>OX638135.1:67812679-67972679 GCA_951804985.1 Dryomyza anilis
TATTTATATTTATATTTATATTTATATTTATATTTATATTTATATTTATATTTATATTTATATTTATATTTATATTTATATTTATATTTATATTTATATTTATATTGTTACGAAAATTCAGTCTACGGAAAACTGTTCTACGAGTTCGTATCGCTGGATTGTGTACAAAATAATAACGCACTTATATTTGGTTTTAACTAGTATTATTTCAACTAGTATTAATTAACTTTATTAATTTAAATAACAACATAAAAAATAACCACTTATATCAACTGCTGAATTACTACAATTTATCTTTACAATGTTCACTCACGAGACGCACTAGTTCACTATTAAATCACAACTGAAGTACAGTGCATCAGATGCGCGGCCTTATATACTGCATGCATCAGTTCGACACGTTTCGACAAGCTTCGACTTGTTTCGAGAACCTTCTACTCGTTTCGTGAATGCCGCATGCTATTGGCATCTCATTCGCACTCATGTGTTTTAATGCGCTGATCTTCCATCTCTCTCTCGCACACTGCCTCAGTGCGCTGAATGATCTTCCGTCTCTTTCTAACACATTGCTTAGTGCGCTGAATTGTCTTGCGTCTCATTTATTATTGTTGATTGCTTGCACAGTGGTGCAAATTACCTCTTTTCGTAACACTGCCCTCCACCTAAATCTGTTCGTCCCGAACAGATGTTAATCCTCTCTCTCTCTCTACGGCGCCAACCTTTCTAAATGTACCACTTTCATTTTTCGTCTAACGCCTGCAGTATTCTGAATCCGATACACGACATCGTTAATTCTTTTAATTATCTTGTATGGTCCTTCCCAGTGTGTTTGTAGCTTAGAGGATAAGCCTTTCTTCCTTTGTGGGTTATAGAGCAAAACAAGTTGTCCTTCCGTAAATCCCTCTGAATTTGTGCGCAAGTCGTATCTGGCCTTCATCTTATCACTCGCAAATTGTGTACGCTGTCTTACAAACTGATGCACTTCGTTAATTTCTTCACTTTTTCTGAAAACATAATTGTGTACAGGAATTCCAGCTGAAGGACTCGCACCAAATTTAAATCCGCAGGTAATCTTAAGTCTGTTCCAAAAACAATTTTAGATGGTGAAGCTGCTGTGGTATCATGAACCGCCGTTCCATAAGCCATGAGGAATAGTGGTAAGTGTGTATCCCAATCTTTTTGATTTTTTTCAACCACTTTTCTGAGATACTCTTCCAAAGCCCTATTGAATCTCTCCACCATGCCGTCTGATTGCGGGTGCAGAGGCGTTGTTTGTGTTTTGTGTGTGTTGAGGACTTTACATACTTCCTTAAAAACTGCAGTCTCATAATTTCTTCCTTGGTCTGAATGCAATTCCAACGGTACTCCAAAACGGCTTACCCAGTTGTTCACTAATGCATCCACAACTGCTTCTTGATTCGGCATGGGATACACTTCAGGCCACTTGCCGCGACTTCTGACTGTTGATCCTTTTGCTGGTACACATTGCGGACAACTGCGAATCCAATCGGCGACTGACTCTTGGCATCCAATCCAATAAAAACGTTTCTTTACCTTCTCGACCATTTTATTAATGCCCAAATGACCACCACTAGATCCACCATGGTATTCCGCTAATATCTCTTTTATTTTTGACTTGGGAACAACAATCAAACTTCGAGCGGATGTGCCATCTTCATTTTCCCATACACGATATAAGCAACCATCTTGTAGCTTTAAGGTCTGCCACTGTGCCCAGTAAGCTTTAGTTATTGGACTGTCCGCAGCTATTTCTTCCCATGATGGTTTTCTTTGTTGTCCTTGAACATCATGATTTTTGTGAGGTCGGGATCACTCTTTTGATCAATTTGAATTTGTTCCGGAGTCCATTTTTCATCGGGCAAAACATTTAGCAAACGAATGTCAATTATGTTTTCTTTTCCTTCCGCTCTTGAACAATGTCTGCATTCTAGTTTACATGGGCGTCGTGACGGAGCATCTGCATTTCCATGATTTCCTCCTTTACGATGTTCGATTGAGAAATCGTAGCTCTGCAATCGCGCAATTTGGCCTTCCGGATCTTTGAACTGAAGTAACCATCGTAGTGCTACGTGATCGGTTCTCAAGTGAAACTGTTGTCCGTTCAGATACTTATGGAAATTTTTCACACTTTCAATTACAGCAAGAAGCTCCCTCCTGGTGACACAGTAATCTCGCTCGGGTGTGGACAATGTTTTACTGTAGAATGCGATCACTTTTTCCTGCCCATTGATTACTTGAGAGAGAACTCCGCCTATTCCGTATCCGCTTGCATCCGTATCTAGTATAAATTTCCCACCTGGAATTGGATACGCAAGAATTGGTGCTGAGCACAGTAGATCTTTTAATTTCAAAAACGCCCTTTCTTGATCATCACCCCATTGAAATGCACGGTTCTTTCTTGTCAATTCGTGACGACTGCTAGCAACATTGGCAAAACCTGGAACAAATCGCCTGTAGTTTGTACATAGCCCCAAGAAGCTTCGAAGGTCATGTAGGTTCTGTGGTCTGGGCCACTCTTTTACGCCAACTATTTTATCCTCGTCGGTATGTACACCTTCTGTGGTAACTCGATGACCCAGATATTTGACTTCTTTCTTAAAAAGTGAACATTTCTTTGGGCTAAGTTTCAGTCCCGCACTTTCCAATAGAAGAAAAACTTTTTCTAGATTTCTTAGATTTCGTTGAAATCCTTGCCCATAACAATTATGTCATCAAGGTATACCAGGCATGTTTTCCAGTGTAAGCCTTTTAATACGTGCTCCATTAACCGCTCGAATGTAGCTGGGGCATTGCACAGTCCAAATGGCATTACCAGAAATTGCCATAGTCCATCGCCAGTACTGAATGCAGTCTTCTCTCGATCGTTCTTATCGATTTCTACCTGCCAGTAACCGCTTTGCAAGTCTAACGTAGAAAACCATTTTGCATTGGAGAGTGTATCCAAGTTATCGTCGATTCTAGGCAATGGATAGCTATCATTCTTGGTTATATCATTTAACTTTCGGTAATCAACGCAAAACCGCGTACTACCATCCTTCTTTTTAACCAACAACACTGGTGAGCTCCATGGGCTTTCTGATGGTTCCACGACACCATTTTTGTCCATCTCTTCGACTAAATGTGACACTTCATCCCGTTTGGCAAGTAGTACTCTTCTCGGTGCTTGACGAATTGGTTTAGAGTCACAAGTGTCTATTCGATGTTTTACGACGGAAGTTCTCCTTTCGCTTCTATAACCCACAACTTGCTTATCCCACAATCTCCATTTAATTTCGCCCAAACAATTGCTTCTGAATTAGGTGGTATTTTTCTATTTTTATGAGCGATAACTTTTTTAATTTTCGGGCTCTGGTCACAATCAATGTTTAGTTGGATCTCTGTGTTGGCATAACTCAAAATTTTTCTTCATGCTTAACTGTCGTAGTGCCAATAGTGATTTCCTTGGTAATTTTTCCTCTGTTTGGAGCCTCTTCACCTGTCGCTGTTTGCAATCTTATTCCGATAAGCGGCTCTATTTCGTCCCTAACAAGGTTACTTATTATTATAGAGTGTGAAGCTCCCGTATCCAATGTTACCATATATGCTGTACAATCAATGACTCCTTCCACAGTTAAGCTATTTGGCTTTCGAGCCATTTGTGAAATGGAGATTCTGGGGCAATCGGTTATGGGAGTCAGATCGTGCCCCGCAGATCTGACTTGTTTTAGTTTAAATCTTGATTGAAATTTACACTATTTTGGACATGATCCTGGGTTTCTTCATGTCGGGGTTCATTTGCAAATGGATTCATTGAGCGCTTGCGTTTTTTACGACAATCACGTGCCATATGCCCATATGTATCACAGTTGTAACATTTACCTTTGAATTGGGTATCTTTGTTGGCTGATGTGTGTTCGGTTTTAACGCCTGCTTTAACTGCTTGGCATACTACTTGAAATAAATCATCGTTCTCCACATCAATTCTACGCGCCTTTGGATCCGATCGGCACAACGCATTTGCTGTCTCCTGTGTTAGAGCGATGGTAACCGTTTCCGTAAATGTTACCTTGAGCGCAATCACTGTTGCACGTTTTGTCTCCTGATCGCGTATGCCATCAACAAACGCTTCGATTTTGCACTTTTCTATGAAATCACTTGCTGAGTCTGAATACGACAAATGTGCAAGCCTCTCGATGTCCGCTGCATACGCCTGCAATGTTTCCCCGTTTCTTTGCATTCGGCCTTTAGTTCCATTCTGTAGATCTGCTTCATGTGATCACTTCCATATTTCCGTTGCAGTGCAGCCATAACCGCTGTGTAACTATTTCTATCGCTTTCTGGAACAGACCTTTCAGGGTCACAATAAGCGCTGCTACGCTATCTTCATTGTTCCATCGATTACTTACAGCCGTTGTCTCAAATTGGGGCTTGAAAATGTTGAACGCTGTGGTTCCATCGTAAATCGGCTATTTCAGCTTCGAACCACTAAGAACATGCTGTGTTGGTTCACTTAGCTGTAACGCACCGAAATCTTCTTGCATTTTCTGGAACTTTTTGTCGATGCCATTTTCCAATTTATCAAATTTGCCTTCCATGTCATTTACATGTGCCTCAAGTTCGTTTACTTTGCCATGGAGTGTATTAGAAACTTCTAGAAGCTGCTTCGAGTGTTCCTGCATCTGTTCCTCCAGTTTTACTTGAGGTTGGTTGGAATTTTCTTGAAGTTTCTTCATTATAGTTTGAAGCTGATTTGAATTTTCTAGAAGTTCTGTTTTAAGTTGATTTTAATTTTCTTGGAGCGTCTGTTCCATTTTGTTGGAATTTTCTTGAAGCTGTTTTGAATTTTCTAGAAACTGTCTGGAATTTTCTTGAGCCATTATCTGAAATTGTTGTTGCATAGCTACGATCAACTGGCTCATATCAAAAACTTGAGTCTGTACTTTCTCCTCTGTGTCCAGATTTTTCGATGACGGTGCTGCAACTTCCACTTCAAAATTGTGCATCGTAAGATCAATGCTCTTTTGATCTTTTTGATCGTTTTGATCTTTCTGATCTTTTTGATCTTTTTGATCTTTTCGATCTTTTCGATCTTTTCGATCTTTTTGATGTTTTTGATCTTTTTCATCTTTTTGATCTTTTTGAACTTTTTGATCTTTTTGATCTTTTTGATCTTTTTGATCTTTTTGACCTTTTTGATCTTTTTGATCTTTTTGATCTTTTTGATCTTTTTGATCTTTTTGATCTTTTTGATCTTTTTGATCTTTTTGATCTTTTTGATCTTTTTGATCTTTTTGATCTTTTTGATCTTTTTGATCTTTTTGATCTTTTTGATCTTTTTGATCTTTTTGATCTTTTTGATCTTTTTGATCTTTTTGATCTTTTTGATCTTTTTGATCTTTTTGATCTTTTTGATCTTTTTGATCCTTTTGATCTTTTTGAGCGAAAATCATATAGATATATATAATAAAAATTAAATAATAAAAAATATACAAATGATCTTTTTGATCTTTTTGATCTTTTTGATCTTTTTGATCTTTTTGATCTTTTTGATCTTTTTGATCTTTTTGATCTTTTTAAACTTTTTGATCTTTTTGATCTTTTTGATCTTTTTGATCTTTTTGATCTTTTTGATCTTTTTGATCTTTTTGATCTTTTTGATCTTTTTGATCTTTTTGATCTTTTTGATCTTTTTGATCTTTTTGATCTTTTTGATCTTTTTGATCTTTTTGATCTTTTTGATCTTTTTGATCTTTTTGATCTTTTTGATCTTTTTGATCTTTTTGATCTTTTTGATCTTTTTGATCTTTTTGATCTTTTTGATCTTTTTGATCTTTTTGATCTTTTTGATCTTTTTGATCTTTTTGATCTTTTTGATCTTTTTGATCTTTTTGATCTTTTTGATCTTTTTGATCTTTTTGATCTTTTTGATCTTTTTGATCTTTTTGATCTTTTTGATCTTTTTGATCTTTTTGATCTTTTTGATCTTTTTGATCTTTTTGATCTTTTTGATCTTTTTGATCTTTTTGATCTTTTTGATCTTTTTGATCTTTTTGATCTTTTTGATCTTTTTGATCTTTTTGATCTTTTTGATCTTTTTGATCTTTTTGATCTTTTTGATCTTTTTGATCTTTTTGATCTTTTTGATCTTTTTGATCTTTTTGATCTTTTTGATCTTTTTGATCTTTTTGATCTTTTTGATCTTTTTGATCTTTTTGATCTTTTTGATCTTTTTGATCTTTTTGATCTTTTTGATCTTTTTGATCTTTTTGATCTTTTTGATCTTTTTGATCTTTTTGATCTTTTTGATATATTTGATCTTTTTGATATTTTTGATCTTTTTGATATTTTTGATATTTTTGATCATTTTGATCATTTTGATCATTTTGATCATTTTTATCATTTTGATCTATTTGATCTATTTGATCTTTTTGATCTTTTTGATCTTTTTGATCTTTTTGATCTTTTTGATCTTTTTGATCTTTTTGATCTTTTTGATCTTTTTGATCTTTTTGATCTTTTTGATCTTTTTGATCTTTTTGATCTTTTTGATCTTTTTGATCTTTTTGATCTTTTTGATCTTTTTGATCTTTTTGATCTTTTTGATCTTTTTGATCTTTTTGATCTTTTTGATCTTTTTGATCTTTTTGATCTTTTTGATCTTTTTGATCTTTTTGATCTTTTTGATCTTTTTGATCTTTTTGATCTTTTTGATCTTTTTGATCTTTTTGATCTTTTTGATCTTTTTGATCTTTTTGATCTTTTTGATCTTTTTGATCTTTTTGATCTTTTTGATCTTTTTGATCTTTTTGATCTTTTTAATCTTTTTGATCTTTTTGATATATTTGATCTTTTTGATATTTTTGATCTTTTTGATATTTTTGATCATTTTGATCATTTTGATCATTTTGATCATTTTGATCTATTTGATCTATTTGATCTATTTGATCTTTTTGATCTTTTTGATCTTTTTGATCTTTTTGATCTTTTTGATCTTTTTGATCTTTTTGATCTTTTTGATCTTTTTGATCTTTTTGATCTTTTTGATCTTTTTGATCTTTTTGATCTTTTTGATCTTTTTGATCTTTTTGATCTTTTTGATCTTTTTGATCTTTTTGATCTTTTTGATCTTTTTGATCTTTTTGATCTTTTTGATCTTTTTGATCTTTTTGATCTTTTTGATCTTTTTGATCTTTTTGATCTTTTTGATCTTTTTGATCTTTTTGATCTTTTTGATCTTTTTGATCTTTTTGATCTTTTTGATCTTTTTGATCTTTTTGATCTTTTTGATCTTTTTGATCTTTTTGATCTGTTTGATCTTTTTGATCTGTTTGATCTTTTTGATCTTTTTGATCTTTTTGATCTTTTTGATCTTTTTGATCTTTTTGATCTTGTTGATCTTGTTGATCTTGTTGATCTTTTTGATCTTTTTGATCTTTTTGATCTTTTTGATCTTTTTGATCTTTTTGATCTTTTTGATCTTTTTGATCTTTTTGATCTTTTTGATCTTTTTGATCTTTTTGATCTTTTTGATCTTTTTGATCTTTTTGATCTTTTTGATCTTTTTGATCTTTTTGATCTTTTTGATCTTTTTGATCTTTTTGATCTTTTTGATCTTTTTGATCTTTTTGATCTTTTTGATCTTTTTGATCTTTTTGATCTTTTTGATCTTTTTGATCTCTTTGATCTTTTTGATCTTTTTGATCTTTTTGATCTTTTTGATCTTTTTGATCTTTTTGATATTTTTGATATTTTTGATATTTTTGATATTTTTGATATTTTTGATATTTTTGATATTTTTGATATTTTTGATATTTTTGATATTTTTGATATTTTTGATATTTTTGATATTTTTGATATTTTTGATATTTTTGATATTTTTGATATTTTTGATATTTTTGATATTTTTGATATTTTTGATATTTTTGATATTTTTGATATTTTTGATATTTTTGATATTTTTGATATTTTTGATATTTTTGATATTTTTGATATTTTTGATATTTTTGATATTTTTGATATTTTTGATATTTTTGATCTTTTTGATATTTTTGATCTTTTTGATCTTTTTGATCTTTTTGATCTTTTTGATCTTTTTGATCTTTTTGATCTTTTTGATCTTTTTGATCTTTTTGATCTTTTTGATCTTTTTGATCTTTTTGATCTTTTTGATCTTTTTGATCTTTTTGATCTTTTTGATCTTTTTGATCTTTTTGATCTTTTTGATCTTTTTGATCTTTTTGATCTTTTTGATCTTTTTGATCTTTTTGATCTTTTTGATCTTTTTGATCTTTTTGATCTTTTTGATCTTTTTGATCTTTTTGATCTTTTTGATCTTTTTGATATTTTTGATCTTTTTGATATTTTTGATCTTTTTGATCTTTTTGATCTTTTTGATCTTTTTGATCTTTTTGATCTTTTTGATCTTTTTGATCTTTTTGATCTTTTTGATCTTTTTGATCTTTTTGATCTTTTTGATCTTTTTGATCTTTTTGATCTTTTTGATCTTTTTGATCTTTTTGATCTTTTTGATCTTTTTGATCTTTTTGATCTTTTTGATCTTTTTGATCTTTTTGATCTTTTTGATCTTTTTGATCTTTTTGATCTTTTTGATCTTTTTGATCTTTTTGATCTTTTTGATCTTTTTGATCTTTTTGATCTTTTTGATCTTTTTGATCTTTTTGATCTTTTTGATCTTTTTGATCTTTTTGATCTTTTTGATCTTTTTGATCTTTTTGATCTTTTTGATCTTTTTGATCTTTTTGATCTTTTTGATCTTTTTGATCTTTTTGATCTTTTTGATCTTTTTGATCTTTTTGATCTTTTTGATCTTTTTGATCTTTTTGATCTTTTTGATCTTTTTGATCTTTTTGATCTTTTTGATCTTTTTGATCTTTGGGATCACTTGGACCTTTTTGATCTTTTTGATCTTTTTGATCTTTTTGATCTTTTTGATCTTTTTGATCTTTTTGATCTTTTTGATCTTTTTGATCTTTTTGATCTTTTTGATCTTTTTGATCTTTTTGATCTTTTTGATCTTTTTGATCTTTTTGATCTTTTTGATCTTTTTGATCTTTTTGATCTTTTTGATCTTTTTGATCTTTTTGATCTTTTTGATCTTTTTGATCTTTTTGATCTTTTTGATCTTTTTGATCTTTTTGATCTTTTTGATCTTTTTGATCTTTTTGATCTTTTTGATCTTTTTGATCTTTTTGATCTTTTTGATCTTTTTGATCTTTTTGATCTTTTTGATCTTTTTGATCTTTTTGATCTTTTTGATCTTTTTGATCTTTTTGATCTTTTTGATCTTTTTGATCTTTTTGATCTTTTTGATCTTTTTGATCTTTTTGATCTTTTTGATCTTTTTGATCTTTTTGATCTTTTTGATCTTTTTGATCTTTTTGATCTTTTTGATCTTTTTGATCTTTTTGATCTTTTTGATCTTTTTGATCTTTTTGATCTTTTTGATCTTTTTGATCTTTTTGATCTTTTTGATCTTTTTGATCTTTTTGATCTTTTTGATCTTTTTGATCTTTTTGATCTTTTTGATCTTTTTGATCTTTTTGATCTTTTTGATCTTTTTGATCTTTTTGATCTTTTTGATCTTTTTGATCTTTTTGATATTTTTGATCTTTTTGATCTTTTTGATCTTTTTGATCTTTTTGATCTTTTTGATCTTTTTGATCTTTTTGATCTTTTTGATCTTTTTGATCTTTTTGATCTTTTTGATCTTTTTGATCTTTTTGATCTTTTTGATCTTTTTGATCTTTTTGATATTTTTAATCTTTTTGATCTTTTTGATCTTTTTGATATTTTTAATCTTTTTGATCTTTTTGATCTTTTTGATCTTTTTGATCTTTTTGATCTTTTTGATCTTTTTGATCTTTTTGATCTTTTTGATCTTTTTGATCTTTTTGATCTTTTTGATCTTTTTGATCTTTTTGATCTTTTTGATCTTTTTGATCTTTTGATCTTTTTGATCTTTTTGATCTTTTTGATCTTTTTGATCTTTTTGATCTTTTTGATCTTTTTGATCTTTTTGATCTTTTTGATCTTTTTGATCTTTTTGATCTTTTTGATCTTTTTGATCTTTTTGATCTTTTTGATCTTTTTGATCTTTTTGATCTTTTTGATCTTTTTGATCTTTTTGATCTTTTTGATCTTTTTGATCTTTTTGATCTTTTTGATCTTTTTGATCTTTTTGATCTTTTTGATCTTTTTGATCTTTTTGATCTTTTTGATCTTTTTGATCTTTTGATCTTTTTGATCTTTTTGATCTTTTTGATCTTTTTGATCTCTTTGATCTCTTTGATCTTTTTGATCTTTTTAATCTTTTTGATCTTTTTGATCTTTTTGATCTTTTTGATCTTTTTGATCTTTTTGATCGTTTTGATCGTTTTGATCGTTTTGATCTTTTTGATCTTTTTGATCTTTTTGATCTTTTTGATCTTTTTGATCTTTTTGATCTTTTTGATCTTTTTGATCTTTTTGATCTTTTTGATCTTTTTGATCTTTTTGATCTTTTTGATCTTTTTGATCTTTTTGATCTTTTTGATCTTTTTGATCTTTTTGATCTTTTTGATCTCTTTGATCTCTTTGATCTTTTTGATCTTTTTAATCTTTTTGATCTTTTTGATCTTTTTGATCTTTTTGATCTTTTTGATCTTTTTGATCGTTTTGATCGTTTTGATCGTTTTGATCTTTTTGATCTTTTTGATCTTTTTGATCTTTTTGATCTTTTTGATCTTTTTGATCTTTTTGATCTTTTTGATCTTTTTGATCTTTTTGATCTTTTTGATCTTTTTGATCTTTTTGATCTTTTTGATCTTTTTGATCTTTTGATCTTTTTGATCTTTTTGATCTTCTTGATCTCTTTGATCTTTTTGATCTTTTTGATCTTTTTGATCTTTTTGATCTTTTTGATCTTTTTGATCTTTTTGATCTTTTTGATCTTTTTGATCTTTTTGATCTTTTTGATCTTTTTGATCTTTTTGATCTTTTTGATCTTTTTGATCTTTTGATCTTTTTGATCTTTTTGATCTTTTTGATCTTTTTGATCTTTTTGATCTTTTTGATCTTTTTGATCTTTTTGATCTTTTTGATCTTTTTGATCTTTTTGATCTTTTTGATCTTTTTGATCTTTTTGATCTTTTTGATCTTTTTGATCTTTTTGATCTTTTTGATCGTTTTGATCGTTTTGATCTTTTTGATCTTTTTGATCTTTTTGATCTTTTTGATCTTTTTGATCTTTTTGATCTTTTTGATCTTTTTGATCTTTTTGATCTCTTTGATCTCTTTGATCTTTTTGATCTTTTTAATCTTTTTGATCTTTTTGATCTTTTTGATCTTTTTGATCTTTTTGATCTTTTTGATCTTTTTGATCTTTTTGATCGTTTTGATCGTTTTGATCTTTTTGATCTTTTTGATCTTTTTGATCTTTTTGATCTTTTTGATCTTTTTGATCTTTTTGATCTTTTTGATCTTTTTGATCTTTTTGATCTTTTTGATCATTTTGATCTTTTTGATCTTTTTTATCTTTTTGATCTTTTTGATCTTTTTGATCTTTTTGATCTTTTTGATCTTTTTGATCTTTTTGATCTTTTTGATCTTTTTGATCTTTTTTATCTTTTGATCTTTTTGATCTTTTTGATCTTTATGATCTTTTTGATCTTTTTGATCTTTTTGATCTTTTTGATCTTTTTGATCTTTTTGATCTTTTTGATCTTTTTGATCTTTTTGATCTTTTTGATCTTTTTGATCTTTTTGATCTTTTTGATCTTTTTGACCTTTTTGACCTTTTTGATCATTTTGATCATTTTGATCATTTTGATCATTTTGATCATTTTGATCTTTTTGATCTTTTTGATCTTTTTGATCTTTTTGATCTTTTTGATCTTTTTTATCTTTTGATCTTTTTGATCTTTATGATCTTTTTGATCTTTATGATCTTTTTGATCTTTATGATCTTTTTGATCTTTTTGATCTTTTTGATCTTTTTGATCTTTTTGATCTTTTTGATCTTTTTGATCTTTTTGATCTTTTTGATCTTTTTGATCTTTTTGATCTTTATGATCTTTATGATCTTTATGATCTTTTTGATCTTTTTGATCTTTTTGATCTTTTTGATCGTTTTGATCGTTTTGATCGTTTTGATCTTTTTGATCTTTTTGATCTTTTTGATCTTTTTGATCTTTTTGATCTTTTTGATCTTTTTGATCTTTTTGATCTTTTTGATCTTTTTGATCTTTTTGATCTTTTTGATCTTTTTGATCTTTTTGATCTTTTTGATCTTTTTGATCTTTTTGATCTTTTTGATCTTTTTGATCTTTTTGATCTTTTTGATCTTTTTGATCTTTTTGATCTTTTTGATCTTTTTGATCTTTTTGATCTTTTTGATCTTTTTGATCTTTTTGATCTTTTTGATCTTTTTGATCTTTTTGATCTTTTTGATCTTTTTGATCTTTTTGATCTTTTTGATCTTTTTGATCTTTTTGATCTTTTTGATCTTTTTGATCTTTTTGATCTTTTTGATCTTTTTGATCTTTTTGATCTTTTTGATCTTTTTGATCTTTTTGATCTTTATGATCTTTATGATCTTTATGATCTTTATGATCTTTTTGATCTTTTTGATCTTTTTGATCTTTTTGATCTTTTTGATCTTTTTGATCTTTTTGATCTTTTTGATCTTTTTGATCTTTTTGATCTTTTTGATCTTTTTGATCTTTTTGATCTTTTTGATCTTTTTGATCTTTTTGATCTTTTTGATCTTTTTGATCTTTTTGATCTTTTTGATCTTTTTGATCTTTTTGATCTTTTTGATCTTTTTGATATTTTTGATCTTTTTGATCTTTTTGATCTTTTTGATCTTTTTGATCTTTTTGATCTTTTTGATCTTTTTGATCTTTTTGATCTTTTTGATCTTTTTGATCTTTTTGATCTTTTTGATATTTTTAATCTTTTTGATCTTTTTGATCTTTTTGATCTTTTTGATCTTTTTGATCTTTTTGATCTTTTTGATCTTTTTGATCTTTTTGATCTTTTTGATCTTTTTGATCTTTTTGATCTTTTTGATCTTTTTAATCTTTTTGATCTTTTTGATCTTTTTGATCTTTTTGATCTTTTGATCTTTTTGATCTTTTTGATCTTTTTGATCTTTTTGATCTTTTTGATCTTTTTGATCTTTTTGATCTTTTTGATCTTTTTGATCTTTTTGATCTTTTTGATCTTTTTGATCTTTTTGATCTTTTTGATCTTTTTGATCTTTTTGATCTTTTTGATCTTTTTGATCTTTTTGATCTTTTTGATCTTTTTGATCTTTTTGATCTTTTTGATCTTTTTGATCTTTTTGATCTTTTTGATCTTTTTGATCTTTTTGATCTTTTTGATCTTTTTGATCTTTTTGATCTTTTTGATCTTTTGATCTTTTTGATCTTTTTGATCTTTTTGATCTTTTTGATCTCTTTGATCTCTTTGATCTTTTTGATCTTTTTAATCTTTTTGATCTTTTTGATCTTTTTGATCTTTTTGATCTTTTTGATCTTTTTGATCTTTTTGATCGTTTTGATCGTTTTGATCGTTTTGATCTTTTTGATCTTTTTGATCTTTTTGATCTTTTTGATCTTTTTGATCTTTTTGATCTTTTTGATCTTTTTGATCTTTTTGATCTTTTTGATCTTTTTGATCTTTTTGATCTTTTTGATCTTTTTGATCTTTTTGATCTTTTTGATCTTTTGATCTTTTTGATCTTTTTGATCTTTTTGATCTTCTTGATCTCTTTGATCTTTTTGATCTTTTTGATCTTTTTGATCTTTTTGATCTTTTTGATCTTTTTGATCTTTTTGATCTTTTTGATCTTTTTGATCTTTTTGATCTTTTTGATCTTTTTGATCTTTTTGATCTTTTTGATCTTTTGATCTTTTTGATCTTTTTGATCTTTTTGATCTTTTTGATCTTTTTGATCTTTTTGATCTTTTTGATCTTTTTGATCTTTTTGATCTTTTTGATCTTTTTGATCTTTTTGATCTTTTTGATCTTTTTGATCTTTTTGATCTTTTTGATCTTTTTGATCTTTTTGATCTTTTTGATCGTTTTGATCGTTTTGATCTTTTTGATCTTTTTGATCTTTTTGATCTTTTTGATCTTTTTGATCTTTTTGATCTTTTTGATCTTTTTGATCTTTTTGATCTTTTTGATCTTTTTGATCTCTTTGATCTCTTTGATCTTTTTGATCTTTTTAATCTTTTTGATCTTTTTGATCTTTTTGATCTTTTTGATCTTTTTGATCTTTTTGATCTTTTTGATCTTTTTGATCGTTTTGATCGTTTTGATCTTTTTGATCTTTTTGATCTTTTTGATCTTTTTGATCTTTTTGATCTTTTTGATCTTTTTGATCTTTTTGATCTTTTTGATCTTTTTGATCTTTTTGATCTTTTTGATCTTTTTGATCATTTTGATCTTTTTTATCTTTTTGATCTTTTTGATCTTTTTGATCTTTTTGATCTTTTTGATCTTTTTGATCTTTTTGATCTTTTTGATCTTTTTGATCTTTTTTATCTTTTGATCTTTTTGATCTTTATGATCTTTTTGATCTTTTTGATCTTTTTGATCTTTTTGATCTTTTTGATCTTTTTGATCTTTTTGATCTTTTTGATCTTTTTGATCTTTTTGATCTTTTTGATCTTTTTGACCTTTTTGACCTTTTTGATCATTTTGATCATTTTGATCATTTTGATCATTTTGATCATTTTGATCTTTTTGATCTTTTTGATCTTTTTGATCTTTTTGATCTTTTTGATCTTTTTGATCTTTTTTATCTTTTGATCTTTTTGATCTTTATGATCTTTTTGATCTTTATGATCTTTTTGATCTTTATGATCTTTTTGATCTTTTTGATCTTTTTGATCTTTTTGATCTTTTTGATCTTTTTGATCTTTTTGATCTTTTTGATCTTTTTGATCTTTTTGATCTTTTTGATCTTTATGATCTTTATGATCTTTATGATCTTTATGATCTTTATGATCTTTTTGATCTTTTTGATCTTTTTGATCGTTTTGATCGTTTTGATCGTTTTGATCTTTTTGATCTTTTTGATCTTTTTGATCTTTTTGATCTTTTTGATCTTTTTGATCTTTTTGATCTTTTTGATCTTTTTGATCTTTTTGATCTTTTTGATCTTTTTGATCTTTTTGATCTTTTTGATCTTTTTGATCTTTTTGATCTTTTTGATCTTTTTGATCTTTTTGATCTTTTTGATCTTTTTGATCTTTTTGATCTTTTTGATCTTTTTGATCTTTTTGATCTTTTGGATCTTTTTGATCTTTTTGATCTTTTTGATCTTTTTGATCTTTTTGATCTTTTTGATCTTTTTGATCTTTATGATCTTTATGATCTTTATGATCTTTATGATCTTTTTGATCTTTTTGATCTTTTTGATCTTTTTGATCTTTTTGATCTTTTTGATCTTTTTGATCTTTTTGATCTTTTTGATCTTTTTGATCTTTTTGATCTTTTTGATCTTTTTGATCTTTTTGATCTTTTTGATCTTTTTGATCTTTTTGATCTTTTTGATCTTTTTGATCTTTTTGATCTTTTTGATCTTTTTGATCTTTTTGATCTTTTTGATCTTTTTGATCTTTTTGATCTTTTTGATCTTTTTGATCTTTTTGATCTTTTTGATCTTTTTGATCTTTTTGATCTTTTTGATCTTTTTGATCTTTTTGATCTTTTTGATCTTTTTGATCTTTTTGATCTTTTTGATCTTTTTGATCTTTTTGATCTTTTTGATCTTTTTGATCTTTTTGATCTTTTTGATCTTTTTGATCTTTTTGATCTTTTTGATCTTTTTGATCATTTTGATCATTTTGATCTTTTTGATCTTTTTGATCTTTTTGATCTTTTTGATCTTTTTGATCATTTTGATCATTTTGATCTTTTTGATCTTTTTGATCTTTTTGATCTTTTTGATCTTTTTGATCTTTTTGATCTTTTTGATCTTTTTGATCTTTTTGATCTTTTTGATCTTTTTGATCTTTTTGATCTTTTTGATCTTTTTGATCTTTTTGATCTTTTTGATCTTTTTGATCTTTTTGATCTTTTTGATCTTTTTGATCTTTTTGATCTTTTTGATCTTTTTGATCTTTTTGATCTTTTTGATCTTTTTGATCTTTTTGATCTTTTTGATCTTTTTGATCTTTTTGATCTTTTTGATCTTTTTGATCTTTTTGATCTTTTTGATCTTTTTGATCTTTTTGATCTTTTTGATCTTTTTGATCTTTTTGATCTTTTTGATCTTTTTGATCTTTTTGATCTTTTTGATCTTTTTGATCTTTTTGATCTTTTTGATCTTTTTGATCTTTTTGATCTTTTTGATCTTTTTGATCTTTTTGATCTTTTTGATCTTTTTGATCTTTTTGATCTTTTTGATCTTTTTGATCTTTTTGATCTTTTTGATCTTTTTGATCTTTTTGATCTTTTTGATCTTTTTGATCTTTTTGATCTTTTTGATCTTTTTGATCTTTTTGATCTTTTTGATCTTTTTGATCTTTTTGATCTTTTTGATCTTTTTGATCTTTTTGATCTTTTTGATCTTTTTGATCTTTTTGATCTTTTTGATCTTTTTGATCTTTTTGATCTTTTTGATCTTTTTGATCTTTTTGATCTTTTTGATCTTTTTGATCTTTTTGATCTTTTTGATCTTTTTGATCTTTTTGATCTTTTTGATCTTTTTGATCTTTTTGATCTTTTTGATCTTTTTGATCTTTTTGATCTTTTTGATCTTTTTGATCTTTTTGATCTTTTTGATCTTTTTGATCTTTTTGATCTTTTTGATCTTTTTGATCTTTTTGATCTTTTTGATCTTTTTGATCTTTTTGATCTTTTTGATCTTTTTGATCTTTTTGATCTTTTTGATCTTTTTGATCTTTTTGATCTTTTTGATCTTTTTGATCTTTTTGATCTTTTTGATCTTTTTGATCTTTTTGATCTTTTTGATCTTTTTGATCTTTTTGATCTTTTTGATCTTTTTGATCTTTTTGATCTTTTTGATCTTTTTGATCTTTTTGATCTTTTTGATCTTTTTGATCTTTTTGATCTTTTTGATCTTTTTGATCTTTTTGATCTTTTTGATCTTTTTGATCTTTTTGATCTTTTTGATCTTTTTGATCTTTTTGATCTTTTTGATCTTTTTGATCTTTTTGATCTTTTTGATCTTTTTGATCTTTTTGATCTTTTTGATCTTTTTGATCTTTTTGATCTTTTTGATCTTTTTGATCTTTTTGAGATTTTTGATCTTTTGAGATTTTTGATCCCTTTGATCTTTTTGATCTTTTTGATCTTTTTGATCATTTTGATCATTTTGATCATTTTGATCATTTTGATCTATTTGATCTCTTTGATCTTTTTCATCTTTTTGATCTTTTTGATCTTTTTGATCTTTTTGATCTTTTTGATCTTTTTGATCTTTTTGATCTTTTTGATCTTTTTGATCTTTTTGATCTTTTTGATCTTTTTCATCTTTTTGATCTTTTTGATCTTTTTGATCTTTTTGATCTTTTTGATCTTTTTGATCTTTTTGATCTTTTTGATCTTTTTGAGATTTTTGATCTTTTGAGATTTTTGATCCCTTTGATCTTTTTGATCTTTTTGATCTTTTTGATCATTTTGATCATTTTGATCATTTTGATCATTTTGATCTATTTGATCTTTTTGATCTTTTTGATCTTTTTGATCTTTTTGATCTTTTTGATCTTTTTGATCTTTTTGATCTTTTTGATCTTTTTGATCTTTTTGATCTTTTTGATCTTTTTGATCTTTTTGATCTTTTTGATCTTTTTGATCTTTTTGATCTTTTTGATCTTTTTGATCTTTTTGATCTTTTTGATCTTTTTGATCTTTTTGATCTTTTTGATCTTTTTGATCTTTTTGATCTTTTTGATCTTTTTGATCTTTTTGATCTTTTTGATCTTTTTGATCTTTTTGATCTTTTTGATCTTTTTGATCTTTTTGATCTTTTTGATCTTTTTGATCTTTTTGATCTTTTTGATCTTTTTGATCTTTTTGATCTTTTTGATCTTTTTGATCTTTTTGATCTTTTTGATCTTTTTGATCTTTTTGATCTTTTTGATCTTTTTGATCTTTTTGATCTTTTTGATCTTTTTGATCTTTTTGATCTTTTTGATCTTTTTGATCTTTTTGATCTTTTTGATCTTTTTGATCTTTTTGATCTTTTTGATCTTTTTGATCTTTTTGATCTTTTTGATCTTTTTGATCGTTTTGATCTTTTTGATTTTTTTGATCTTTTTGATCTTTTTGATTTTTTTGATTTTTTTGATCTTTTTGATCTTTTTGATCTTTTTGATCTTTTTGATCTTTTTGATCTTTTTGATCTTTTTGATCTTTTTGATCTTTTTGATCTTTTTGATCTTTTTGATCTTTTTGATCTTTTTGATCTTTTTGATCTTTTTGATCTTTTTGATCTTTTTGATCGTTTTGATCGTTTTGATCGTTTTGATCATTTTGATCATTTTGATCATTTTGATCATTTTGATCATTTTGATCATTTTGATCATTTTGATCATTTTGATCATTTTGATCATTTTGATCATTTTGATCATTTTGATCATTTTGATCATTTTGATCATTTTGATCATTTTGATCATTTTGATCATTTTGATCATTTTGATCATTTTGATCATTTTGATCTTTTTGATCATTTTGATCTTTTTGATCTTTTTGATCTTTTTGATCATTTTGATCTTTTTGATCTTTTTGATCTTTTTGATCTTTTTGATCTTTTTGATCTTTTTGATCTTTTTGATCTTTTTGATCTTTTTGATCTTTTTGATCTTTTTGATCTTTTTGATCTTTTTGATCTTTTTGATCTTTTTGATCTTTTTGATCTTTTTGATCTTTTTGATCTTTTTGATCTTTTTGATCTTTTTGATCTTTTTGATCTTTTTGATCTTTTTGATCTTTTTGATCTTTTTGATCTTTTTGATCTTTTTGATCTTTTTGATCTTTTTGATCTTTTTGATCTTTTTGATCTTTTTGATCTTTTTGATCTTTTTGATCTTTTTGATCTTTTTGATCTTTATGATCTTTTTGATCTATATGATCTTTATGATCTTTTTGATCTATATGATCTTTTTGATCTTTTTGATCTTTTTGATCTTTTCGATCTTTTTGATCTTTTTGATCTTTTTGATCTTTTTGATCTTTTTGATCTTTTTGATCTTTTTGATCTTTTTGATCTTTTTGATCTTTTTGATCTTTTTGATCTTTTTGAGATTTTTGAGATTTTTGATCTTTTTGAGATTTTTGATCCCTTTGATCTTTTTGATCTTTTTGATCATTTTGATCATTTTGATCATTTTGATCATTTTGATCATTTTGATCATTTTGATCTTTTTGATCTTTTTGATCTTTTTGATCTTTTTGATCTTTTTGATCTTTTTGATCTTTTTGATCTTTTTGATCTTTTTGATCTTTTTGATCTTTTTGATCTTTTTGATCTTTTTGATCTTTTTGATCTTTTTGATCTTTTTGATCTTTTTGATCTTTTTGATCTTTTTGATCTTTTTGATCTTTTTGATCTTTTTGATCTTTTTGATCTTTTTGATCTTTTTGATCTTTTTGATCTTTTTGATCTTTTTGATCTTTTTGATCTTTTTGATCTTTTTGATCTTTTTGATCTTTTTGATCTTTTTGATCTTTTTGATCTTTTTGATCTTTTTGTTCTTTTTGATCTTTTTGATCTTTTTGATCTTTTTGATCTTTTTGATCTTTTTGATCTTTTTGATCTTTTTGATCTTTTTGATCTTTTTGATCTTTTTGATCTTTTTGATCTTTTTGATCTTTTTGAACTTTTTGAACTTTTTGATCTTTTTGATCTTTTTGATCTTTTTGATCTTTTGATCCTTTTGATCTTTTTGATCTTTTTGATCTTTTTGATCTTTTGATCTTTTTGATCTTTTTGATCTTTTTGATCTTTTTGATCTTTTTGATCTCTTTGATCTCTTTGATCTTTTTGATCTTTTTGATCTTTTTGATCATTTTGATCATTTTGATCATTTTGATCATTTTGATCATTTTGATCATTTTGATCATTTTGATCATTTTGATCATTTTGATCATTTTGATCATTTTGATCATTTTGATCATTTTGATCATTTTGATCATTTTGATCATTTTGATCATTTTGATCATTTTGATCATTTTGATCATTTTGATCATTTTGATCTTTTTGATCATTTTGATCATTTTGATCATTTTGATCATTTTGATCATTTTGATCATTTTGATCATTTTGATCATTTTGATCATTTTGATCATTTTGATCATTTTGATCATTTTGATCATTTTGATCATTTTGATCATTTTGATCATTTTGATCATTTTGATCATTTTGATCATTTTGATCATTTTGATCATTTTGATCACATTGATCATTTTGATCATTTTGATCATTTTGATCATTTTGATCATTTTGATCATTTTGATCATTTTGATCATTTTGATCATTTTGATCATTTTGATCATTTTGATCATTTTGATCATTTTGATCATTTTGATCATTTTGATCATTTTGATCATTTTGATCATTTTGATCATTTTGATCATTTTGATCATTTTGATCATTTTGATCATTTTGATCATTTTGATCATTTTGATCATTTTGATCATTTTGATCATTTTGATCATTTTGATCTTTTTGATCTTTTTGATCTTTTTGATCTTTTGATCTTTTTGATCTTTTTGATCTTTTTGATCTTTTTGATCTTTTTGATCTTTTTGATCTTTTTGAGATTTTTGAGATTTTTGAGATTTTTGAGATTTTTGAGATTTTTGAGATTTTTGAGATTTTTGAGATTTTTGAGATTTTTGATCTTTTTGATCTTTTTGATCTTTTTGATCTTTTTGATCTTTTTGATCTTTTTGATCTTTTTGATCTTTTTGATCTTTTTGATCTTTTTGATCTTTTTGATCTTTTTGATCTTTTTGATCTTTTTGATCTTTTTGATCTTTTTGATCTTTTTGATCTTTTTGATCTTTTTGATCTTTTTGATCCCTTTGATCCCTTTGATCCCTTTGATCCCTTTGATCCCTTTGATCTTTTTGATCTTTTTGATCTTTTTGATCTTTTTGATCTTTTTGATCTTTTTGATCTTTTTGATCTTTTTGATCTTTTTGATCTTTTTGATCTTTTTGATCTTTTTGATCTTTTTGATCTTTTTGATCTTTTTGATCTTTTTGATCTTTTTGATCTTTTTGATCTTTTTGATCTTTTTGATCTTTTTGATCTTTTTGATCTTTTTGATCTTTTTGATCTTTTTGATCTTTTTGATCTTTTTGATCTTTTTGATCTTTTTGATCTTTTTGATCTTTTTGATCTTTTTGATCTTTTTGATCTTTTTGATCTTTTTGATCTTTTTGATCTTTTTGATCTTTTTGATCTTTTTGATCTTTTTGATCTTTTTGATCTTTTTGATCTTTTTGATCTTTTTGATCTTTTTGATCTTTTTGATCTTTTTGATCTTTTTGATCTTTTTGATCTTTTTGATCTTTTTGATCTTTTTGATCTTTTTGATCTTTTTGATCTTTTTGATCTTTTGATCTTTTTGATCTTTTTGATCTTTTTGATCTTTTTGATCTTTTTGATCTTTTTGATCTTTTTGATCTTTTTGATCTTTTTGATCTTTTTGATCTTTTTGATCTTTTTGATCTTTTTGATCTTTTTGATCTTTTTGATCTTTTTGATCTTTTTGATCTTTTTGATCTTTTTGATCTTTTTGATCTTTTTGATCTTTTTGATCTTTTTGATCTTTTTGATCTTTTTGATCTTTTTGATCTTTTTGATCTTTTTGATCTTTTTGATCTTTTTGATCTTTTTGATCTTTTTGATCTTTTTGATCTTTTTGATCTTTTTGATCTTTTTGATCTTTTTGATCTTTTTGATCTTTTTGATCTTTTTGATCTTTTTGATCTTTTTGATCTTTTTGATCTTTTTGATCTTTTGATCTTTTTGATCTTTTTGATCTTTTTGATCTTTTTGATCTTTTTGATCTTTTTGATCTTTTTGATCTTTTTGATCTTTTTGATCTTTTTGATCTTTTTGATCTTTTTGATCTTTTTGATCTTTTTGATCTTTTTGATCTTTTTGATCTTTTTGATCTTTTTGATCTTTTTGATCTTTTTGATCTTTTTGATCTTTTTGATCTTTTTGATCTTTTTGATCTTTTTGATCTTTTTGATCTTTTTGATCTTTTTGATCTTTTTGATCTTTTTGATCTTTTTGATCTTTTTGATCTTTTTGATCTTTTTGATCTTTTTGATCTTTTTGATCTTTTTGAACTTTTTGATCTTTTTGATCTTTTTGATCTTTTTGATCTTTTTGATCTTTTTGATCTTTTTGATCTTTTTGATCTTTTTGATCTTTTTGATCTTTTTGATCTTTTTGATCTTTTTGATCTTTTTGAACTTTTTGATCTTTTTGATCTTTTTGATCTTTTTGATCTTTTTGATCTTTTTGATCTTTTTGATCTTTTTGATCTTTTTGATCTTTTTGATCTTTTTGATCTTTTTGATCTTTTTGATCTTTTTGATCTTTTTGATCTTTTTGATCTTTTTGATCTTTTTGATCTTTTTGATCTTTTTGATCTTTTTGATCTTTTTGATCTTTTTGATCTTTTTGATCTTTTTGATCTTTTTGATCTTTTTGATCTTTTTGATCTTTTTGATCTTTTTGATCTTTTTGATCTTTTTGATCTTTTTGATCTTTTTGATCTTTTTGATCTTTTTGATCTTTTTGATCTTTTTGATCTTTTTGATCTTTTTGATCTCTTTGATCTTTTTGATATTTTTGATCATTTTGATCATTTTGATCATTTTGATCATTTTGATCATTTTGATCATTTTGATCATTTTGATCTTTTTGATCTTTTTGATCTTTTTGATCTTTTTGATCTCTTTGATCTTTTTGATATTTTTGATCATTTTGATCATTTTGATCATTGTGATCATTTTGATCATTTTGATCATTTTGATCATTTTGATCATTTTGATCATTTTGATCATTTTGATCATTTTGATCATTTTGATCATTTTGATCATTTTGATCATTTTGATCATTTTGATCATTTTGATCATTTTGATCATTTTGATCATTTTGATCATTTTGATCATTTTGATCATTTTGATCATTTTGATCATTTTGATCATTTTGATCATTTTGATCATTTTGATCATTTTGATCATTTTGATCATTTTGATCATTTTGATCATTTTGATCATTTTGATCATTTTGATCATTTTGATTATTTTGATCATTTTGATCATTTTGATCATTTTGATCATTTTGATCATTTTGATCATTTTGATCATTTTGATCATTTTGATCATTTTGATCATTTTGATCATTTTGATCATTTTGATCATTTTGATCATTTTGATCATTTTGATCATTTTGATCATTTTGATCATTTTGATCATTTTGATCATTTTGATCATTTTGATCATTTTGATCACTTTGATCATTTTGATCATTTTGATCATTTTGATCATTTTGATCATTTTGATCATTTTGATCATTTTGATCATTTTGATCATTTTGATCATTTTGATCATTTTGATCATTTTGATCATTTTGATCATTTTGATCATTTTGATCATTTTGATCATTTTGATCATTTTGATCATTTTGATCATTTTGATCATTTTGATCATTTTGATCATTTTGATCATTTTGATCATTTTGATCATTTTGATCATTTTGATCATTTTGATCATTTTGATCATTTTGATCATTTTGATCATTTTGATCATTTTGATCATTTTGATCATTTTGATCATTTTGATCATTTTGATCATTTTGATCATTTTGATCATTTTGATCATTTTGATCATTTTGATCATTTTGATCATTTTGATCATTTTGATCATTTTGATCATTTTGATCATTTTGATCATTTTGATCATTTTGATCATTTTGATCATTTTGATCATTTTGATCATTTTGATTATTTTGATCATTTTGATCATTTTGATCATTTTGATCATTTTGATCATTTTGATCATTTTGATAATTTTGATCATTTTGATCATTTTGATCATTTTGATCATTTTGATCATTTTGATCATTTTGATAATTTTGATCATTTTGATAATTTTGATAATTTTGATCATTTTGATAATTTTGATCATTTTGATCATTTTGATCATTTTGATCATTTTGATCACTTTGATCATTTTGATCATTTTGATCATTTTGATCATTTTGATCATTTTGATCATTTTGATCATTTTGATCATTTTGATCATTTTGATCATTTTGATCATTTTGATCATTTTGATCATTTTGATCATTTTGATCATTTTGATCATTTTGATCATTTTGATCATTTTGATCATTTTGATCATTTTGATCATTTTGATCATTTTGATCATTTTGATCATTTTGATCATTTTGATCATTTTGATCATTTTGATCATTTTGATCATTTTGATCATTTTGATCATTTTGATCATTTTGATCATTTTGATCATTTTGATCATTTTGATCATTTTGATCATTTTGATCATTTTGATCATTTTGATCATTTTGATCATTTTGATCATTTTGATCATTTTGATCATTTTGATCATTTTGATCATTTTGATCATTTTGATCATTTTGATCATTTTGATCATTTTGATCATTTTGATCATTTTGATCATTTTGATCATTTTGATCATTTTGATCATTTTGATCATTTTGATCATTTTGATCATTTTGATCATTTTGATCATTTTGATCATTTTGATCATTTTGATCATTTTGATCATTTTGATCATTTTGATCATTTTGATCATTTTGATCATTTTGATCATTTTGATCTTTTTGATCTTTTTGATCTTTTTGATCTTTTAAATATTTCCGATCTTTTTGATCTTTTTGATCTTTTTGATCTTTTTGATCTTTTTGATCTTGTTGATCTTTTTGATCTTTTTGATCTTTTGATCTTTTTGATCTTTTTGATCTTTTTGATCTTTTTGATCTTTTTGATCTTTTTGATCTTTTTGATCTTTTTGATCTTTTTGATCTTTTTGATCTTTTTGATCTTTTTGATCTCTTTGATCTTTTGATCTTTTTGATCTTTTTGATCTTTTTGATCTTTTTGATCTTCTTGATCTTTTTGATCTTTTTGATCTTTTTGATCTTTTTGATCTTTTTGATCTTTTTGATCTTTTTGATCTTTTTGATCTTTTTGATCTTTTTGATCTTTTTGATCTTTTTGATCTTTTTGATCTTTTTGATCTTTTTGATCTTTTTGATCTTTTTGATCTTTTTGATCTTTTTGATCTTTTTGATCTTTTTGATCTTTTTGATCTTTTTGATCTTTTTGATCTTTTTGATCTTTTTGATCTTTTTGATCTCTTTGATCTTTTTGATCTTTTTGTTTTTTTTGATCTTTTTTATCTCTTTGATCTTTTCGATCTTTTTAATCTTTTCGATCTTATAGATATTTTCGATATTTTTTAATCTTTTCGATCTTTTTGAAATTTTCGATTTTTCTGATCTTTTTGATCTATTTGATATTTTTGATCTTTTCGATCATTTTGATTTTTCTGATCTTTTTGATCTATTTGATATTTTTGATCTTTTAGATCTTTTAAATATTTCCGATATTTTTGATCTTTTCGATCTTTTTGATCATTTTGATCTTTTTGATCTTTTCGATCATTTCGATCTTTTTAATATTTTTAATCTTTTCGATCTTTTTGATCTTTTTGATCATTTTGATCATTTTGATCATTTTGATCATTTTGATCTTTTCGATCTTTTTGATCTTTTTGATCTTTTCGATCTTTTCGATCTTTTCGATCTTATCGATCTTTTTGATCTTTTTGATCTTTTTGATCTTTTTGATCTTTTTGATCTTTTTGATCTTTTTGATCTTTTTGATCTTTTTGATCTTTTTGATCTTTTTGATCTTTTTGATCTTTTTGATCTTTTTGATCTTTTTGATCTTTTTGATCTTTTTGATCTTTTTGATCTTTTTGATCTTTTTGATCTTTTTGATCTTTTTGATCTTTTTGATCTTTTTGATCTTTTTGATCTTTTTGATCTTTTTGATCTTTTTGATCTTTTTGATCTTTTTGATCTTTTTGATCTTTTTGATCTTTTTGATCTTTTTGATCTTTTTGATCTTTTTGATCTTTTTGATCTTTTTGATCTTTTTGATCTTTTTGATCTTTTTGATCTTTTTGATCTTTTTGATCTTTTTGATCTTTTTGATCTTTTTGATCTTTTTGATCTTTTTGATCTTTTTGATCTTTTTGATCTTTTTGATCTTTTTGATCTTTTTGATCTTTTTGATCTTTTTGATCTTTTTGATCTTTTTGATCTTTTTGATCTTTTTGATCTTTTTGATCTTTTTGATCTTTTTGATCTTTTTGATCTTTTTGATCTTTTTGATCTTTTTGATCTTTTTGATCTTTTTGATCTTTTTGATCTTTTTGATCTTTTTGATCTTTTTGATCTTTTTGATCTTTTTGATCTTTTTGATCTTTTTGATCTTTTTGATCTTTTTGATCTTTTTGATCTTTTTGATCTTTTTGATCTTTTTGATCTTTTTGATCTTTTTGATCTTTTTGATCTTTTTGATCTTTTTGATCTTTTTGATCTTTTTGATCTTTTTGATCTTTTTGATCTTTTTGATCTTTTTGATCTTTTTGATCTTTTTGATCTTTTTGATCTTTTTGATCTTTTTGATCTTTTTGATCTTTTTGATCTTTTTGATCTTTTTGATCTTTTTGATCTTTTTGATCTCTTTGATCTTTTTGATCTCTTTGATCTTTTTGATCTTTTTGATCTTTTTGATCTTTTTGATCTTTTTGATCTTTTTGATCTTTTTGATCTTTTTGATCTGTTTGATCTTTTTGATCTTTTTGATTGTTTTGATCTTTTTGATCTTTTTGATATTTTTGATCTTTTTGATCTCTTTGATCTTTTTGATCTTTTTGATCATCTTTCTGATCTTTTTGATCTTTTTGATCTTTTTGATCTTTTTGATCTTTTTGATCTTTTTGATCTTTTTGATCTTTTTGATCTTTTTGATCTTTTTGATCTTTTTGATCTTTTTGATCTTTTTGATCTTTTTGATCTTTTTGATCTTTTTGATCTTTTTGATCTTTTTGATCTTTTTGATCTTTTTGATCTTTTTGATCTTTTTGATCTTTTTGATCTTTTTGATCTTTTTGATCTTTTTGATCTTTTTGATCTTTTTGATCTTTTTGATCTTTTTGATCTTTTTGATCTTTTTGATCTTTTTGATCTTTTTGATCTTTTTGATCTTTTTGATCTTTTTGATCTTTTTGAGATTTTTGATCCCTTTGATCCCTTTGATCTTTTTGATCTTTTTGATCTTTTTGATCTTTTTGATCTTTTTGATCTTTTTGATCTTTTTGATCTTTTTGATCTTTTTGATCTTTTTGATCTTTTTGATCTTTTTGATCTTTTTGATCTTTTTGATCTTTTTGATCTTTTTGATCTTTTTGATCTTTTTGATCTTTTTGATCTTTTTGATCTTTTTGATCTCTTTGATCTTTTTGATCTTTTTGATCTTTTTGATCTTTTTGATCTTTTTGATCTTTTTGATCTTTTTGATCTTTTTGATCTTTTTGATCTTTTTGATCTTTTTGATCTTTTTGATCTTTTTGATCTTTTTGATCTTTTTGATCTTTTTGATCTTTTTGATCTTTTTGATCTTTTTGATCTTTTTGATCTTTTTGATCTTTTTGATCTTTTTGATCTTTTTGATCTTTTTGATCTTTTTGATCTTTTTGATCTTTTTGATCTTTTTGATCTTTTTGATCTTTTTGATCTTTTTGATCTTTTTGATCTTTTTGATCTTTTTGATCTTTTTGATCTTTTTGATCTTTTTGATCTTTTTGATCTTTTTGATCTTTTTGATCTTTTTGATCTTTTTGATCTTTTTGATCTTTTTGATCTTTTTGATCTTTTTGATCTTTTTGATCTTTTTGATCTTTTTGATCTTTTTGATCTTTTTGATCTTTTTGATCTTTTTGATCTTTTTGATCTTTTTGATCTTTTTGATCTTTTTGATCTTTTTGATCTTTTTGATCTTTTTGATCTTTTTGATCTTTTTGATCTTTTTGAACTTTTTGAACTTTTTGAACTTTTTGAACTTTTTGATCTTTTTGATCTTTTTGATCTTTTTGATCTTTTTGATCATTTTGATCTTTTGATCTTTTTGATCGTTTTGATCGTTTTGATCTTTTTGATCTTTTTGATCTTTTTGATCTTTTTGATCTTTTTGATCTTTTTGATCTTTTTGATCTTTTTGATCTTTTTGATCTTTTTGATCTTTTTGATCTTTTTGATCTTTTTGATCTTTTTGATCTTTTTGATCTTTTTGATCTTTTTGATCTTTTTGATCTTTTTGATCTTTTTGATCTTTTTGATCTTTTTGATCTTTTTGATCTTTTTGATCTTTTTGATCTTTTTGATCTTTTTGATCTTTTTGATCTTTTTGATCTTTTTGATCTTTTTGATCTTTTTGATCTTTTTGATCTTTTTGATCTTTTTGATCTTTTTGATCTTTTTGATCTTTTTGATCTTTTTGATCTTTTTGATCTTTTTGATCTTTTTGATCTTTTTGATCTTTTTGATCTTTTTGATCTTTTTGATCTTTTTGATCTTTTTGATCTTTTTGATCTTTTTGATCATTTTGATCATTTTGATCTTTTTGATCTTTTTGATCTTTTTGATCTTTTTGATCTTTTTGATCTTTTTGATCTTTTTGATCTTTTTGATCTTTTTGATCTTTTTGATCTTTTTGATCTTTTTGATCATTTTGATCATTTTGATCTCTTTGATCTTTTTGATATTTTTGATCATTTTGATCATTTTGATCATTTTGATCATTTTGATATTTTTGATCATTTTGATCATTTTGATCATTTTGATCATTTTGATCATTTTGATCATTTTGATCATTTTGATCATTTTGATCATTTTGATCATTTTGATCATTTTGATCATTTTGATCATTTTGATCATTTTGATCATTTTGATCATTTTGATCATTTTGATCATTTTGATCATTTTGATCATTTTGATCATTTTGATCATTTTGATCATTTTGATCATTTTGATCATTTTGATCATTTTGATCATTTTGATCATTTTGATCATTTTGATCATTTTGATCATTTTGATCATTTTGATCATTTTGATCATTTTGATCATTTTGATCATTTTGATCATTTTGATCATTTTGATCATTTTGATCATTTTGATCATTTTGATCATTTTGATCATTTTGATCATTTTGATCATTTTGATCATTTTGATCATTTTGATCATTTTGATCATTTTGATCATTTTGATCATTTTGATCATTTTGATCATTTTGATCATTTTGATCATTTTGATCATTTTGATCATTTTGATCATTTTGATCATTTTGATCATTTTGATCATTTTGATCTTTTCGATCATTTCGATCTTTTTAATATTTTTAATCTTTTCGATCTTTTTGATCTTTTTGATCATTTTGATCATTTTGATCATTTTGATCTTTTCGATCTTTTTGATCTTTTCGATCTTTTCGATCTTTTCGATCTTTTCGATCTTATCGATCTTTTTGATCTTTTTGATCTTTTTGATCTTTTTGATCTTTTTGATCTTTTTGATCTTTTTGATCTTTTTGATCTTTTTGATCTTTTTGATCATTTTGATCTTTTGATCTTTTTGATCGTTTTGATCGTTTTGATCTTTTTGATCTTTTTGATCTTTTTGATCTTTTTGATCTTTTTGATCTTTTTGATCTTTTTGATCTTTTTGATCTTTTTGATCTTTTTGATCTTTTTGATCTTTTTGATCTTTTTGATCTTTTTGATCTTTTTGATCTTTTTGATCTTTTTGATCTTTTTGATCTTTTTGATCTTTTTGATCTTTTTGATCTTTTTGATCTTTTTGATCTTTTTGATCTTTTTGATCTTTTTGATCTTTTTGATCTTTTTGATCTTTTGATCTTTTTGATCTTTTTGATCTTTTTGATCTTTTTGATCTTTTTGATCTTTTTGATCTTTTTGATCTTTTTGATCTTTTTGATCTTTTTGATCTTTTTGATCTTTTTGATCTTTTTGATCTTTTTGATCTTTTTGATCTTTTTGATCTTTTTGATCTTTTTGATCTTTTTGATCATTTTGATCATTTTGATCTTTTTGATCTTTTTGATCTTTTTGATCTTTTTGATCTTTTTGATCTTTTTGATCTTTTTGATCTTTTTGATCTTTTTGATCTTTTTGATCTTTTTGATCTTTTTGATCATTTTGATCATTTTGATCTCTTTGATCTTTTTGATATTTTTGATCATTTTGATCATTTTGATCATTTTGATCATTTTGATATTTTTGATCATTTTGATCATTTTGATCATTTTGATCATTTTGATCATTTTGATCATTTTGATCATTTTGATCATTTTGATCATTTTGATCATTTTGATCATTTTGATCATTTTGATCATTTTGATCATTTTGATCATATTTTGATCATTTTGATCATTTTGATCATTTTGATCATTTTGATCATTTTGATCATTTTGATCATTTTGATCATTTTGATCATTTTGATCATTTTGATCATTTTGATCATTTTGATCATTTTGATCATTTTGATCATTTTGATCATTTTGATCATTTTGATCATTTTGATCATTTTGATCATTTTGATCATTTTGATCATTTTGATCATTTTGATCATTTTGATCATTTTGATCATTTTGATCATTTTGATCATTTTGATCATTTTGATCATTTTGATCATTTTGATCATTTTGATCATTTTGATCATTTTGATCATTTTGATCATTTTGATCATTTTGATCATTTTGATCATTTTGATCATTTTGATCATTTTGATCATTTTGATCATTTTGATCATTTTGATCATTTTGATCATTTTGATCATTTTGATCATTTTGATCATTTTGATCATTTTGATCATTTTGATCATTTTGATCATTTTGATCTTTTCGATCATTTCGATCTTTTTAATATTTTTAATCTTTTCGATCTTTTTGATCTTTTTGATCATTTTGATCATTTTGATCATTTTGATCTTTTCGATCTTTTTGATCTTTTCGATCTTTTCGATCTTTTCGATCTTTTCGATCTTATCGATCTTTTTGATCTTTTTGATCTTTTTGATCTTTTTGATCTTTTTGATCTTTTTGATCTTTTTGATCTTTTTGATCTTTTTGATCTTTTTGATCTTTTAAATATTTCCGATCTTTTTGATCTTTTTGATCTTTTTGATCTTTTTGATCTTTTTGATCTTTTTGATCTTGTTGATCTTGTTGATCTTTTTGATCTTTTTGATCTTTTTGATCTTTTCGATCTTTTCGATCTTTTCGATCTTTTCGATCTTATCGATCTTTTTGATCTTTTTGATCTTTTTGATCTTTTTGATCTTTTTGATCTTTTTGATCTTTTTGATCTTTTTGATCTTTTTGATCTTTTTGATCTTTTTGATCTTTTTGATCTTTTTGATCTTTTTGATCTTTTTGATCTTTTTGATCTCTTTGATCTTTTTGATCTTTTTGATCTTTTTGATCTTTTTGATCTTTTTGATCTTTTTGATCTTTTTGATCTTTTTGATCTTTTTGATCTTTTTGATCTTTTTGATCTTTTTGATCTTTTTGATCTTTTTGATCTTTTTGATCTTTTCGATCTTATCGATCTTTTTGATCTTTTTGATCTTTTTGATCTTTTTGATCTTTTTGATCTTTTTGATCTTTTTGATCTTTTTGATCTTTTTGATCTTTTTGATCTTTTTGATCTTTTTGATCTTTTTGATCTTTTTGATCTTTTTGATCTTTTTGATCTTTTTGATCTTTTTGATCTTTTTGATCTTTTTGATCTTTTTGATCTTTTTGATCTTTTTGATCTTTTTGATCTTTTTGATCTTTTTGATCTCTTTGATCTTTTTGATCTTTTTGATCTTTTTGATCTTTTTGATCTTTTTGATCTTTTTGATCTTTTTGATCTTTTTGATCTTTTTGATCTTTTTGATCTTTTTGATCTTTTTGATCTTTTTGATCTTTTTGATCTTTTTGATCTTTTTGATCTTTTTGATCTTTTTGATCTTTTTGATCTTTTTGATCTTTTTGATCTTTTTGATCTTTTTGATCTTTTTGATCTTTTTGATCTTTTTGATCTTTTTGATCTTTTTGATCTTTTTGATCTTTTTGATCTTTTTGATCTTTTTGATCTTTTTGATCTTTTTGATCTTTTTGATCTTTTTGATCTTTTTGATCTTTTTGATCTTTTTGATCTTTTTGATCTTTTTGATCTTTTTGATCTTTTTGATCTTTTTGATCTTTTTGATCTTTTTGATCTTTTTGATCTTTTTGATCTTTTTGATCTTTTTGATCTTTTTGATCTTTTTGATCTTTTTGATCTTTTTGATCTTTTTGATCTTTTTGATCTTTTTGATCTTTTTGATCTTTTTGATCTTTTTGATCTTTTTGATCTTTTTGATCTTTTTGATCTTTTTGATCTTTTTGAACTTTTTGAACTTTTTGATCTTTTTGATCTTTTTGATCTTTTTGATCTTTTTGATCATTTTGATCTTTTGATCTTTTTGATCGTTTTGATCGTTTTGATCTTTTTGATCTTTTTGATCTTTTTGATCTTTTTGATCTTTTTGATCTTTTTGATCTTTTTGATCTTTTTGATCTTTTTGATCTTTTTGATCTTTTTGATCTTTTTGATCTTTTTGATCTTTTTGATCTTTTTGATCTTTTTGATCTTTTTGATCTTTTTGATCTTTTTGATCTTTTTGATCTTTTTGATCTTTTTGATCTTTTTGATCTTTTTGATCTTTTTGATCTTTTTGATCTTTTTGATCTTTTTGATCTTTTTGATCTTTTTGATCTTTTTGATCTTTTTGATCTTTTTGATCTTTTTGATCTTTTTGATCTTTTTGATCTTTTTGATCTTTTTGATCTTTTTGATCTTTTTGATCTTTTTGATCTTTTTGATCTTTTTGATCTTTTTGATCTTTTTGATCTTTTTGATCTTTTTGATCTTTTTGATCTTTTTGATCTTTTTGATCTTTTTGATCTTTTTGATCTTTTTGATCTTTTTGATCTTTTTGATCTTTTTGATCTTTTTGATCTTTTTGATCTTTTTGATCTTTTTGATCTTTTTGATCTTTTTGATCTTTTTGATCTTTTTGATCTTTTTGATCATTTTGATCATTTTGATCTTTTTGATCTTTTTGATCTTTTTGATCTTTTTGATCTTTTTGATCTTTTTGATCTTTTTGATCTTTTTGATCTTTTTGATCTTTTTGATCTTTTTGATCTTTTTGATCTTTTTGATCATTTTGATCATTTTGATCATTTTGATCTCTTTGATCTTTTTGATCTTTTTGATATTTTTGATCATTTTGATCATTTTGATCATTTTGATCATTTTGATATTTTTGATCATTTTGATCATTTTGATCATTTTGATCATTTTGATCATTTTGATCATTTTGATCATTTTGATCATTTTGATCATTTTGATCATTTTGATCATTTTGATCATTTTGATCATTTTGATCATTTTGATCATTTTGATCATTTTGATCATTTTGATCATTTTGATCATTTTGATCATTTTGATCATTTTGATCATTTTGATCATTTTGATCATTTTGATCATTTTGATCATTTTGATCATTTTGATCATTTTGATCATTTTGATCATTTTGATCATTTTGATCATTTTGATCATTTTGATCATTTTGATCATTTTGATCATTTTGATCATTTTGATCATTTTGATCATTTTGATCATTTTGATCATTTTGATCATTTTGATCATTTTGATCATTTTGATCATTTTGATCATTTTGATCATTTTGATCATTTTGATCATTTTGATCATTTTGATCATTTTGATCATTTTGATCATTTTGATCATTTTGATCATTTTGATCATTTTGATCATTTTGATCATTTTGATCATTTTGATCATTTTGATCATTTTGATCATTTTGATCATTTTGATCATTTTGATCATTTTGATCATTTTGGTCATTTTGATCATTTTGATCATTTTGATCATTTTGATCATTTTGATCATTTTGATCATTTTGATCATTTTGATCATTTTGATCATTTTGATCATTTTGATCATTTTGATCATTTTGATCATTTTGATCATTTTGATCATTTTGATCATTTTGATCATTTTGATCATTTTGATCATTTTGATCATTTTGATCATTTTGATCATTTTGATCATTTTGATCATTTTGATCATTTTGATCATTTTGATCATTTTGATCATTTTGATCATTTTGATCATTTTGATCATTTTGATCATTTTGATCATTTTGATCATTTTGATCATTTTGATCATTTTGATCATTTTGATCATTTTGATCATTTTGATCATTTTGATCATTTTGATCATTTTGATCATTTTGATCATTTTGATCATTTTGATCTTTTTGATCTTTTTGATCTTTTTGATCTTTTTGATCTTTTAAATATTTCCGATCTTTTTGATCTTTTTGATCTTTTTGATCTTTTTGATCTTTTTGATCTTTTTGATCTTTTTGATCTTGTTGATCTTGTTGATCTTTTTGATCTTTTTGATCTTTTGATCTTTTTGATCTTTTTGATCTTTTTGATCTTTTTGATCTTTTTGATCTTTTTGATCTTTTTGATCTTTTTGATCTTTTTGATCTTTTTGATCTTTTTGATCTTTTTGATCTTTTTGATCTTTTTGATCTTTTTGATCTTTTTGATCTTTTTGATCTTTTTGATCTTTTTGATCTTTTTGATCTTTTTGATCTTTTTGATCTTTTTGATCTTTTTGATCTTTTTGATCTTTTTGATCTTTTTGATCTTTTTGATCTTTTTGATCTTTTTGATCTTTTTGATCTTTTTGATCTTTTTGATCTTTTTGATCTTTTTGATCTTTTTGATCTTTTTGATCTTTTTGATCTTTTTGATCTTTTTGATCTTTTTGATCTTTTTGATCTTTTTGATCTTTTTGATCTTTTTGATCTTTTTGATCTTTTTGATCTTTTTGATCTTTTTGATCTTTTTGATCTTTTTGATCTTTTTGATCTTTTTGATCTTTTTGATCTTTTTGATCTTTTTGATCTTTTTTAATCTTTTCGATCTTTTTGAAATTTTCGATTTTTCTGATCTTTTTGATCTATTTGATATTTTTGATCATTTCGATCATTTTGATTTTTCTGATCTTTTTGATCTATTTGATATTTTTGATCTTTTAGATCTTTTAAATATTTCCGATATTTTTGATCTTTTCGATCTTTTTGATCATTTTGATCTTTTTGATCTTTTCGATCATTTCGATCTTTTTAATATTTTTAATCTTTTCGATCTTTTTGATCTTTTTGATCATTTTGATCATTTTGATCATTTTGATCTTTTCGATCTTTTTGATCTTTTCGATCTTTTCGATCTTTTCGATCTTTTCGATCTTTTTGATCTTTTTGATCTTATTGATCTTTTTGATCTTTTTGATCTTTTTGATCTTTTTGATCTTTTTGATCTTTTTGATCTTTTTGATCTTTTTGATCTTTTTGATCTTTTTGATCTTTTTGATCTTTTTGATCTTTTTGATCTTTTTGATCTTTTTGATCTTTTTGATCTTTTTGATCTTTTTGATCTTTTTGATCTTTTTGATCTTTTTGATCTTTTTGATCTTTTTGATCTTTTTGATCTTTTTGATCTTTTTGATCTTTTTGATCTTTTTGATCTTTTTGATCTTTTTGATCTTTTTGATCTTTTTGATCTTTTTGATCTTTTTGATCTTTTTGATCTTTTTGATCTTTTTGATCTTTTTGATCTTTTTGATCTTTTTGATCTTTTTGATCTTTTTGATCTTTTTGATCTTTTTGATCTTTTTGATCTTTTTGATCTTTTTGATCTTTTTGATCTTTTTGATCTTTTTGATCTTTTTGATCTTTTTGATCTTTTTGATCTTTTTGATCTTTTTGATCTTTTTGATCTTTTTGATCTTTTTGATCTTTTTGATCTTTTTGATCTTTTTGATCTTTTTGATCTTTTTGATCTTTTTGATCTTTTTGATCTTTTTGATCTTTTGATCTTTTTGATCTTTTTGATCTTTTTGATCTTTTTGATCTTTTTCATCTTTTTCATCTTTTTCATCTTTTTCATCTTTTTCATCTTTTTCATCTTTTTGATCTTTTTGATCTTTTTGATCTTTTTGATCTTTTTGATCTTTTTGATCTTTTTGATCTTTTTGATCTTTTTGATCTTTTTGATCTTTTTGATCTTTTTGATCTTTTGATCTTTTGATCTTTTGATCTTTTGATCTTTTTGATCTTTTTGATCTTTTTGATCTTTTTGATCTTTTTGATCTTTTTGATCTTTTTGATCTTTTTGATCTTTTTGATCTTTTTGATCTTTTTGATCTTTTTGATCTTTTTGATCTTTTTGATCTTTTTGATCTTTTTGATCTTTTTGATCTTTTTGATCTTTTTGATCTTTTTGATCTTTTTGATCTTTTTGATCTTTTTGATCTTTTTGATCTTTTTGATCTTTTTGATCTTTTTGATCTTTTTGATCTTTTTGATCTTTTTGATCTTTTTGATCTTTTTGATCTTTTGATCTTTTTGATCTTTTTGATCTTTTTGATCTTTTTGATCTTTTTGATCTTTTTGATCTTTTTGATCTTTTTGATCTTTTTGATCTTTTTGATCTTTTTGATCTTTTTGATCTTTTTGATCTTTTTGATCTTTTTGATCTTTTGATCTTTTTGATCTTTTTGATCTTTTTGATCTTTTTGATCTTTTTGATCTTTTTGATCTTTTTGATCTTTTTGATCTTTTTGATCTTTTTGATCTTTTTGATCTTTTTGATCTTTTTGATCTTTTTGATCTTTTTGATCTTTTTGATCTTTTTGATCTTTTTGATCTTTTTGATCTTTTTGATCTTTTTGATCTTTTTGATCTTTTTGATCTTTTTGATCTTTTTGATCTTTTTGATCTTTTTGATCTTTTTGATCTTTTTGATCTTTTTGATCTTTTTGATCTTTTTGATCTTTTTGATCTTTTTGATCTTTTTGATCTTTTTGATCTTTTTGATATTTTTGATATTTTTGATATTTTTGATATTTTTGATCTTTTTGATTTTTTTGATCTTTTTGATCTTTTTGATCTTTTTGATCTTTTTGATCTTTTTGATCTTTTTGATCTTTTTGATCTTTTGATCTTTTTGATCTTTTTGATCTTTTTGATCTTTTTGATCTTTTTGATCTTTTTGATCTTTTTGATCTTTTTGATCTTTTTGATCTTTTTGATCTTTTTGATCTTTTTGATCTTTTTGATCTTTTTGATCTTTTTGATCTTTTTGATCTTTTTGATCTTTTTGATCTTTTTGATCTTTTTGATCTTTTTGATCTTTTTGATCTTTTTGATCTTTTTGATCTTTTTGATCTTTTTGATCTTTTTGATCTTTTTGATCTTTTTGATCTTTTTGATCTTTTTGATCTTTTTGATCTTTTTGATCTTTTGATCTTTTTGATCTTTTTGATCTTTTTGATCTTTTTGATCTTTTTGATCTTTTTGATCTTTTTGATCTTTTTGATCTTTTTGATCTTTTTGATCTTTTTGATCTTTTTGATCTTTTTGATCTTTTTGATCTTTTTGATCTTTTTGATCTTTTTGATCTTTTTGATCTTTTTGATCTTTTTGATCTTTTTGATCTTTTTGATCTTTTTGATCTTTTTGATCTTTTTGATCTTTTTGATCTTTTTGATCTTTTTGATCTTTTTGATCTTTTTGATCTTTTTGATCTTTTGATCTTTTTGATCTTTTTGATCTTTTTGATCTTTTTGATCTTTTTGATCTTTTTGATCTTTTTGATCTTTTTGATCTTTTTGATCTTTTTGATCTTTTTGATCTTTTTGATCTTTTTGATCTTTTTGATCTTTTTGATCTTTTTGATCTTTTTGATCTTTTTGATCTTTTTGATCTTTTTGATCTTTTTGATCTTTTTGATCTTTTTGATCTTTTTGATCTTTTTGATCTTTTTGATCTTTTTGATCTTTTTGATCTTTTTGATCTTTTTGATCTTTTTGATCTTTTTGATCTTTTTGATCTTTTTGATCTTTTTGATCTTTTTGATCTTTTTGATCTTTTTGATCTTTTCGATCTTCTTGATTTTTTCGATCTTTTTGATTTTTTCGATCTTTTTGATCTTTTGAATCTTTTTGATCTTTTTGATCTTTTTGATCTTATTGATCTTTTTGATCTTATTGATCTTTTTGATCTTGTTGATCTTTTTGATCTTTTTGATCTTTTTGATCTCTTTGATCTTTTTGATCTTTTTGATCTTTTTGATCTTTTTGATCTTTTTGATCTTTTTGATCTTTTTGATCTTTTTGATCTTTTTGATCTTTTTGATCTCTTTGATCTTTTTGATCTTTTTGATCTTTTTGATCTTTTTGATCTTTTTGATCTTTTTGATCTTTTTGATCTTTTTGATCTTTTTGATCATTTTGATCTTTTTGATCTTTTTGATCTTTTTGATCTTTTTGATCTTTTTGATCTTTTTGATCTTTTTGATCTTTTTGATCTTTTTGATCTTTTTGATCTTTTTGATCTTTTTGATCTTTTTGATCTTTTTGATCTTTTTGATCTTTTTGATCTTTTTGATCTTTTTGATCTTTTTGATCTTTTTGATCTTTTTGATCTTTTTGATCTTTTTGATCTTTTTGATCTTTTTGATCTTTTTGATCTTTTGATCTTTTTGATCTTTTTGATCTTTTTGATCTTTTGATCTTTTTGATCTTTTTGATCTTTTTGATCTTTTTGATCTTTTTGATCTTTTTGATCTTTTTGATCTTTTTGATCTTTTTGATCTTTTTGATCTTTTTGATCTTTTTGATCTTTTTGATCTTTTTGATCTTTTTGATCTTTTTGATCTTTTTGATCTTTTGATCTTTTTGATCTTTTTGATCTTTTTGATCTTTTTGATCTTTTTGATCTTTTTGATCTTTTTGATCTTTTTGATCTTTTTGATCTTTTTGATCTTTTTGATCTTTTTGATCTTTTTGATCTTTTTGATCTTTTTGATCTTTTTGATCTTTTTGATCTTTTTGATCTTTTTGATCTTTTTGATCTTTTTGATCTTTTTGATCTTTTTGATCTTTTTGATCTTTTTGATCTTTTTGATCTTTTTGATCTTTTTGATCTTTTTGATCTTTTTGATCTTTTTGATCTTTTTGATCTTTTTGATCTTTTTGATCTTTTGAATCTTTTTGATCTTTTTGATCTTTTTGATCTTTTTGATCTTTTTGATCTTTTTGATCTTTTTGATCTTTTTGATCTTTTCGATCTTCTTGATTTTTTCGATCTTTTTGATTTTTTCGATCTTTTTGATCTTTTGAATCTTTTTGATCTTTTGAATCTTTTTGATCTTTTTGATCTTTTTGATCTTTTTGATCTTTTTGATCTTTTTGATCTTTTTGATCTTTTTGATCTTTTTGATCTTTTTGATCTTTTTGATCTTTTTGATTTTTTTGATCTTTTTGATCTTTTTGATCTTTTTGATCTTTTTGATCTTTTTGATCTTTTTGATCTTTTTGATCTTTTTGATCTTTTTGATCTTTTTGATCTTTTTGATCTTTTTGATCTTTTTGATCTTTTTGATCTTTTTGATCTTTTTGATCTTTTTGATCTTTTTGATCTTTTTGATCTTTTTGATCTTTTTGATCTTTTTGATCTTTTTGATCTTTTTGATCTTTTTGATCTTTTTGATCTTTTTGATCTTTTTGATCTTTTTGATCTTTTTGATCTTTTTGATCTTTTTGATCTTTTTGATCTTTTTGATCTTTTTGATCTTTTTGATCTTTTTGATCTTTTTGATCTTTTTGATCTTTTTGATCTTTTTGATCTTTTTGATCTTTTTGATCTTTTTGATCTTTTTGATCTTTTTGATCTTTTTGATCTTTTTGATCTTTTTGATCTTTTTGATCTTTTTGATCTTTTTGATCTTTTTGATCTTTTTGATCTTTTTGATCTTTTTGATCTTTTTGATCTTTTTGATCTTTTTGATCTTTTTGATCTTTTTGATCTTTTTGATCTTTTTGATCTTTTTGATCTTTTTGATCTTTTTGATCTTTTTGATCTTTTTGATCTTTTTGATCTTTTTGATCTTTTTGATCTTTTTGATCTTTTTGATCTTTTTGATCTTTTTGATCTTTTTGATCTTTTTGATCTTTTTGATTTTTTTGATTTTTTTGATCTTTTTGATCTTTTTGATCTTTTTGATCTTTTTGATCTTTTTGATCTTTTTGATCTTTTTGATCTTTTTGATCTTTTTGATCTTTTTGATATTTTTGATATTTTTGATCTTTTTGATCTTTTTGATCTTTTTGATCTTTTTGATCTTTTTGATCTTTTTGATCTTTTTGATCTTTTTGATCTTTTTGATCTTTTTGATCTTTTTGATCTTTTTGATCTTTTTGATCTTTTTGATCTTTTTGATCTTTTTGATCTTTTTTGATCTTTTTGATCTTTTTGATCTTTTTGATCTTTTTGATCTTTTTGATCTTTTTGATCTTTTTGATCTTTTTGATCTTTTTTGATCTTTTTGATCTTTTTGATCTTTTTGATCTTTTTGATCTTTTTGATCTTTTTGATCTTTTTGATCTTTTTGATCTTTTTGATCTTTTTGATCTTTTTGATCTTTTTGATCTTTTTGATCTTTTTGATCTTTTTGATCTTTTTGATCTTTTTGATCTTTTTGATCTTTTGAATCTTTTTGATCTTTTCGATCTTTTTGATCTTTTTGATCTTTTTTGATCTTTTTGATCTTTTTGATCTTTTTGATCTTTTTGATCTTTTTGATCTTTTTGATCTTTTTGATCTTTTTGATCTTTTTGATCTTTTTGATCTTTTTGATCTTTTTGATCTTTTTGATCTTTTTGATCTTTTTGATCTTTTTGATCTTTTTGATCTTTTTGATCTTTTTGATCTTTTGAATCTTTTTGATCTTTTCGATCTTTTTGATCTTTTTGATCTTTTTGATCTTTTTGATCTTTTTGATCTTTTTGATCTTTTCGATCTTCTTGATTTTTTCGATCTTTTTGGTTTTTTCGATCTTTTCGATCTTTTGAATCTTTTTGATCTTATTGATCTTTTTGATCTTTTTGATCTTTTTGATCTTTTTGATCTTTTTGATCTTTTTGATCTTTTTGATCTTTTTGATCTTTTTGATCTTTTTGATCTTTTTGATCTTTTTGATCTTTTTGATCTTTTTGATCTTTTTGATCTTTTTGATCTTTTTGATCTTTTTGATCTTTTTGATCTTTTTGATCTTTTTGATCTTTTTGATCTTTTTGATCTTTTTGATCTTTTTGATCTTTTTGATCTTTTTGATCTTTTTGATCTTTTTTGATCTTTTTTGATCTTTTTGATCTTTTTGATCTTTTTGATCTTTTTGATCTTTTTGATCTTTTTGATCTTTTTGATCTTTTTGATCTTTTTGATCTTTTTGATCTTTTTGATCTTTTTGATCTTTTTGATCTTTTTGATCTTTTTGATCTTTTTGATCTTTTTGATCTTTTTGATCTTTTTGATCTTTTTGATCTTTTTGATCTTTTTGATCTTTTTGATCTTTTTGATCTTTTTGATCTTTTTGATCTTTTTGATCTTTTTGATCTTTTTGATCTTTTTGATCTTTTTGATCTTTTTGATCTTTTTGATCTTTTTGATCTTTTTGATCTTTTTGATCTTTTTGATCTTTTTGATCTTTTTGATCTTTTTGATCTTTTTGATCTTTTTGATCTTTTTGATCTTTTTGATCTTTTTGATCTTTTTGATCTTTTTGATCTTTTTGATCTTTTTGATCTTTTTGATCTTTTTGATCTTTTTGATCTTTTTGATCTTTTTGATCTTTTTGATCTTTTTGATCTTTTTGATCTTTTTGATCTTTTTGATCTTTTTGATCTTTTTGATCTTTTTGATCTTTTTGATCTTTTTGATCTTTTTGATCTTTTTGATCTTTTTGATCTTTTTGATCTTTTTGATCTTTTTGATCTTTTTGATCTTTTTGATCTTTTTGATCTTTTTGATCTTTTTGATCTTTTTGATCTTTTTGATCTTTTTGATCTTTTTGATCTTTTTGATCTTTTTGATCTTTTCGATCTTTTTGATCTTTTTGATTTTTTCGATCTTTTTGATCTTTTTGATCTTTTTGATCTTTTTGATCTTTTTGATCTTTTTGATCTTTTTGATCTTTTTGATCTTTTTGATCTTTTTGATCTTTTTGATCTTTTTGATCTTTTTGATCTTTTTGATCTTTTTGATCTTTTTGATCTTTTTGATCTTTTTGATCTTTTTGATCTTTTTGATCTTTTTGATCTTTTTGATCTTTTTGATCTTTTTGATCTTTTTGATCTTTTTGATCTTTTTGATCTTTTTGATCTTTTTGATCTTTTTGATCTTTTTGATCTTTTTGATCTTTTTGATCTTTTTGATCTTTTTGATCTTTTTGATCTTTTTGATCTTTTTGATCTTTTTGATCTTTTTGATCTTTTTGATCTTTTTGATCTTTTTGATCTTTTTGATCTTTTTTGATCTTTTTGATCTTTTTGATCTTTTTGATCTTTTTGATCTTTTTGATCTTTTTGATCTTTTTGATCTTTTTGATCTTTTTGATCTTTTTGATCTTTTTGATCTTTTTGATCTTTTTGATCTTTTTGATCTTTTTGATCTTTTTGATCTTTTTGATCTTTTTGATCTTTTCGATCTTTTCGATTTTTTCGATCTTTTTGATCTTTTTGATCTTTTTGATCTTTTTGATCTTTTTGATCTTTTTGATCTTTTTGATCTTTTTGATCTTTTTGATCTTTTTGATCTTTTTGATCTTTTTGATCTTTTTGATCTTTTTGATCTTTTTGATCTTTTTGATCTTTTTGATCTTTTTGATCTTTTTGATCTTTTTTGATCTTTTTGATCTTTTTTGATCTTTTTGATCTTTTTGATCTTTTTGATCTTTTTGATCTTTTTGATCTTTTTGATCTTTTTGATCTTTTTGATCTTTTTGATCTTTTTGATCTTTTTGATCTTTTTGATCTTTTTGATCTTTTTGATCTTTTTGATCTTTTTGATCTTTTTGATCTTTTTGATCTTTTTGATCTTTTTGATCTTTTTGATCTTTTTGATCTTTTTGATCTTTTTGATCTTTTTGATCTTTTTGATCTTTTTGATCTTTTTGATCTTTTTGATCTTTTTGATCTTTTTGATCTTTTTGATCTTTTTGATCTTTTTGATCTTTTTGATCTTTTTGATCTTTTTGATCTTTTTGATCTTTTTGATCTTTTTGATCTTTTTGATCTTTTTGATCTTTTTGATCTTTTTGATCTTTTTGATCTTTTTGATCTTTTTGATCTTTTTGATCTTTTTGATCTTTTTGATCTTTTTGATTTTTTTGATTTTTTTGATCTTTTTGATCTTTTTGATCTTTTTGATCTTTTTGATCTTTTTGATCTTTTTGATCTTTTTGATCTTTTTGATCTTTTTGATCTTTTTGATCTTTTTGATATTTTTGATCTTTTTGATCTTTTTGATCTTTTTGATCTTTTTGATCTTTTTGATCTTTTTGATCTTTTTGATCTTTTTGATCTTTTTGATCTTTTTGATCTTTTTGAACTTTTTGATCTTTTTGATCTTTTTGATCTTTTTGATCTTTTTGATCTTTTTGATCTTTTTTGATCTTTTTGATCTTTTTGATCTTTTTGATCTTTTTGATCTTTTTGATCTTTTTGATCTTTTTTGATCTTTTTGATCTTTTTGATCTTTTTGATCTTTTTGATCTTTTTGATCTTTTTGATCTTTTTGATCTTTTTGATCTTTTTGATCTTTTTGATCTTTTTGATCTTTTTGATCTTTTTGATCTTTTTGATCTTTTTGATCTTTTGAATCTTTTTGATCTTTTTGATCTTTTTGATCTTTTTGATCTTTTTGATCTTTTTTGATCTTTTTGATCTTTTTGATCTTTTTGATCTTTTTGATCTTTTTGATCTTTTTGATCTTTTTGATCTTTTTGATCTTTTTGATCTTTTTGATCTTTTTGATCTTTTTGATCTTTTTGATCTTTTTGATCTTTTTGATCTTTTTGATCTTTTTGATCTTTTTGATCTTTTTGATCATTTTGATCATTTTGATCTTTTTGATCTTTTTGATCTTTTTGATCTTTTTGATCTTTTTGATCTTTTTGATCTTTTTGATCTTTTTGATCTTTTTGATCTTTTTGATCTTTTTGATCTTTTTGATCTTTTTGATCTTTTTGATCTTTTTGATCTTTTTGATCTTTTTGATCTTTTTGATCTTTTTGATCTTTTTGATCTTTTTTGATCTTTTTGATCTTTTTGATCTTTTTGATCTTTTTGATCTTTTTGATCTTTTTGATCTTTTTGATCTTTTTGATCTTTTTGATCTTTTTGATCTTTTTGATCTTTTTGATCTTTTTGATCTTTTTGATCTTTTTGATCTTTTTGATCTTTTTGATCTTTTTGATCTTTTTGATCTTTTTGATCTTTTTGATCTTTTTGATCTTTTTGATCTTTTTGATCTTTTTGATCTTTTTGATCTTTTTGATCTTTTTGATCTTTTTGATCTTTTTGATCTTTTTGATCTTTTTGATCTTTTTGATCTTTTTGATCTTTTTGATCTTTTTGATCTTTTTGATCTTTTTGATCTTTTTGATCTTTTTGATCTTTTTGATCTTTTTGATCTTTTTGATCTTTTTGATCTTTTTGATCTTTTTGATCTTTTTGATCTTTTTGATCTTTTTGATCTTTTTGATCTTTTTGATCTTTTTGATCTTTTTGATCTTTTTGATCTTTTTGATCTTTTTGATCTTTTTGATCTTTTTGATCTTTTTGATCTTTTTGATCTTTTTGATCTTTTTGATCTTTTTGATCTTTTTGATCTTTTTGATCTTTTTGATCTTTTTGATCTTTTTGATCTTTTTGATCTTTTTGATCTTTTTGATCTTTTTGATCTTTTTGATCTTTTTGATCTTTTTGATCTTTTTGATCTTTTTGATCTTTTTGATCTTTTTGATCTTTTTGATCTTTTTGATCTTTTTGATCTTTTTGATCTTTTTGATCTTTTTGATCTTTTTGATCTTTTTGATCTTTTTGATCTTTTTGATCTTTTTGATCTTTTTGATCTTTTTGATCTTTTTGATCTTTTTGATCTTTTTGATATTTATGATCTTTTTTATCTTTGTGATCTTTTCGATCTTTTTAATCTTTTCGATCTTATAGATATTTTCGATATTTTTTAATCTTTTCGATCTTTTTGAAATTTTCGATTTTTCTGATCTTTTTGATCTATTTGATATTTTTGATCTTTTCGATCTTTTTGATCTTTTCGATTTTTCTGATCTTTTTGATCTATTTGATATTTTTGATCTTTTAGATCTTTTAAATATTTCCGATATTTTTGATCTTTTTGATCTTTTTGATCTTTTTGATCTATTTGATCTTTTTGATCTTTTTGATCTTTTTGATCTATTTGATCTATTTGATCTTTTTGATCTTTTTGATCTTTTTGATCTTTTTGATCTTTTTGATCTTTTTGATCTTTTTGATCTCTTTGATCTCTTTGATCTCTTTGATCTTTTTGATCTTTTTGATCTTTTTGATCTTTTTGATCTTATTGATCTTTTTGATCTTTTTGATCTTTTTGATCTTTTTGATCTTTTTGATCTTTTTGATCTTTTTGATCTTTTTGATCTTTTTGATCTTTTTGATCTTTTTGGTCTTTTTGATCTTTTCGATCTTTTGATCTTTTCAATTTTTCTGATCTTTTTGATCTTTTTGATCTTTTTGATCTTTTTGATCTTTTTGATCTATTTGATCTTTTGGATTTTTTTGATCTTTTTGATCTCTTTGATCTCTTTGATCTTTTTGATCTTTTTGATCTTTTTGATCTTTTTGATCTTTTTGATCTTTTTGATCTTTTTGATCTTTTTGATCTTTTTGATCTTTTTGATCTTTTTGATCTTTTTGATCTTTTTGATCTTTTTGATCTTTTTGATCTTTTTGATCTTTTTGATCTTTTTGATCTTTTTGATCTTTTTGATCTTTTTGATCTTTTTGATCTTTTTGATCTTTTTGATCTTTTTGATCTTTTTGATCTTTTTGATCTTTTTGATCTTTTTGATCTTTTTGATCTTTTTGATCTTTTTGATCTTTTTGATCTTTTTGATCTTTTTGATCTTTTTGATCTTTTTGATCTTTTTGATCTTTTTGATCTTTTTGATCTTTTTGATCTTTTTGATCTTTTTGATCTTTTTGATCTTTTTGATCTTTTTGATCTTTTTGATCTTTTTGATCTTTTTGATCTTTTTGATCTTTTTGATCTTTTTGATCTTTTTGATCTTTTTGATCTTTTTGATCTTTTTGATCTTTTTGATCTTTTTGATCTTTTTGATCTTTTTGATCTTTTTGATCTTTTTGATCTTTTTGATCTTTTTGATCTTTTTGATCTTTTTGATCTTTTTGATCTTTTTGATCTTTTTGATCTTTTTGATCTTTTTGATCTTTTTGATCTTTTTGATCTTTTTGATCTTTTTGATCTTTTTGATCTTTTTGATCTTTTTGATCTTTTTGATCTTTTTGATCTTTTTGATCTTTTTGATCTTTTTGATCTTTTTGATCTTTTTGCTCTTATTGATATTTTTGATCTCTTTGATCTTTTAGATCTTTTAAATAATTCCAATCTTTTTGATCTTTTTGATCTTTTTCATCTTTTTCATCTTTTTGATCTTTTTGATCTTTTTGATCTTTTTGATCTTTTTGATCTTTTTGATCTTTTTGATCTTTTTGATCTTTTTGATCTTTTTGATCTTTTTGATCTTTTTGATCTTTTTGATCTTTTTGATCTTTTTGATCTTTTTGATCTTTTTGATCTTTTTGATCTTTTTGATCTTTTTGATCTTTTTGATCTTTTTGATCTTTTTGATCTTTTTGATCTTTTTGATCTTTTTGATCTTTTTGATCTTTTTGATCTTTTTGATCTTTTTGATCTTTTTGATCTTTTTGATCTTTTTGATCTTTTTGATCTTTTTGATCTTTTTGATCTTTTTGATCTTTTTGATCTTTTTGATCTTTTTGATCTTTTTGATCTTTTTGATCTTTTTGATCTTTTTGATCTTTTTGATCTTTTTGATCTTTTTGATCTTTTTGATCTTTTTGATCTTTTTGATCTTTTTGATCTTTTTGATCTTTTTGATCTTTTTGATCTTTTTGATCTTTTTGATCTTTTTGATCTTTTTGATCTTTTTGATCTTTTTGATCTTTTTGATCTTTTTGATCTTTTTGATCTTTTTGATCTTTTTGATCTTTTTGATCTTTTTGATCTTTTTGATCTTTTTGATCTTTTTGATCTTTTTGATCTTTTTGATCTTTTTGATCTTTTTGATCTTTTTGATCTTTTTGATCTTTTTGATCTTTTTGATCTTTTTGATCTTTTTGATATTTATGATCTTTTTTATCTTTTTGATCTTTTTGATCTTTTTGATCTTTTTGATCTTTTTGATCTTTTTGATCTTTTTGATCTTTTTGATCTTTTTGATCTTTTTGATCTTTTTGATCTTTTTGATCTTTTTGATCTTTTTGATCTATTTGATATTTTTGATCTTTTTGATCTTTTTGATCTTTTTGATCTTTTTGATCTTTTTGATCTTTTTGATCTTTTTGATATTTATGATCTTTTTTATCTTTGTGATCTTTTCGATCTTTTTGATCTTTTTGATCTTTTTGATCTTTTTGATCTTTTTGATCTTTTTGATCTTTTTGATCTTTTTGATCTTTTTGATCTTTTTGATCTTTTTGATCTTTTTGATCTTTTTGATCTTTTTGATCTTTTTGATCTATTTGATCTTTTTGATCTTTTTGATCTTTTTGATCTTTTTGATCTTTTTGATCTTTTTGATCTTTTTGATCTTTTTGATCTTTTTGATCTTTTTGATCTTTTTGATCTTTTTGATCTTTTTGATCTTTTTGATCTTTTTGATCTTTTTGATCTTTTTGATCTTTTTGATCTTTTTGATCTTTTTGATCTTTTTGATCTTTTTGATCTTTTTGATCTTTTTGATCTTTTTGATCTTTTTGATCTTTTTGATCTTTTTGATCTTTTTGATCTTTTTGATCTTTTTGATCTTTTTGATCTTTTTGATCTTTTTGATCTTTTTGATCTTTTTGATCTTTTTGATCTATTTGATATTTTTGATCTTTTTGATCTTTTTGATCTTTTTGATCTTTTTGATCTTTTTGATCTTTTTGATCTTTTTGATCTTTTTGATCTTTTTGATCTTTTTGATCTTTTTGATCTTTTTGATCTTTTTGATCTTTTTGATCTTTTTGATATTTATGATCTTTTTTATCTTTGTGATCTTTTCGATCTTTTTAATCTTTTCGATCTTATAGATATTTTCGATATTTTTTAATCTTTTCGATCTTTTTGAAATTTTCGATTTTTCTGATCTTTTTGATCTATTTGATATTTTTGATCTTTTCGATCTTTTTGATCTTTTCGATTTTTCTGATCTTTTTGATCTATTTGATATTTTTGATCTTTTAGATCTTTTAAATATTTCCGATATTTTTGATCTTTTTGATCTTTTTGATCTTTTTGATCTATTTGATCTTTTTGATCTTTTTGATCTTTTTGATCTTTTTGATCTATTTGATCTATTTGATCTTTTTGATCTTTTTGATCTTTTTGATCTTTTTGATCTTTTTGATCTTTTTGATCTTTTTGATCTCTTTGATCTCTTTGGTCTTTTTGATCTTTTTGATCTTTTTGATCTTTTTGATCTTTTTGATCTTTTTGATCTTATTGATCTTTTTGATCTTTTTGATCTTTTTGATCTTTTTGATCTTTTTGATCTTTTTGATCTTTTTGATCTTTTTGATCTTTTTGATCTTTTTGATCTTTTTGGTCTTTTTGATCTTTTCGATCTTTTGATCTTTTCAATTTTTCTGATCTTTTTGATCTTTTTGATCTTTTTGATCTTTTTGATCTTTTGGATTTTTTTGATCTTTTTGATCTCTTTGATCTCTTTGATCTTTTTGATCTTTTTGATCTTTTTGATCTTTTTGATCTTTTTGATCTTTTTGATCTTTTTGATCTTTTTGATCTTTTTGATCTTTTTGATCTTTTTGATCTTTTTGATCTTTTTGATCTTTTTGATCTTTTTGATCTTTTTGATCTTTTTGATCTTTTTGATCTTTTTGATCTTTTTGATCTTTTTGATCTTTTTGATCTTTTTGATCTTTTTGATCTTTTTGATCTTTTTGATCTTTTTGATCTTTTTGATCTTTTTGATCTTTTTGATCTTTTTGATCTTTTTGATCTTTTTGATCTTTTTGATCTTTTTGATCTTTTTGATCTTTTTGATCTTTTTGATCTTTTTGATCTTTTTGATCTTTTTGATCTTTTTGATCTTTTTGATCTTTTTGATCTTTTTGATCTTTTTGATCTTTTTGATCTTTTTGATCTTTTTGATCTTTTTGATCTTTTTGATCTTTTTGATCTTTTTGATCTTTTTGCTCTTTTTGATATTTTTGATCTCTTTGATCTTTTAGATCTTTTAAATAATTCCAATCTTTTTGATCTTTTTGATCTTTTTGATCTTTTTCATCTTTTTCATCTTTTTGATCTTTTTGATCTTTTTGATCTTTTTGATCTTTTTGATCTTTTTGATCTTTTTGATCTTTTTGATCTTTTTGATCTTTTTGATCTTTTTGATCTTTTTGATCTTTTTGATCTTTTTGATCTTTTTGATCTTTTTGATCTTTTTGATCTTTTTGATCTTTTTGATCTTTTTGATCTTTTTGATCTTTTTGATCTTTTTGATCTTTTTGATCTTTTTGATCTTTTTGATCTTTTTGATCTTTTTGATCTTTTTGATCTTTTTGATCTTTTTGATCTTTTTGATCTTTTTGATCTTTTTGATCTTTTTGATCTTTTTGATCTTTTTGATCTTTTTGATCTTTTTGATCTTTTTGATCTTTTTGATCTTTTTGATCTTTTTGATCTTTTTGATCTTTTTGATCTTTTTGATCTTTTTGATCTTTTTGATCTTTTTGATCTTTTTGATCTTTTTGATCTTTTTGATCTTTTTGATCTTTTTGATCTTTTTGATCTTTTTGATCTTTTTGATCTTTTTGATCTTTTTGATCTTTTTGATCTTTTTGATCTTTTTGATCTTTTTGATCTTTTTGATCTTTTTGATCTTTTTGATCTTTTTGATCTTTTTGATCTTTTTGATCTTTTTGATCTTTTTGATCTTTTTGATCTTTTTGATCTTTTTGATCTTTTTGATCTTTTTGATCTTTTTGATCTTTTTGCTCTTTTTGATATTTTTGATCTCTTTGATCTTTTAGATCTTTTAAATAATTCCAATCTTTTTGATCTTTTTGATCTTTTTCATCTTTTTGATCTTTTTGATCTTTTTGATCTTTTTGATCTTTTTGATCTTTTTGATCTTTTTGATCTTTTTGATCTTTTTGATCTTTTTGATCTTTTTGATCTTTTTGATCTTTTTGATCTTTTTGATCTTTTTGATCTTTTTGATCTTTTTGATCTTTTTGATCTTTTTGATCTTTTTGATCTTTTTGATCTTTTTGATCTTTTTGATCTTTTTGATCTTTTTGATCTTTTTGATCTTTTTGATCTTTTTGATCTTTTTGATCTTTTTGATCTTTTTGATCTTTTTGATCTTTTTGATCTTTTTGATCTTTTTGATCTTTTTGATCTTTTTGATCTTTTTGATCTTTTTGATCTTTTTGATCTTTTTGATCTTTTTGATCTTTTTGATCTTTTTGATCTTTTTGATCTTTTTGATCTTTTTGTTCTTTCAAAAAGATTTCGATCTTTTTGATCTTTTAGATCTTTTTGTTCTTTTTGATTTTTATATTTTTTTACTCATTGCGATATTTTGGAACTTTTTGATCTTTTCGATTTTTTAGATCTTTCAGATCTTTTTAATCTTTTCAATCATTTTGATGTATTTGATATTTTTGATCTTTTTGATCTTTTAGATCTTTTAAATATTTCCGATCTTTTTGATCTTTTTGATCTTTTCGATCTTTTCGATCTTTTCGAACTTTTCGAACTTTTCGATCTTTTTGATCTTTTTGATCTTTTTGTTCTTTTTGATCTTCTAGATCTTTTGGATCTTTTTGATCTTTTTGATCTTTTAGATCTCTTCGATCTTTTTGATCTTTTTGTTCTTTCAAAAAGATTTCGATCTTTTTGATCTTTTTGTTCTTTTTGATCTTCTAGATCTTCTAGATCTTTTGGATCTTTTTGATCTTTTCGATAATTTCGATCTTTTTAATATTTTTAATCCTCTCGATCTGTTCGGTCTTTTTGGTCTTTTCGATCTTTTCGATCTTTTTGATCTTTTCGATTTTTATGATCTTTTTGAACTTTTTGATCTTTTTGATCTTTTTGATCTTTTTGATCTTTTTGATCTTTTTAGTCTTTTTGATCTTTTTGATCTTTTTGATCTTTTTGATCTTTTTGACCTTTTTGATCTTTTTGATCTTTTTGAACTTTTTGATCTTTTTGATCTTTTTGATCTTTTTTATCTTTTTTATCTTTTTTATCTTTTTATCTTTTTTATCTTTTTGATATTTTTGATATTTTTGATATTTTTGATCTTTTTGATCTTTTTGATCTTTTTGATCTTTTTGATCTTTTTGATCTTTTTGATCTTTTTGATCTTTTTGATCTTTTTGATCGTTTTGATCGTTTTGATCGTTTTGATCGTTTTGATCTTTTTGATCTTTTTGATCTTTTTGATCTTTTTGATCTTTTTGATCTTTTTGATCTTTTTGATCTTTTGATCTAAAGATCTAAAAAGATCTTTATTATCTTTTTAAACTTTTGGGTCTCGTAGATAATTTTGATCTTTTCGCTCATTTCGATCTTTTTAATGTTTTTGATCTTTTTGTTTTTTTTTATCTTTTTCATCTTTTTGATCTTTTTGATCTTTTTGATCTTTTTGATCTTTTTGATCTTTTTGATATTTCTGATATTTTTGATATTTTTGATATTTTTGATATTTTTGTTTTTTTTGATCCTTTTGATCCTTTTGATCTTTTTGATCCTTTTGATCTTTTTGATCTATTTGATCTTTTTGATATTTTTGATCTTTTTGATCTTTTTGATCTTTTCGATCTTTTCGAACTTTTCGATCTTTTTGATCTTTTTGATCTTTTTGTTCTTTTTGATCTTCTAGATCTTTTGGATCTTTTTGATCTTTTCGATCATTTTGATCATTTCGATCTTTTTAATATTTTAATCTTTTCGATTTTTTTGATCTTTTTGATATTTTTGATAATTTTGATCTTTTTGATCTTCTTGATCTTTTTGATCTTTTTGATCGTTTTGATCTTTTTGATCTTTTTGATCTTTTTGATCTTTTTGATCTTTTTGATCTTTTTGATCTTTTTGATCTTTTTGATCTTTTTGATCTTTTTGATCTTTTTGATCTTTTTGATCGTTTTGATCGTTTTGATCGTTTTGATCGTTTTGATCTTTTTGATCTTTTTGATCTTTTTGATCTTTTGATCTAAAGATCTAAAAAGATCTTTATTATCTTTTTAAACTTTTGGGTCTCGTAGATAATTTTGATCTTTTCGCTCATTTCGATCTTTTTAATGTTTTTGATCTTTTTGATCTTTTTAATATTTTTGATCTTTTTGATCTTTTTGATCTTTTTGATCTTTTTGATCTTTTTGATCTTTTTGATCTTTTTGATCTTTTTGATCTTTTTGATCTTTTTGATCTTTTTGATCTTTTTGATCTTTTTGATCTTTTTGATCTTTTTGATCTTTTTGATCTTTTTGATCTTTTTGATCTTTTTGATCTTTTTGATCTTTTTGATCTTTTTGATCTTTTTGATCTTTTTGATCTTTTTGATCTTTTTGATCTTTTTGATCTTTTTGATCTTTTTGATCTTTTTGATCTTTTTGATCTTTTTGATCTTTTTGATCTTTTTGATCTTTTTGATCTTTTTGATCTTTTTGATCTTTTTGATCTTTTTGATCTTTTTGATCTTTTTGATCTTTTTGATCTTTTTGATCTTTTTGATCTTTTTGATCTTTTTGATCTTTTTGATCTTTTTGATCTTTTTGATCTTTTTGATCTTTTTGATCTTTTTGATCTTTTTGATCTTTTTGATCTTTTTGATCTTTTTGATCTTTTTGATCTTTTTGATCTTTTTGATCTTTTTGATCTTTTTGATCTTTTTGATCTTTTTGATCTTTTTGATCTTTTTGATCTTTTTGATCTTTTTGATCTTTTTGATCTTTTTGATCTTTTTGATCTTTTTGATCTTTTTGATCTTTTTGATCTTTTTGATCTTTTTGATCTTTTTGATCTTTTTGATCTTTTTGATCTTTTTGATCTTTTTGATCTTTTTGATCTTTTTGATATTTTTGATCTCTTTGATCTTTTAGATCTTTTAAATAATTCCGATCTTTTTGATCTTTTTGATCTTTTTGATCTTTTTGATCTTTTTGATCTTTTTGATCTTTTTGATCTTTTTGATCTTTTTGATCTTTTTGATCTTTTTGATCTTTTTGATCTTTTTGATCTTTTTGATCTTTTTGATCTTTTTGATCTTTTTGATCTTTTTGATCTTTTTGATCTTTTTGATCTTTTTGATCTTTTTGATCTTTTTGATCTTTTTGATCTTTTTGATCTTTTTGATCTTTTTGATCTTTTTGATCTTTTTGATCTTTTTGATCTTTTTGATCTTTTTGATCTTTTTGATCTTTTTGATCTTTTTGATCTTTTTGATCTTTTTGATCTTTTTGATCTTTTTGATCTTTTTGATCTTTTTGATCTTTTTGATCTTTTTGATCTTTTTGATCTTTTTGATCTTTTTGATCTTTTTGATCTTTTTGATCTTTTTGATCTTTTTGATCTTTTTGATCTTTTTGATCTTTTTGATCTTTTTGATCTTTTTGATCTTTTTGATCTTTTTGATCTTTTTGATCTTTTTGATCTTTTTGATCTTTTTGATCTTTTTGATCTTTTTGATCTTTTTGATCTTTTTGATCATTTTGATCATTTTGATCATTTTGATCATTTTGATCATTTTGATCTTTTTGATCTTTTTGATCTTTTTGATCTTTTTGATCTTTTTGATCTTTTTGATCTTTTTGATCTTTTTGATCTTTTTGATCTTTTTGATCTTTTTGATCTTTTTGATCTTTTTAATCTTTTTGATCTTTTTGATCTTTTTGATCTTTTTGATCTTTTTGATCTTTTTGATCTTTTTGATCTTTTTGATCTTTTTGATCTTTTTGATCTTTTTGATCTTTTTGATCTTTTTGATCTATTTGATCTATTTGATCTTTTTGATCTTTTTGATCTATTTGATCTATTTGATCTATTTGATCTTTTTGATCTTTTTGATCTTTTTGATCTTTTTGATCTTTTTGATCTTTTTGATCTTTTTGATCTTTTTGATCTTTTTGATCTTTTTGATCTTTTTGATCTTTTTGATCTTTTTGATCTTTTTGATCTTTTTGATCTTTTTGATCTTTTTGATCTTTTTGATCTTTTTGATCTTTTTGATCTTTTTGATCTTTTTGATCTTTTTGATCTTTTTGATCTTTTTGATCTTTTTGATCTTTTTGATCTTTTTGATCTTTTTGATCTTTTTGATCTTTTTGATCTTTTTGATCTTTTTGATCTTTTTGATATTTTTGACATTTTTGATCTTTTTGATCTTTTTGATCTTCCTGATCTTTTTGATCTTTCTGATCTTTTTGATCTTTTCGATCTTTTTGATCTTCTTGATCTTTTTGATCTTTTTGTTCTTTCAAAAAGATTTCGATCTTTTTGATCTTTTAGATCTTTTTGTTCTTTTTGATTTTTATATTTTTTTACTCATTGCGATATTTTTGAACTTTTTGATCTTTTCGATTTTTTAGATCTTTCAGATCTTTTTAATCTTTTCAATCATTTTGATGTATTTGATATTTTTGATCTTTTTGATCTTTTAGATCTTTTAAATATTTCCGATCTTTTTGATCTTTTTGATCTTTTCGATCTTTTCGATCTTTTCGATCTTTTCGAACTTTTCGATCTTTTTGATCTTTTTGATCTTTTTGTTCTTTTTGATCTTCTAGATCTTTTGGATCTTTTTGATCTTTTTGATCTTTTAGATCTCTTCGATCTTTTTGATCTTTTTGTTCTTTCAAAAAGATTTCGATCTTTTTGATCTTTTAGATCTTTTTGTTCTTTTTGATCTTCTAGATCTTCTAGATCTTTTGGATCTTTTTGATCTTTTCGATAATTTCGATCTTTTTAATATTTTTAATCCTCTCGATCTTTTCGGTCTTTTTGGTCTTTTCGATCTTTTCGATCTTTTTGATCTTTTCGATTTTTATGATCTTTTTGAACTTTTTGATCTTTTTGATCTTTTTGATCTTTTTGATCTTTTTGATCTTTTTAGTCTTTTTGATCTTTTTGATCTTGTTGATCTTTTTGATCTTTTTGACCTTTTTGATCTTTTTGATCTTTTTGAACTTTTTGATCTTTTTGATCTTTTTGATCTTTTTTATCTTTTTTATCTTTTTATCTTTTTTATCTTTTTGATCTTTTTGATCTTTTTGATATTTTTGATATTTTTGATCTTTTTGATCTTTTTGATCTTTTTGATCTTTTTGATCTTTTTGATCTTTTTGATCTTTTTGATCTTTTTGATCTTTTTGATCTTTTTGATCTTTTTGATCTTTTTGATCTTTTTGATCTTTTTGATCTTTTTGATCTTTTTGATCTTTTTGATCTTTTTGATCTTTTTGATCTTTTTGATCTTTTTGATCTTTTTGATCTTTTTGATCTTTTTGATCTTTTTGATCTTTTTGATCTTTTTGATCTTTTTGATCTTTTTGATCTTTTTGATCTTTTTGATCGTTTTGATCGTTTTGATCGTTTTGATCGTTTTGATCTTTTTGATCTTTTTGATCTTTTTGATCTTTTTGATCTTTTGATCTTTTGATCTAAAGATCTAAAAAGATCTTTATTATCTTTTTAAACTTTTGGGTCTCGTAGATAATTTTGATCTTTTCGCTCATTTCGATCTTTTTAATGTTTTTGATCTTTTTGTTTTTTTTATCTTTTTCATCTTTTTGATCTTTTTGATCTTTTTGATCTTTTTGATCTTTTTGATATTTCTGATATTTTTGATATTTTTGATATTTTTGATATTTTTGATCTTTTTGATCCTTTTGATCCTTTTGATCTTTTTGATCCTTTTGATCTTTTTGATCCTTTTGATCTTTTTGATCCTTTTGATCTTTTTGATCTATTTGATCTTTTTGATATTTTTGATCTTTTTGATCTTTTTGATCTTTTCGATCTTTTCGAACTTTTCGATCTTTTTGATCTTTTTGATCTTTTTGTTCTTTTTGATCTTCTAGATCTTTTGGATCTTTTTGATCTTTTCGATCATTTTGATCATTTCGATTTTTTAATATTTTAATCTTTTCGATTTTTTTGATCTTTTTGATATTTTTGATAATTTTGATCTTTTTGATCTTCTTGATCTTTTTGATCTTTTTGATCTTTTTGATCGTTTTGATCTTTTTGATCTTTTTGATCTTTTTGATCTTTTTGATCTTTTTGATCTTTTTGATCTTTTTGATCTTTTTGATCTTTTGATCTTTTTGATCTTTTTGATCTTTTTGATCTTTTTGATCTTTATGATCTTTTTGATCGTTTTGATCGTTTTGATCATTTTGATCGTTTTGATCTTTTTGATCTTTTTGATCTTTTTGATCTTTTTGATCTTTTTGATCTTTTGATCTAAAGATCTAAAAAGATCTTTATTATCTTTTAAACTTTTGGGTCTCGTAGATAATTTTGATCTTTTCGCTCATTTCGATCTTTTTAATGTTTTTGATCTTTTTGATCTTTTTAATATTTTTGATCCTTTTGATCTTTTTGAGCGAAAATCATATAGATATATATAATAAAAATTAAATAATAAAAAATATACAAATGATCTTTTTGATCTTTTTGATCTTTTTGATCTTTTGATCTTTTTGATCTTTTTGATCTTTTTGATCTTTTTGATCTTTTTAAACTTTTTGATCTTTTTGATCTTTTTGATCTTTTTGATCTTTTTGATCTTTTTGATCTTTTTGATCTTTTTGATCTTTTTGATCTTTTTGATCTTTTTGATCTTTTTGATCTTTTTGATCTTTTTGATCTTTTTGATCTTTTTGATCTTTTTGATCTTTTTGATCTTTTTGATCTTTTTGATCTTTTTGATCTTTTTGATCTTTTTGATCTTTTTGATCTTTTTGATCTTTTTGATCTTTTTGATATTTTTGACATTTTTGATCTTTTTGATCTTTTTGATCTTCCTGATCTTTTTGATCTTTCTGATCTTTTTGATCTTTTCGATCTTTTTGATCCTCTTGATCTTTTTGATCTTTTTGTTCTTTCAAAAAGATTTCGATCTTTTTGATCTTTTAGATCTTTTTGTTCTTTTTGATTTTTATATTTTTTTACTCATTGCGATATTTTTGAACTTTTTGATCTTTTCGATTTTTTAGATCTTTCAGATCTTTTTAATCTTTTCAATCATTTTGATGTATTTGATATTTTTGATCTTTTTGATCTTTTAGATCTTTTAAATATTTCCGATCTTTTTGATCTTTTTGATCTTTTCGATCTTTTCGATCTTTTCGATCTTTTCGAACTTTTCGATCTTTTTGATCTTTTTGATCTTTTTGTTCTTTTTGATCTTCTAGATCTTTTGGATCTTTTTGATCTTTTTGATCTTTTAGATCTCTTCGATCTTTTTGATCTTTTTGTTCTTTCAAAAAGATTTCGATCTTTTTGATCTTTTAGATCTTTTTGTTCTTTTTGATCTTCTAGATCTTCTAGATCTTTTGGATCTTTTTGATCTTTTCGATAATTTCGATCTTTTTAATATTTTTAATCCTCTCGATCTTTTCGGTCTTTTTGGTCTTTTCGATCTTTTCGATCTTTTTGATCTTTTCGATTTTTATGATCTTTTTGAACTTTTTGATCTTTTTGATCTTTTGATCTTTTTGATCTTTTTGATCTTTTTAGTCTTTTTGATCTTTTTGATCTTGTTGATCTTTTTGATCTTTTTGACCTTTTTGATCTTTTTGATCTTTTTGAACTTTTTGATCTTTTTGATCTTTTTGATCTTTTTGATCTTTTTGATCTTTTTTATCTTTTTTATCTTTTTATCTTTTTTATCTTTTTGATCTTTTTGATCTTTTTGATATTTTTGATATTTTTGATCTTTTTGATCTTTTTGATCTTTTTGATCTTTTTGATCTTTTTGATCTTTTTGATCTTTTTGATCTTTTTGATCTTTTTGATCTTTTTGATCTTTTTGATCTTTTTGATCTTTTTGATCTTTTTGATCTTTTTGATCTTTTTGATCTTTTGATCTTTTTGATCTTTTTGATCTTTTTGATCTTTTTGATCTTTTTGATCTTTTTGATCTTTTTGATCTTTTTGATCTTTTTGATCGTTTTGATCGTTTTGATCGTTTTGATCGTTTTGATCTTTTTGATCTTTTTGATCTTTTTGATCTTTTTGATCTTTTGATCTAAAGATCTAAAAAGATCTTATTATCTTTTTAAACTTTTGGGTCTCGTAGATAATTTTGATCTTTTCGCTCATTTCGATCTTTTTAATGTTTTTGATCTTTTTGTTTTTTTTATCTTTTTCATCTTTTTGATCTTTTTGATCTTTTTGATCTTTTTGATCTTTTTGATATTTCTGATATTTTTGATATTTTTGATATTTTTGATATTTTTGATCTTTTTGATCCTTTTGATCCTTTTGATCTTTTTGATCCTTTTGATCTTTTTGATCTATTTGATCTTTTTGATATTTTTGATCTTTTTGATCTTTTTGATCTTTTCGATCTTTTCGAACTTTTCGATCTTTTTGATCTTTTTGATCTTTTTGTTCTTTTTGATCTTCTAGATCTTTTGGATCTTTTTGATCTTTTCGATCATTTTGATCATTTCGATTTTTTAATATTTTAATCTTTTCGATTTTTTTGATCTTTTTGATATTTTGATAATTTTGATCTTTTTGATCTTCTTGATCTTTTTGATCTTTTTGATCTTTTTGATCGTTTTGATCTTTTTGATCTTTTTGATCTTTTTGATCTTTTTGATCTTTTTGATCTTTTTGATCTTTTTGATCTTTTTGATCTTTTTGATCTTTTTGATCTTTTTGATCTTTTTGATCTTTATGATCTTTTTGATCGTTTTGATCGTTTTGATCATTTTGATCGTTTTGATCTTTTTGATCTTTTTGATCTTTTTGATCTTTTTGATCTTTTTGATCTTTTGATCTAAAGATCTAAAAAGATCTTTATTATCTTTTTAAACTTTTGGGTCTCGTAGATAATTTTGATCTTTTCGCTCATTTCGATCTTTTAATGTTTTTGATCTTTTTGATCTTTTTAATATTTTTGATCTTTTTGATCTATTTAATCTTTTTTTTTTGATCTTTTTGATCTTTTTGATCTTTTTGATCTTTTTGATCTTTTTGATCTGTCTGATCTGTCTGATCTGTCTGATCTTTTTGATCTTTTGATCTTTTGATCTTTTTGATCTTTTTGATCTTTTTGATCTTTTTGATCTTTTTGATCTTTTTGATCTTTTTGATCTTTTTGATCTTTTTGATCTTTTTGATCTTTTTGATCTTTTTGATCTTTTTGATCTTTTTGATCTTTCTTTGATCTTTTTGATCTTTTTGATCTTTTTGATCTTTTTGATCTTTTTGATCTTTTGATCTTTTTGATCTTTTGATCTTTTTGATCTTTTTTGATCTTTTTGATCTTTTTGATCTTTTTGATCTTTTTGATCTTTTTGATCTTTTTGATCTTTTTGATCTTTTTGATCTTTTTGATCTTTTTGATCTTTTTGATCTTTTTGATCTTTTTGATCTTTTTGATCTTTTTGATCTTTTTGATCTTTTTGATCTTTTTGATCTCTTTGATCTCTTTGATCTCTTTGATCTTTTTGATCTTTTTGATCTTTTTGATCTTTTTGATCTTTTTGATCTTTTTGATCTTTTTGATCTTTTTGATCTTTTTGATCTTTTTGATCTTTTTGATCTTTTTGATCTTTTTGATCTTTTTGATCTTTTTGATCTTTTTGATCTTTTTGATCTTTTGATCTTTTTGATCTTTTTGATCTTTTGATCTTTTTGATCTTTTTGATCTTTTTGATCTTTTTGATCTTTTTGATCTTTTTGATCTTTTTGATCTTTTTGATCTTTTGATCTTTTTGATCTTTTTGATCTTTTTGATCTTTTTGATCTTTTTGATCTTTTTGATCTTTTGATCTTTTTGATCTTTTTGATCTTTTTGATCTTTTTGATCTTTTTGATCTTTTTGATCTTTTTGATCTTTTTGATCTTTTTGATCTTTTTGATCTTTTTGATCTTTTGATCTTTTTGATCTTTTTGATCTTTTTGATCTTTTTGATCTTTTTGATCTTTTTGATCTTTTTGATCTTTTTGATCTTTTTGGATCTTTTTGATCTTTTTGATCTTTTTGATCTTTTGATCATTTTGATCATTTTGATCTTTTTGATCATTTTTGATCATTTTGATCTTTTGATCTTTTTGATCTTTTTGATCTTTTTGATCTTTTTGATCTTTTTGATCTTTTTGATCTTTTTGATCTTTTTGATCTTTTTGATCTTTTTGATCTTTTTGATCTTTTTGATCTTTTTGATCTTTTTGATCTTTTTGATCTTTTTGATCTTTTTGATCTTTTTGATCTTTTTGATCTTTTTGATCTTTTTGATCTTTTTGATCTTTTTGATCTTTTTGATCTTTTTGATCTTTTTGATCTTTTGATCTTTTTGATCTTTTTGATCTTTTTGATCTTTTTGATCTTTTTGATCTTTTTGATCTCTTTGATCTTTATCTCTTTGATCTTTTTGATCTTTTTGATCTTTTTGATCTTTTTGATCTTTTTGATCTTTTTGATCTTTTTGATCTTTTTGATCTTTTTGATCTTTTTGATCTTTTTGATCTTTTTGATCTTTTTGATCTTTTTGATCTTTTTGATCTTTTTGATCTTTTTGATCTTTTTGATCTTTTTGATCTTTTTGATCTTTTTGATCTTTTTGATCTTTTTGATCTTTTTGATCTTTTTGATCTTTTTGATCTTTTTGATCTTTTTGATCTTTTTGATCTTTTTGATCTTTTTGATCTTTTTGATCTTTTTGATCTTTTTGATCTTTTTGATCTTTTTGATCTTTTTGATCTTTTTGATCTTTTTGATCTTTTTGATCTTTTTGATCTTTTTGATCTTTTTGATCTTTTTGATCTTTTTGATCTCTTTGATCTTTTTGATCTTTTTGATCTTTTTGATCTTTTTGATCTTTTTGATCTTTTTGATCTTTTTGATCTTTTTGATCTTTTTGATCTTTTTGATCTTTTTGATCTTTTTGATCTTTTTGATCTTTTTGATCTTTTTGATCTTTTTGATCTTTTTGACATTTTTGATCTTTTTGATCTATTTGATCTTTCTGATCTTTTTGTTCTTTCAAAAAGATTTCGATCTTTTTGATCTTTTAGATCTTTTTGTTCTTTTTGATTTATATATTTTTTTACTCATTGCGATATTTTTGAACTTTTTGATCTTTTCGATTTTTTAGATCTTTCAGATTTTTTAATCTTTTCAATCATTTTGATGTATTTGATATTTTTGATCTTTTTGATCTTTTAGATCTTTTAAATATTTCCGATCTTTTTGATCTTTTTGATCTTTTCGATCTTTTCGATCTTTTCGATCTTTTCGAACTTTGCGATCTTTTTGATCTTTTTGATCTTTTTGTTCTTTTTGATCTTCTAGATCTTTTGGATCTTTTTGATCTTTTTGATCTTTTAGATCTCTTCGATCTTTTTGATCTTTTTGTTCTTTCAAAAAGATTTCGATCTTTTTGATCTTTTAGATCTTTTAGATCTTTTTGTTCTTTTTGATCTTCTAGATCTTCTAGATCTTTTGGATCTTTTTGTTCTTTTCGATAATTTCGATCTTTTTAATATTTTTAATCCTCTCGATCTTTTCGGTCTTTTTGGTCTTTTTGATCTTTTCGATCTTTTTGATCTTTTCGATTTTTATGATCTTTTTGAACTTTTTGATCTTTTTGATCTTTTTGATCTTTTTAGTCTTTTTGATCTTTTTGATCTTTTTGATCTTTTTGAACTTTTTGATCTTTTTGATCTTTTTGATCTTTTTGATCTTTTTGATCTTTTTGAACTTTTTGATCTTTTTGATCTTTTTGATCTTTTTGATCTTTTTGATCTTTTTGATCTTTTTGATCTTTTTGATCTTTTTGATATTTTTGATATTTTTGATCTTTTTGATCTTTTTGATCTTTTTGATCTTTTTGATCTTTTTGATCTTTTTGATCTTTTTGATCTTTTTGATCTTTTTGATCTTTTTGATCTTTTTGATCTTTTTGATCTTTTTGATCTTTTTGATCTTTTTGATCTTTTTGATCTTTTTGATCTTTTTGATCTTTTTGATCGTTTTGATCGTTTTGATCGTTTTGATCGTTTTGATCGTTTTGATCTTTTTGATCTTTTTGATCTTTTTGATCTTTTTGATCTTTTGATCTAAAGATCTAAAAAGATCTTTATTATCTTTTTAAACTTTTGGGTCTCGTAGATAATTTTGATCTTTTCGCTCATTTCGATCTTTTTAATGTTTTTGATCTTTTTGTTTTTTTTTATCTTTTTCATCTTTTTGATCTTTTTGATCTTTTTGATCTTTTTGATCTTTTTGATATTTCTGATATTTTTGATATTTTTGATATTTTTGATATTTTTGATCTTTTTGATCCTTTTGATCCTTTTGATCTTTTTGATCCTTTTGATCTTTTTGATCTATTTGATCTTTTTGATATTTTTGATCTTTTTTATCTTTTTGATCTTTTCGATCTTTTCGAACTTTTCGATCTTTTTGATCTTTTTGATCTTTTTGATCTTTTTGTTCTTTTTGATCTTCTAGATCTTTTGGATCTTTTTGATCTTTTCGATCATTTTGATCATTTCGATCTTTTTAATATTTTAATCTTTTCGATTTTTTTGATCTTTTTGATATTTTTGATCTTTTTGATCTTCTTGATCTTTTTGATCTTTTTGATCGTTTTGATCTTTTTGATCTTTTTGATCTTTTTGATCTTTTTGATCTTTTTGATCTTTTTGATCTTTTTAATCTTTTCGATTTTTTTGATCTTTTTGATATTTTTGATCTTTTTGATCTTCTTGATCTTTTTGATCTTTTTGATCGTTTTGATCTTTTTGATCTTTTTGATCTTTTTGATCTTTTTGATCTTTTTGATCTTTTTGATCTTTTTGATCTTTTTGATCTTTTTGATCTTTTTGATCTTTTTGATCTTTTTGATCTTTTTGATCTTTTTGATCTTTTTGATCTTTTTGATCTTTTTGATCTTTTTGATCTTTTTGATCTTTTTGATCGTTTTGATCGTTTTGATCGTTTTGATCTTTTTGATCTTTTTGATCTTTTTGATCTTTTTGATCTTTTTGATCTTTTTGATCTTTTGATCTAAAGATCTAAAAAGATTTTTATTATCTTTTTAAACTTTTGGGTCTCGTAGATAATTTTGATCTTTTCGCTCATTTCGATCTTTTTAATGTTTTTGATCTTTTTGATCTTTTTAATATTTTTGATCTTTTTGATCTATTTAATCTTTTTTATCTTTTTGATCTTTTCGATCTTTTCGATCTTTTCGATCTTTTCGAACTTTTCGAACTTTTCGAACTTTTCGATCTTTTTGATCTTTTTGTTCTTTTTGATCTTCTAGATCTTTTGGATCTTTTTGATCTTTTCGATCATTTTGATCATTTCGATCTGTTTAATATTTTAATCCTTTCGATCTTTTTGATCTTTTTGATCTTTTTGATCTTTTTGATCTTTTTGATCTTTTTGATCTTTTTGATCTTTTTGATCTTTTTGATCTTTTTGATCTTTTTGATCTTTTTGATCTTTTTGATCTTTTTGATCTTTTTGATCTTTTTGATCTTTTTGATCTTTTTGATCTTTTTGATCTTTTTGATCTTTTTGATCTTTTTGATATTTTTGATCTTTTTGATATTTTTGATCGTTTTGATCGTTTTGATCGTTTTGATCGTATTGATCTTTTTGATCTTTTTGATCTTTTTGATCTATTTGATCTTTTTGATCTTTTTGATCTTTTTAATCTTTTTGATCTTTTTGATCTTTTTGATCTTTATAATATTTTTGTTATTTTTGATCCTTTTTTATCTTTTTTATCTTTTTGATCTTTTTGATCTTTTTGATCTTTTTGATCTTTTTGATCTTTTTGATCTTTTTGATCTTTTTGATCTTTTTGATCTTTTTGATCTTTTTGATCTTTTTGATCTTTTTGATCTTTTTGATCTTTTTGATCTTTTTGATCTTTTTGATCTTTTTGATCTTTTTGATCTTTTTGATCTTTTTGATCTTTTTGATCTTTTTGATCTTTTTGATCTTTTTGATCTTTTTGATCTTTTTGATCTTTTTGATCTTTTTGATCTTTTTGATCTTTTTGATCTTTTTGATCTTTTTGATCTTTTTGATCTTTTTGATCTTTTTGATCTTTTTGATCTTTTTGATCTTTTTGATCTTTTTGATCTTTTTGATCTTTTTGATCTTTTTGATCTTTTTGATCTTTTTGATCTTTTTGATCTTTTTGATCTTTTGATCTTTTTGATCTTTTTGATCTTTTTGATCTTTTTGATCTTTTTGATCTTTTTGATCTTTTTGATCTTTTTGATCTTTTTGATCTTTTTGATCTTTTTGTTCTTTTTGATCTTTTTGATCTTTTTGATCTTTTTGATCTTTTTGATCTTTTTGATCTTTTTGATCTTTTTGATCTTTTTGATCTTTTTGATCTTTTTGATCTTTTTGATCTTTTTGATCTTTTTAATCTTTTTAATCTTTTTGATCTTTATAATATTTTTGTTATCTTTTTTATCTTTTTTATCTTTTTGATCTTTTTGATCTTTTTGATCTTTTTAATCTTTTTAATCTTTTTGATCTCTTTGATCTTTTTGATCTTTATAATATTTTTGTTATTTTTGATCCTTTTGATCTTTTTGATCTTTTTGATCTTTTTGATCTTTTTGATCTTTTTGATCTTTTTGATCTTTTTGATCTTTTTGATCTTTTTGATCTTTTTGATCTTTTTGATCTTTTTGATCTTTTTGATCTTTTTGATCTTTTTGATCTTTTTGATCTTTTTGATCTTTTTGATCTTTTTGATCTTTTTGATCTTTTTGATCTTTTTGATCTTTTTGATCTTTTTGATCTTTTTGATCTTTTTGATCTTTTTGATCTTTTTGATCTTTTTGATCTTTTTGATCTTTTTGATCTTTTTGATCTTTTTGATCTTTTTGATCTTTTTGATCTTTTTGATCTTTTTGATCTTTTTGATCTTTTTGATCTTTTTGATCTTTTTGATCTTTTTGATCTTTTTGATCTATTTGATCTTTTTGATCTTTTTGATCTTTTTGATCTTTTTGATCTTTTTGATCTTTTTGATCTTTTTGATCTTTTTGATCTTATTGATCTTATTGATCTTATTGATCTTTTTGATCTTTTTGATCTTTTTGATCTTTTTGATCTTTTTGATCTTTTTGATCTCTTTGATCTTTTTGATCTTTTTGATCTTTTTGATCTTTTTGATCTTTTTGATCTTTTTAATCTTTTTGATCTTTTTGATCTTTTTGATCTTTTTGATCTTTTTGATCTTTTTGATCTTTTTGATCTTTTTGATCTTTTTGATCTTTTTGATCTTTTTGATCTTTTTGATCTTTTTGATCTTTTTGATCTTTTTGATCTTTTTGATCTTTTTGATCTTTTTGATCTTTTTGATCTTTTTGATCTTTTTGATCTTTTTGATCTTTTTGATCTTTTTGATATTTTAGATCTTTTAAATATTTCCGATCTCTTTGATCTTTTCGACCTTTCTATAACATTTCTCATAACATTTCAATATATAATAAAAAATAAAAAAAATTGTCCAAGGTCATCATGGACATGAAATAATGAAAAAAAAAAATGTTTCTCCAAGGTCATCCTGGACATGACCAGGAGCACCTCATCTTTCAATGGACATGTCGAAACCATTGCTAACATATCATTCAGCAGCAATCGGATGTGTCCATTCTCTCATTTGTCCTCATTTTATTCTAATAATTTTATCATGATTTGCCTCATCATCTTTTCTCATCATTTATTTTCATCTTCAAATGATAAGAATTCGCTACGTTCTGCCTTTTTCTCATCATTCAATGAAGATGAGAATTATTTCGATCATTGCGCGATATATTTCTGTTCTTCAATGATGAAAAAAGATATTTATTGAAGTCGTAATAAGAAAAATGCGAACTAAGTCATGCATACAATTTTTCTCAGATTGTTTTTCAAATCATATTTGGACAAAACTAAGAACCGTGGAGGTGTTAACGGATACACAAGATCAGAAATTAACTAATGTGAATGATTGTAATGATAACTTCATTTTACCACCCATTTCTAACACTATCAGTGTGTAACGAAGTTTCTCGGGCTGAGGTATACTCGCCGGTTTTTTGTTCTTTTTGATTTTTATAGTTTTTGCTCATTTTGATATTTTTGAAATATTTGATTTTTTCGATCTTTTATATCTTACTGGTCTTTTTGATGTTTTAGATCTTTTATATCTTCTGGCTCATTTCGATATTTTTGAACTTTTTGATCTTTTCGATTTTTTAGATCTTTTAAATATTTTCGATCTTTTTGATCTCTTCGGTCCTGTTTATCATTTAGATATTTTCGATCTTTTGAAGGCGATCTTTGGAATGCGATTCCGCCCACATGGAGTGGTCATCCTAGACATATCCAGGAGCACCTCATCCTTCAATTGCCAAGTCCAAAATCATTTTTATAACGTTACAAAAAGAATGAAAAAAAAATGTTGTCCAAGGTTATCACCTCATCCTCCAGTGGACATGTCCAAAATCATTTTTATAACATTTCAAAAAATAATGAAACTTTTTTTTTGTCCAAGGTCATCATGGACATGTCCAGGAACACCTCATCCTCCATTGGATATGTCCAATATCATTTCTATAACATATCAAAATATATAGAAAAAAAAATGTTTGTCCAAGGTCATCATGGACATGTCCAGGAGCACTTCATTCTCCAGTGGACATGTCCAAAATCATTTTTATAACATTTCAGAAAATGATGAAAAAAAAAAAATATTGTCCAAAGTCAGCATGGACATGTCCAGGAACACCTCATCCTCCAGTGAACATGTCCAAAATTATTTTTATAACATTTCAATATTAATAAAAAATAAAAAAAAATTGTCCAAGGTCATCATGGACATGAAATAATGAAAAAAAAAATGTTTCTCCAAGGTCATCCTGGACATGACCAGGAGCACCTTTTTGATCTTTTTGATCTTTTTGATCTTTTTGATCTTTTTGATCTTTTTGATCTTTTTGATCTTTTTGATCTTTTTGATCTTTTTGATCTTTTTGATCTTTTTGATCTTTTTGATCTTTTTGATCTTTTTGATCTCTTTGATCTTTTTGATCTTTTTGATCTTTTTGATCTTTTTGATCTTTTTGATCTTTTTGATGTTTTTGATGTTTTTGAACTTTTTGATCTTTTTGATCTTTTTGATCTTTTTGATCTTTTTGATCTTTTTGATCTTTTTGATCTTTTTGATCTTTTTGATCTTTTTGATCTTTTTGATCTTTTTGATCTTTTTGATCTTTTTGATCTTTTTGATCTTTTTGATCTTTTTGATCTTTTTGATCTTTTTGATCTTTTTGATCTTTTTGATCTTTTTGATCTTTTTGATCTTTTTGATCTTTTTGATCTTTTTGATCTTTTTGATCTTTTTGATGTTTTTGATGTTTTTGAACTTTTTGATCTTTTTGATCTTTTTGATCTTTTTGATCTTTTTGATCTTTTTGATCTTTTTGATCTCTTTGATCTTTTTGATCTTTTTGATCTTTTTGATCTTTTTGATCTTTTTGATCTTTTTGATCTTTTTGATCTTTTTGATCTTTTTGATCTTTTTGATCTTTTTGATCTTTTTGATCTTTTTGATCTTTTTGATCTTTTTGATATTTTAGATCTTTTAAATATTTCCGATCTCTTTGATCTTTTCGATCTTTTCGACCTTTCTATAACATTTCTCATAACATTTCAATATATAATAAAAAATAAAAAAAATTGTCCAAGGTCATCATGGACATGAAATAATGAAAAAAAAAAATGTTTCTCCAAGGTCATCCTGGACATGACCAGGAGCACCTCATCTTTCAATGGACATGTCGAAACCATTGCTAACATATCATTCAGCAGCAATCGGATGTGTCCATTCTCTCATTTGTCCTCATTTTATTCTAATTATTTTATCATGATTTGCCTCATCATCTTTTCTCATCATTTATTTTCATCTTCAAATGATAAGAATTCGCTACGTTCTGCCTTTTTCTCATCATTCAATGAAGATGAGAATTATTTCGATCATTGCGCGATATATTTCTGTTCTTCAATGATGAAAAAAGATATTTATTGAAGTCGTAATAAGAAAAATGCGAACTAAGTCATGCATACAATTTTTCTCAGATTGTTTTTCAAATCGTATTTGGACAAAACTAAGAACCGTGGAGGTGTTAACGGATACACAAGATCAGAAATTAACTAATGTGAATGATTGTAATGATAACTTCATTTTACCACCCATTTCTAACACTATCAGTGTGTAACGAAGTTTCTCGGGCTGAGGTATACTCGCCGGTTTTTTGTTCTTTTTGATTTTTATAGTTTTTGCTCATTTTGATATTTTTGAAATATTTGATTTTTTCGATCTTTTATATCTTACTGGTCTTTTTGATGTTTTAGATCTTTTATATCTTCTGGCTCATTTCGATATTTTTGAACTTTTTGATCTTTACGATTTTTTAGATCTTTTAAATATTTTCGATCTTTTTGATCTCTTTGGTCCTGTTTATCATTTAGATATTTTCGATCTTTTGAAGGCGATCTTTGGAATGCGATTCCGCCCACATGGAGTGGTCATCCTAGACATATCCAGGAGCACCTCATCCTTCAATTGCCAAGTCCAAAATCATTTTTATAACATTACAAAAAGAATGAAAAAAAAAATGTTGTCCTAGGTTATCACCTCATCCTCCAGTGTACATGTCCAAAATCATTTTTATAACATTTCAAAAAATAATGAAACTTTTTTTTTTGTCCAAGCTCATCATGGACATGTCCAGGAACACCTCATCCTCCATTGGATATGTCCAATATCATTTCTATAACATATCAAAAAATATAGAAAAAAAATGTTTGTCCAAGGTCATCATGGACATGTCCAGGAGCACTTCAATCTCCAGTGGACATGTCCAAAATCATTTTTATAACATTTCAGAAAATGATGAAAAAAAAATAATATTGTCCAAAGTCATCATGGACATGTCCAGGAACACCTCATCCTCCAGTGAACATGTCCAAAATTATTTTTATAACATTTCAATATATAATAAAAAAAATAAAAAAATTGTCCAAGGTCATCATGGACATGAAATAATGAAAAAAAAAATGTTTCTCCAAGGTCATCCTGGACATGACCAGGAGCACCTTTTTGATCTTTTTGATCTTTTTGATCTTTTTGATCTTTTTGATCTTTTTGATCTTTTTGATGTTTTTGATGTTTTTGAACTTTTTGATCTTTTTGATCTTTTTGATCTTTTTGATCTTTTTGATCTTTTTGCTCTTTTTGATCTTTTTGATCTTTTTGATCTTTTTGATCTTTTTGATCTTTTTGATCTTTTTGATCTTTTTGATCTTTTTGATCTTTTTGATCTTTTTGATCTTTTTGATCTTTTTGATCTTTTTGATCTTTTTGATCTTTTTGATCTTTTTGATGTTTTTGATGTTTTTGAACTTTTTGATCTTTTTGATCTTTTTGATCTTTTTGATCTTTTTGATCTTTTTGATCTTTTTGATCTCTTTGATCTTTTTGATCTTTTTGATCTTTTTGATCTTTTTGATCTTTTTGATCTTTTTGATCTTTTTGATCTTTTTGATCTTTTTGATCTTTTTGATCTTTTTGATCTTTTTGATCTTTTTGATCTTTTTGATATTTTAGATCTTTTAAATATTTCCGATCTCTTTGATCTTTTCGATCTTTTCGATCTTTCTATAACATTTCTTATAACATTTCAATATATAATAAAAAAAAAAAAAATTGTCCAAGGTCATCATGGACATGAAATAATGAAAAAAAAAAATGTTTCTCCAAGGTCATCCTGGACATGACCAGGAGCACCTCATCTTTCAATGGACATGTCGAAACCATTGCTAACATATCATTCAGCAGCAATCGGATGTGTCCATTCTCTCATTTGTCCTCATTTTTTTCTAATTATTTTATCATGATTTGCCTCATCATCTTTTCTCATCATTTATTTTCATCTTCAAATGATGAGAATTCGCTACGTTCTGCCTTTTTCTCATCATTCAATGAAGATGAGAATTATTTCGATCATTGCGCGATATATTTCTTTTCTTCAATGATGAAAAAAGATATTTATTGAAGTCGTAATAAGAAAAATGCGAACTAAGTCATGCATACAATTTTTCTCAGATTGTTTTTCAAATCCTATTTGGACAAAACTAAGAACCGTGGAGGTGTTAACGGATACACAAGATCAGAAATTAACTAATGTGAATGATTGTAATGATAACTTCATTTTACCACCCATTTCTAACACTATCAGTGTGTAACGAAGTTTCTCGGGCTGAGGTATACTCGCCGGGTTTTTGTTCTTTTTGATTTTTATATGTTTTGCTCATTTCGATATTTTTGAAATATTTGATTTTTTCGATCTTTTATATCTTACTGGTCTTTTTGATGTTTTAGATCTTTTTGATCTTTTTGATCTTTTTGATTTTTTTGATTTTTTTGATCTTTTTGATCTTTTTGATCTTTTTGATCTTTTTGATCTTTTTGATCTTTTTGATCTTTTTGATCTTTTTGATCTTTTTGATCTTATTGATCTTTTTGAACTTTTTGATCTTCTTGATCTTCTTGATCTTCTTGATCTTCTTGATCTTCTTGATCTTCTTGATCTTCTTGATCTTCTTGATCTTTTTGATCTTTTTGATCTTTTTGATCTTTGTGATCTTTTTGATCTTTTTGATCTTTTTGATCTTTTTGATCTTTTTGATCTTTTTGATCTTTTTGATCTTTTTGATCTTTTTGATCTTTTTGATCTTTTTGATCTTTTTGATCTTTTTGATCTTTTTGATCTTTTTGATCTTTTTGATCTTTTTGATCTTTTTGATCTTTTTGATCTTTTTGATCTTTTTGATCTTTTTGATCTTTTTGATCTTTTTGATCTTTTTGATCTCTTTGATCTTTTTGATCTTTTTGATCTTTTTGATCTTTTTGATCTTTTTGATCTTTTTGATCTTTTTGATCTTTTTGATCTTTTTGGTCTTTTTGGATCTTTTTGATCTTTTTGATCTTTTTGATCTTTTTGATCTTTTTGATCTTTTTGATCTTTTTGATCTTTTTGATCTTTTTGATCTTTTTGATCTTTTTGATCTTTTTGATCTTTTTGATCTTTTTGATCTTTTTGATCTTTTTGATCTTTTTGATCTTTTTGATCTTTTTGATCTTTTTGATCTTTTTGATCTTTTTGATCTTTTTGATCTTTTTGATCTTTTTGATCTTTTTGATCTTTTTGATCTTTTTGATCTTTTTGATCTTTTTGATCTTTTTGATCTTTTTGATCTTTTTGATCTTTTTGATCTTTTTGATCTTTTTGATCTTTTTGATCTTTTTGATCTTTTTGATCTTTTTGATCTTTTTGATCTTTTTGATCTTTTTGATCTTTTTGATCTTTTTGATCTTTTTGATCTTTTTGATCTTTTTGATCTTTTTGATCTTTTTGATCTTTTTGATCTTTTTGATCTTTTTGATCTTTTTGATCTTTTTGATCTTTTTGATCTTTTTGATCTTTTTGATCTTTTTGATCTTTTTGATCTTTTTGATCTTTTTGATCTTTTTGATCTTTTTGATCTTTTTGATCTTTTTGATCTTTTTGATCTTTTTGATCTTTTTGATCTTTTTGATCTTTTTGATCTTTTTGATCTTTTTGATCTTTTTGATCTTTTTGATCTTTTTGATCTTTTTGATCTTTTTGATCTTTTTGATCTTTTTGATCTTTTTGATCTTTTTGATCTTTTTGATCTTTTTGATCTTTTTGATCTTTTTGATCTTTTTGATATTTTAGATCTTTTAAATATTTCCGATCTCTTTGATCTTTTCGATCTTTGCGATCTTTTCGATTTTTTCGATCTTTTCGATCTTTCTATAACATTTCTTATAACATTTCAATATATAATAAAAAAAAAAAAAATTGTCCAAGGACATCATGGACATGAAATAATGAAAAAAAAAAATGTTTCTCCAAGGTCATCCTGGACATGACCAGGAGCACCTCATCTTTCAATGGACATGTCGAAACCATTGCTAACATATCATTCAGCAGCAATCGGATGTGTCCATTCTCTCATTTGTCCTCATTTTTTTCTAATTATTTTATCATGATTTGCCTCATCATCTTTTCTCATCATTTATTTTCATCTTCAAATGATGAGAATTCGCTACGTTCTGCCTTTTTCTCATCATTCAATGAAGATGAGAATTATTTCGATCATTGCGCGATATATTTCTTTTCTTCAATGATGAAAAAAGATATTTATTGAAGTCGTAATAAGAAAAATGCGAACTAAGTCATGCATACAATTTTTCTCAGATTGTTTTTCAAATCGTATTTGGACAAAACTAAGAACCGTGGAGGTGTTAACGGATACACAAGATCAGAAATTAACTAATGTGAATGATTGTAATGATAACTTCATTTTACCACCCATTTCTAACACTATCAGTGTGTAACAAAGTTTCTCGGGCTGAGGTATACTCGCCGGTTTTTTGTTCTTTTTGATTTTTATATTTTTTGCTCATTTCGATATTTTTGAAATAATTGATTTTTTCGATCTTTTATATCTTACTGGTCTTTTTGATGTTTTAGATCTTTTTGATCTTTTTGATCTTTTTGATCTTTTTGATCTTTTTGATCTTTTTGATCTTTTTGATCTTTTTGATCTTTTTGATCTTTTTGATCTTTTTGATCTTTTTGATCTTTTTGATCTTTTTGATCTTTTTGATCTTTTTGATCTTTTTGATATTTTAGATCTTTTAAATATTTCCGATCTCTTTGATCTTTTCGATCTTTTCGATCTTTTCGATTTTTTCGATCTTTTCGATCTTTCTATAACATTTCTTATAACATTTCAATATATAATAAAAAAAAAAAAAAATTGTCCAAGGTCATCATGGACATGAAATAATGAAAAAAAAAATGTTTCTCCAAGGTCATCCTGGACATGACCAGGAGCACCTCATCTTTCAATGGACATGTCGAAACCATTGCTAACATATCATTCAGCAGCAATCGGATGTGTCCATTCTCTCATTTGTCCTCATTTTTTTCTAATTATTTTATCATGATTTGCCTCATTATCTTTTCTCATCATTTATTTTCATCTTCAAATGATGAGAATTCGCTACGTTCTGCCTTTTTCTCATCATTCAATGAAGATGAGAATTATTTCGATCATTGCGCGATATATTTCTTTTCTTCAATGATGAAAAAAGATATTTATTGAAGTCGTAATAAGAAAAATGCGAACTAAGTCATGCATACAATTTTTCTCAGATTGTTTTTCAAATCGTATTTGGACAAAACTAAGAACCGTGGAGGTGATAACGGATACACAAGATCAGAAATTAACTAATGTGAATGATTGTAATGATAACTTCATTTTACCACCCATTTCTAACACTATCAGTGTGTAACGAAGTTTCTCGGGCTGAGGTATACTCGCCGGTTTTTTGTTCTTTTTGATTTTTATATTTTTTGCTCATTTCGATATTTTTGAAATAATTGATTTTTTCGATCTTTTATATCTTACTGGTCTTTTTGATGTTTTAGATCTTTTTGATCTTTTTGATCTTTTTGATCTTTTTGATCTTTTTGATCTTTTTGATCTTTTTGATCTTTTTGATCTTTTTGATCTTTTTGATCTTTTTGATCTTTTTGATCTTTTTGATCTTTTTGATCTTTTTGATCTTTTTGATCTTTTTGATCTTTTTGATCTTTTTGATCTTTTTGATCTTTTTGATCTTTTTGATCTTTTTGATCTTTTTGATCTTTTTGATCTTTTTGATCTTTTTGATCTTTTTGATCTTTTTGATATTTTAGATCTTTTAAATATTTCCGATCTCTTTGATCTTTTCGATCTTTTCGATCTTTTCGATTTTTTCGATCTTTTCGATCTTTCTATAACATTTCTTATAACATTTCAATATATAATAAAAAAAAAAAAAAATTGTCCAAGGTCATCATGGACATGAAATAATGAAAAAAAAAATGTTTCTCCAAGGTCATCCTGGACATGACCAGGAGCACCTCATCTTTCAATGGACATGTCGAAACCATTGCTAACATATCATTCAGCAGCAATCGGATGTGTCCATTCTCTCATTTGTCCTCATTTTTTTCTAATTATTTTATCATGATTTGCCTCATTATCTTTTCTCATCATTTATTTTCATCTTCAAATGATGAGAATTCGCTACGTTCTGCCTTTTTCTCATCATTCAATGAAGATGAGAATTATTTCGATCATTGCGCGATATATTTCTTTTCTTCAATGATGAAAAAAGATATTTATTGAAGTCGTAATAAGAAAAATGCGAACTAAGTCATGCATACAATTTTTCTCAGATTGTTTTTCAAATCGTATTTGGACAAAACTAAGAACCGTGGAGGTGTTAACGGATACACAAGATCAGAAATTAACTAATGTGAATGATTGTAATGATAACTTCATTTTACCACCCATTTCTAACACTATCAGTGTGTAACGAAGTTTCTCGGGCTGAGGTATACTCGCCGGTTTTTTGTTCTTTTTGATTTTTATATTTTTTGCTCATTTCGATATTTTTGAAATATTTGATTTTTTCGATCTTTTATATCTTACTGGTCTTTTTGATGTTTTAGATCTTTTATATCTTCTGGCTCATTTCGATATTTTTGAACTTTTTGATCTTTTCGATTTTTTAGATCTTTTAAATATTTTCGATCTTTTTGATCTCTTCGGTCCTGTTTATCATTTAGATATTTTCGATCTTTTGAAGGCGATCTTTGGAATGCGATTCCGCCCACATGGAGTGGTCATCCTAGACATATCCAGGAGCACCTCATCCTTCAATTGCCAAGTCCAAAATCATTTTTATAACATTACAAAAAGAATGAAAAAAAAAATGTTGTCCAAGGTTATCACCTCATCCTCCAGTGGACATGTCCAAAATCATTTTTATAACATTTCAAAAAATAATTAAACTTTTTTTTTTGTCCAAGCTCATCATGGACATGTCCAGGAACACCTCATCCTCCATTGGATATGTCCAATATCATTTCTATAACATATCAAAAAATATAGAAAAAAAATGTTTGTCCAAGGTCATCATGGACATGTCCAGGAGCACTTCATTCTCCAGTGGACATGTCCAAAATCATTTTTATAACATTTCAGAAAATGATGAAAAAAAAATAATATTGTCCAAAGTCATCATGGACATGTCCAGGAACACCTCATCCTCCAGTGAACATGTCCAAAATTATTTTTATAACATTTCAATATATAATAAAAAAAAAAAAAAATTGTCCAAGGTCATCATGGACATGAAATAATGAAAAAAAAAAATGTTTCTCCAAGGTCATCCTGGACATGACCAGAAGCACCTTTTTGATCTTTTTGATCTTTTTGATATTTTTGATCTTTTTGATCTTTTTGATCTTTTTGATGTTTTTGATGTTTTTGAACTTTTTGATCTTTTTGATCTTTTTGATCTTTTTGATCTTTTTGATCTTTTTGATCTTTTTGATCTTTTTGATCTTTTTGATCTTTTTGATCTTTTTGATCTTTTTGATCTTTTTGATCTTTTTGATCTTTTTGATCTTTTTGATCTTTTTGATCTTTTTGATCTTTTTGATCTTTTTGATCTTTTTGATCTTTTTGATCTTTTTGATCTTTTTGATCTTTTTGATCTTTTTGATCTTTTTGATCTTTTTGATCTTTTTGATATTTTAGATCTTTTAAATATTTCCGATCTCTTTGATCTTTTCGATCTTTTCGATCTATTCGATTTTTTCGATCTTTTCGATCTTTCTATAACATTTCTTATAACATTTCAATATATAATAAAAAAAAAAAAATTGTCCAAGGACATCATGGACATGAAATAATGAAAAAAAAAAATGTTTCTCCAAGGTCATCCTGGACATGACCAGGAGCACCTCATCTTTCAATGGACATGTCGAAACCATTGCTAACATATCATTCAGCAGCAATCGGATGTGTCCATTCTCTCATTTGTCCTCATTTTTTTCTAATTATTTTATCATGATTTGCCTCATCATCTTTTCTCATCATTTATTTTCATCTTCAAATGATGAGAATTCGCTACGTTCTGCCTTTTTCTCATCATTCGATGAAGATGAGAATTATTTCGATCATTGCGCGATATATTTCTTTTCTTCAATGATGAAAAAAGATATTTATTGAAGTCGTAATAAGAAAAATGCGAACTAAGTCATGCATACAATTTTTCTCAGATTGTTTTTCAAATCGTATTTGGACAAAACTAAGAACCGTGGAGGTGTTAACGGATACACAAGATCAGAAATTAACTAATGTGAATGATTGTAATGATAACTTCATTTTACCACCCATTTCTAACACTATCAGTGTGTAACGAAGTTTCTCGGGCTGAGGTATACTCGCCGGTTTTTTGTTCTTTTTGATTTTTATATTTTTTGCTCATTTCGATATTTTTGAAATAATTGATTTTTTCGATCTTTTATATCTTACTGGTCTTTTTGATGTTTAAGATCTTTTTGATCTTTTTGATGTTTTTGATCTTTTTGATCTTTTTGATCTTTTTGATCTTTTTGATCTTTTTGATCTTTTTGATCTTTTTGATCTTTTTGATCTTTTTGATCTTTTTGATCTTTTTGATCTTTTTGATCTTTTTGATCTTTTTGATCTTTTTGATCTTTTTGATCTATTTGATCTTTTTGATCTTTTTGATCTTTTTGATCTTTTTGATCTTTTTGATCTTTTTGATCTTTTTGATCTTTTTGATCTTTTTGATCTTTTTGATCTTTTTGATCTTTTTGATCTTTTTGATCTTTTTGATCTTTTTGATCTTTTTGATCTTTATGATCTTTTTGATCTTTTTGATCTTTATGATCTTTTTGATCTTTTTTAACTTTTTGATCTTTTTGATCTTTTTGATCTTTTTGATCTTTTTGATCTTTTTGATCTTTTTGATCTTTTTGATCTTTTTGATCTTTTTGATCTTTTTGATCTTTTTGATCTTTTTGTTTTTTTTGATCTTTTTGATCTTTTTGATCTTTTTGATCTTTTTGATCTTTTTGATCTTTTTGATCTTTTTGATCTTTTTGATCTTTTTGACCTTTTTGATCTTTTTGATCTTTTTGATCTTTTTGATCTTTTTGATCTTTTTGATCTTTTTGATATTTTTGAACTTTTTGATCTTTTCGATTTTTTAGATCTTTTAAATATTATCGATCTTTTTGATCTCTTCGGTCCTGTTTATCATTTAGATATTTTCGATCTTTTGAAGGCGATCTTTGGAATGCGATTCCGCCCACATGGAGTGGTCATCATAGACATATCCAGGAGCACCTCATCCATCAATTGCCAAGTCCAAAATCATTTTTATAACATTACAAAAAGAATGAAAAAAAAAATGTTGTCCAAGGTTATCACCTCATCCTCCAGTGGACATGTCCAAAATCATTTTTATAACATTTCAAAAAATAATGAAACTTTTTTTTTTGTCCAAGCTCATCATGGACATGTCCAGGAACACCTCATCCTCCATTGGATATGTCCAATATCATTTCTATAACATATCAAAAAATATAGAAAAAAAAATGTTTGTCCAAGGTCATCATGGACATGTCCAGGAGCACTTCAATCTCCAGTGGACATGTCCAAAATCATTTTTATAACATTTCAGAAAATGATAAAAAAAAAATATATTGTCCAAAGTCATCATGGACATGTCCAGGAACACCTCATCCTCCAGTGAACATGTCCAAAATTATTTTTATAACATTTCAATATATAATAAAAAAAAATAAAAAATTGTCCAAGGCCATCATGGACATGAAATAATGAAAAAAAAAATGTTTCTCCAAGGTCATCCTGGACATGACCAGGAGCACGTTTTTGATCTTTTTGATCTTTTTGATCTTTTTGATCTTTTTGATCTTTTTGATCTTTTTGATCTTTTTGATCTTTTTGATCTTTTTGATCTTTTTGATCTTTTTGATCTTTTTGATCTTTTTGATCTTTTTGATCTTTTTGATCTTTTTGATCTTTTTGATATTTTAGATCTTTTAAATATTTCCGATCTCTTTGATCTTTCCGATCTCTTTGATCTTTTCGATTTTTTCGATCTTTTCGATCTTTTCGATCTTTTTGATCTTTTTGATATTTTTGATCTTTTTGATCTTTTTGATCTTTTTGATCTTTTTGATCTTTTTGATCTTTTTGATCTTTTTGATCTTTTTGATCTTTTTGATCTTTTTGATCTTTTTGATCTTTTTGATCTTTTTGATCTTTTTGATCTTTTTGATCTTTTTGATCTTTTTGATCTTTTTGATCTTTTTGATCTTTTTGATCTTTTTGATCTTTTTGATCTTTTTGATCTTTTTGATCTTTTTGATCTTTTTGATCTTTTTGATCTTTTTGATCTTTTTGATCTTTTTGATCTTTTTGATCTTTTTGATCTTTTTGATCTTTTTGATCTTTTTGATCTTTTTGATCTTTTTGATCTTTTTGATCTTTTTGATCTTTTTGATCTTTTTGATCTTTTTGATCTTTTTGTTTCTCCAAGGTCATCCTGGACATGACCAGAAGCACCTTTTTGATCTTTTTGATCTTTTTGATCTTTTTGATCTTTTTGATCTTTTTGATCTTTTTGATCTTTTTGATCTTTTTGATCTTTTTGATCATTTTGATCTTTTTGATCTTTTTGATCTTTTTGATCTTTTTGATCTTTTTGATCTTTTTGATCTTTTTGATCTTTTTGATCTTTTTGATCTTTTTGATCTTTTTGATCTTTTTGATCTTTTTGATCTTTTTGATCTTTTTGATCTTTTTGATCTTTTTGATCTTTTTGATCTTTTTGATCTTTTTGATCTTTATGATCTTTTTGATCTTTTTGATCTTTATGATCTTTTTGATCTTTTTTAACTTTTTGATCTTTTTGATCTTTTTGATCTTTTTGATCTTTTTGATCTTTTTGATCTTTTTGATCTTTTTGATCTTTTTGATCTTTTTGATCTTTTTGATCTTTTTGATCTTTTTGATCTTTTTGATCTTTTTGATCTTTTTGATCTTTTTGATCTTTTTGACCTTTTTGATCTTTTTGATCTTTTTGATCTTTTTGATCTTTTTGATCTTTTTGATCTTTTTGATATTTTTGAACTTTTTGATCTTTTCGATTTTTTAGATCTTTTAAATATTTTCGATCTTTTTGATCTCTTCGGTCCTGTTTATCATTTAGATATTTTCGATCATTTGAAGGCGATCTTTGGAATGCGATTCCGCCCACATGAAGTGGTCATCATAGACATATCCAGGAGCACCTCATCCATCAATTGCCAAGTCCAAAATCATTTTTATAACATTACAAAAAGAATGAAAAAAAAAATGTTGTCCAAGGTTATCACCTCATCCTCCAGTGGACATGTCCAAAATCATTTTTATAACATTTCAAAAAATAATGAAACTTTTTTTTTTGTCCAAGCTCATCATGGACATGTCCAGGAACACCTCATCCTCCATTGGATATGTCCAATATCATTTCTATAACATATCAAAAAATATAGAAAAAAAATGTTTGTCCAAGGTCATCATGGACATGTCCAGGAGCACTTCAATCTCCAGTGGACATGTCCAAAATCATTTTTATAACATTTCAGAAAATGATAAAAAAAAAATATATTGTCCAAAGTCATCATGGACATGTCCAGGAACACCTCATCCTCCAGTGAACATGTCCAAAATTATTTTTATAACATTTCAATATATAATAAAAAAAAATAAAAAATTGTCCAAGGCCATCATGGACATGAAATAATGAAAAAAAAAATGTTTCTCCAAGGTCATCCTGGACATGACCAGGAGCACGTTTTTGATCTTTTTGATCTTTTTGATCTTTTTGATCTTTTTGATCTTTTTGATCTTTTTGATCTTTTTGATCTTTTTGATCTTTTTGATCTTTTTGATCTTTTTGATCTTTTTGATCTTTTTGATCTTTTTGATCTTTTTGATCTTTTTGATCTTTTTGATATTTTAGATCTTTTAAATATTTCCGATCTCTTTGATCTTTTCGATTTTTTCGATCTTTTCGATCTTTTCGATCTTTTTGATCTTTTTGATATTTTTGATATTTTTGATCTTTTTGATCTTTTTGATCTTTTTGATCTTTTTGATCTTTTTGATCTTTTTGATCTTTTTGATCTTTTTGATCTTTTTGATCTTTTTGATCTTTTTGATCTTTTTGATCTTTTTGATCTTTTTGATCTTTTTGATCTTTTTGATCTTTTTGATCTTTTTGATCTTTTTGATCTTTTTGATCTTTTTGATCTTTTTGATCTTTTTGATCTTTTTGATCTTTTTGATCTTTTTGATCTTTTTGATCTTTTTGATCTTTTTGATCTTTTTGATCTTTTTGATCTTTTTGATCTTTTTGATCTTTTTGATCTTTTTGATCTTTTTGATCTTTTTGATCTTTTTGATCTTTTTGATCTTTTTGATCTTTTTGATCTTTTTGATCTTTTTGATCTTTTTGATCTTTTTGATCTTTTTGATCTTTTTGATCTTTTTGATCTTTTTGATCTTTTTGATCTCTTTGATCTTTTTGATCTTTTTGATCTTTTTGATCTTTTTGATCTTTTTGATCTTCTTGATCTTTTTGATCTTTTTGATCTTTTTGATAATTTTGATCTTTTTGATCATTTTCATCTTTTTGATCTTTTTGATCTTTTTGATCTTTTTGATCTTTTTGATCTTTTTGATATTTCTGATATTTTTGATATTTTTGATATTTTTGATATTTTTGATATTTTTGATATTTTTGATATTTTTGATATTTTTGATCTTTTTGATCCTTTTGATCCTTTTGATCTTTTTGATCCTTTTGATCTTTTTGATCTATTTGATCTTTTTTTTTTTGATCTTTTTGATCTCTTTGATCTTTTTGATCTTTTTGATCTTTTTGATCTTTTTGATCTTTTTGATCTTTTTGATCTTCTTGATCTTTTTGATCTTTTTGATCTTTTTGATCTTTTTGATATTTTTGATCTTTTTGATCATTTTCATCTTTTTCATCTTTTTGATCTTTTTGATCTTTTTGATCTTTTTGATCTTTTTGATATTTCTGATATTTTTGATATTTTTGATATTTTTGATCTTTTTGATCCTTTTGATCCTTTTGATCTTTTTGATCCTTTTGATCTTTTTGTTCTTTTTGATCTTCTAGATCTTTTCGATCCTTTTGATCTATTTAATCTTTTTGATCTTTTCGATCTTTTCGAACTTTTCGATCTTTTTGATCTTTTTGATCTTTTTGATCTTTTTGTTCTTTTTGATCTTCTAGACCTTTTGGATCTTTTTGATCTTTTCGATCATTTTGATCATTTCGATCTTTTTAATATTTTAATCTTTTCGATCTTTTTGATCTTTTTGATATTTTTGATCTTTTTTGATCTTTTTGATATTTTTGATCTTTTTGATCGTTTTGATCGTTTTGATCTTTTTGATCTTTTTGATCTTTTTGATCTTTTTGATCTTTTTGATCTTTTTGATCTTTTTGATCTTTTTGATCTTTTTGATCTTTTTGATCTTTTTGATCTTTTTGATCTTTTTGATCGTTTTGATCGTTTTGATCGTTTTGATCGTTTTGATCATTTTGATCGTTTTGATCTTTTTGATCTTTTTGATCTTTTGATCTAAAGATCTAAAAGGATCTTTATTATCTTTTTAAACTTTTGGATCTCGTAGATAATTTTGATCTTTTCGCTCATTTCGATCTTTTTAATGTTTTTGATCTCTTTGATCTTTTTAATATTTTTGATCTTTTTGATCTATTTAATCTTTTTGATCTTTTCGATCTTTTCCAACTTTTCGATCTTTTTGATCTTTTTTATCTTTTTGTTCTTTTTGATCTTCTAGATCTTTTGGATCTTTTTGATCTTTTCGATCATTTTGATCATTTCGATCTTTTCGATCTTTTTAATATTTTAATCTTTTCGATATTTTTGATATTTTTGATCTTTTTGATCGTTTTGATCGTTTTGATCTTTTTGATCTTTTTGATCTTTTTGATCTTTTTGATCTTTTTGATCTTTTTGATCTTTTTGATCTTTTTGATCTTTTTGATCTTTTTGATCTTTTTGATCTTTTTGATCTTTTTGATCTTTTTGATCTTTTTGATCTTTTTGATCTTTTTGATCTTTTTGATCTTTTTGATCTTTTTGATCTTTTTGATCTTTTTGATCTTTTTGATCTTTTTGATCTTTTTGATCTTTTTGATCTTTTTGATCTTTTTGATCTTTTTGATCTTTTTGATCTTTTTGATCTTTTTGATCTTTTTGATCTTTTTGATCTTTTTGATCTTTTTGATCTTTTTGATCTTTTTGATCTTTTTGATCTTTTTGATCTTTTTGATCTTTTTGATCTTTTTGATCTTTTTGATCTTTTTAATCTTTTTGATCTTTTTGATCTTTTTGATCTTTTTGATCTTTTTGATCTTTTTGATCTTTATAATATTTTTGTTATTTTTGATCCTTTTGATCTTTTTGATCTTTTTGACCTTTTTGATCTTTTTGATCTTTTTGATCATTTTGTTCTTTTTGATCTTTTTGATCTTTTTGATCTTTTTGATCTTTTTGATCTTTTTGATCTTTTTGATCTTTTTGATCTTTTTGATCTTTTTGATCTTTTTGATCTTTTTGATCTTTTTGATCTTTTTGATCTTTTTGATCTTTTTGATCTTTTTAATCTTTTTGATCTTTTTGATCTTTTTGATCTTTTTGATCTTTATAATATTTTTGTTATTTTTGATCCTTTTGATCTTTTTGATCTTTTTGACCTTTTTGATCTTTTTGATCTTTTTGATCTTTTTGATCTTTTTGATCTTTTTGATCTTTTTGATCTTTTTGATCTTTTTGATCTTTTTGATCTTTTTGATCTTTTTGATCTTTTTGATCTTTTTGATCTTTTTGATCTTTTTGATCTTTTTGATCTTTTTGATCTTTTTGATCTTTTTGATCTTTTTGATCTTTTTGATCTTTTTGATCTTTTTGATCTTTTTGATCTTTTTGATCTTTTTGATCTTTTTGATCTTTTTGATCTTTTTGATCTTTTTGATCTTTTTGATCTTTTTGATCTTTTTGATCTTTTTGATCTTTTTGATCTTTTTGATCTTTTTGATCTTTTTGATCTTTTTGATCTTTTTGATCTTTTTGATCTTTTTGATCTTTTTGATCTTTTTGATCATTTTGTTCTTTTTGATCTTTTTGATCTTTTTGATCTTTTTGATCTTTTTGATCTTTTTGATCTTTTTGATCTTTTTGATCTTTTTGATCTTTTTGATCTTTTTGATCTTTTTGATCTTTTTGATCTTTTTGATCTTTTTGATCTTTTTGATCTTTTTGATCTTTTTGATCTTTTTGATCTTTTTGATCTTTTTGATCTTTTTGATCTTTTTGATCTTTTTGATCTTTTTGATCTTTTTGATCTTTTTGATCTTTTTGATCTTTTTGATCTTTTTGATCTTTTTGATCTTTTTGATCTTTTTGATCTTTTTGATCTTTTTGATCTTTTTGATCTTTTTGATCTTTTTGATCTTTTTGATCTTTTTGATCTTTTTGATCTTTTTGATCTTTTTGATCTTTTTGATCTTTTTGATCTTTTTGATCTTTTTGATCTTTTTGATCTTTTTGATCTTTTTGATCTTTTTGATCTTTTTGATCTTTTTGATCTTTTTGATCTCTTTGATCTTTTTGATCTTTTTGATCTTTTTGATCTTTTTGATCTTTTTGATCTTCTTGATCTTTTTGATCTTTTTGATAATTTTGATCTTTTTGATCATTTTCATCTTTTTGATCTTTTTGATCTTTTTGATCTTTTTGATCTTTTTGATCTTTTTGATCTTTTTGATCTTTTTGATATTTCTGATATTTTTGATATTTTTGATATTTTTGATATTTTTGATATTTTTGATATTTTTGATATTTTTGATCTTTTTGATCCTTTTGATCCTTTTGATCTTTTTGATCCTTTTGATCTTTTTGATCTATTTGATCTTTTTTTTTTTGATCTTTTTGATCTCTTTGATCTTTTTGATCTTTTTGATCTTTTTGATCTTTTTGATCTTTTTGATCTTTTTGATCTTCTTGATCTTTTTGATCTTTTTGATCTTTTTGATCTTTTTGATATTTTTGATCTTTTTGATCATTTTCATCTTTTTCATCTTTTTGATCTTTTTGATCTTTTTGATCTTTTTGATCTTTTTGATATTTCTGATATTTTTGATATTTTTGATATTTTTGATCTTTTTGATCCTTTTGATCCTTTTGATCTTTTTGATCCTTTTGATCTTTTTGTTCTTTTTGATCTTCTAGATCTTTTCGATCCTTTTGATCTATTTAATCTTTTTGATCTTTTCGATCTTTTCGAACTTTTCGATCTTTTTGATCTTTTTGATCTTTTTGATCTTTTTGTTCTTTTTGATCTTCTAGACCTTTTGGATCTTTTTGATCTTTTCGATCATTTTGATCATTTCGATCTTTTTAATATTTTAATCTTTTCGATCTTTTTGATCTTTTTGATATTTTTGATCTTTTTTGATCTTTTTGATATTTTTGATCTTTTTGATCGTTTTGATCGTTTTGATCTTTTTGATCTTTTTGATCTTTTTGATCTTTTTGATCTTTTTGATCTTTTTGATCTTTTTGATCTTTTTGATCTTTTTGATCTTTTTGATCTTTTTGATCTTTTTGATCTTTTTGATCTTTTTGATCTTTTTGATCGTTTTGATCGTTTTGATCGTTTTGATCGTTTTGATCATTTTGATCGTTTTGATCTTTTTGATCTTTTTGATCTTTTGATCTAAAGATCTAAAAGGATCTTTATTATCTTTTTAAACTTTTGGATCTCGTAGATAATTTTGATCTTTTCGCTCATTTCGATCTTTTTAATGTTTTTGATCTCTTTGATCTTTTTAATATTTTTGATCTTTTTGATCTATTTAATCTTTTTGATCTTTTCGATCTTTTCCAACTTTTCGATCTTTTTTATCTTTTTGTTCTTTTTGATCTTCTAGATCTTTTGGATCTTTTTGATCTTTTCGATCATTTTGATCATTTCGATCTTTTCGATCTTTTTAATATTTTAATCTTTTCGATATTTTTGATATTTTTGATCTTTTTGATCGTTTTGATCGTTTTGATCTTTTTGATCTTTTTGATCTTTTTGATCTTTTTGATCTTTTTGATCTTTTTGATCTTTTTGATCTTTTTGATCTTTTTGATCTTTTTGATCTTTTTGATCTTTTTGATCTTTTTGATCTTTTTGATCTTTTTGATCTTTTTGATCTTTTTGATCTTTTTGATCTTTTTGATCTTTTTGATCTTTTTGATCTTTTTGATCTTTTTGATCTTTTTGATCTTTTTGATCTTTTTGATCTTTTTGATCTTTTTGATCTTTTTGATCTTTTTGATCTTTTTGATCTTTTTGATCTTTTTGATCTTTTTGATCTTTTTGATCTTTTTGATCTTTTTGATCTTTTTGATCTTTTTGATCTTTTTAATCTTTTTGATCTTTTTGATCTTTTTGATCTTTTTGATCTTTTTGATCTTTATAATATTTTTGTTATTTTTGATCCTTTTGATCTTTTTGATCTTTTTGACCTTTTTGATCTTTTTGATCTTTTTGATCATTTTGTTCTTTTTGATCTTTTTGATCTTTTTGATCTTTTTGATCTTTTTGATCTTTTTGATCTTTTTGATCTTTTTGATCTTTTTGATCTTTTTGATCTTTTTGATCTTTTTGATCTTTTTGATCTTTTTGATCTTTTTGATCTTTTTAATCTTTTTGATATTTTTGATATTTTTGATATTTTTGATATTTTTGATATTTTTGATCTTTTTGATCCTTTTGATCCTTTTGATCTTTTTGATCCTTTTGATCTTTTTGATCTATTTGATCTTTTTTTTTTTGATCTTTTTGATCTCTTTGATCTTTTTGATCTTTTTGATCTTTTTGATCTTTTTGATCTTTTTGATCTTTTTGATCTTCTTGATCTTTTTGATCTTTTTGATCTTTTTGATCTTTTTGATATTTTTGATCTTTTTGATCATTTTCATCTTTTTCATCTTTTTGATCTTTTTGATCTTTTTGATCTTTTTGATCTTTTTGATATTTCTGATATTTTTGATATTTTTGATATTTTTGATCTTTTTGATCCTTTTGATCCTTTTGATCTTTTTGATCCTTTTGATCTTTTTGTTCTTTTTGATCTTCTAGATCTTTTCGATCCTTTTGATCTATTTAATCTTTTTGATCTTTTCGATCTTTTCGAACTTTTCGATCTTTTTGATCTTTTTGATCTTTTTGATCTTTTTGTTCTTTTTGATCTTCTAGACCTTTTGGATCTTTTTGATCTTTTCGATCATTTTGATCATTTCGATCTTTTTAATATTTTAATCTTTTCGATCTTTTTGATCTTTTTGATATTTTTGATCTTTTTTGATCTTTTTGATATTTTTGATCTTTTTGATCGTTTTGATCGTTTTGATCTTTTTGATCTTTTTGATCTTTTTGATCTTTTTGATCTTTTTGATCTTTTTGATCTTTTTGATCTTTTTGATCTTTTTGATCTTTTTGATCTTTTTGATCTTTTTGATCTTTTTGATCTTTTTGATCTTTTTGATCTTTTTGATCGTTTTGATCGTTTTGATCGTTTTGATCGTTTTGATCATTTTGATCGTTTTGATCTTTTTGATCTTTTTGATCTTTTGATCTAAAGATCTAAAAGGATCTTTATTATCTTTTTAAACTTTTGGATCTCGTAGATAATTTTGATCTTTTCGCTCATTTCGATCTTTTTAATGTTTTTGATCTCTTTGATCTTTTTAATATTTTTGATCTTTTTGATCTATTTAATCTTTTTGATCTTTTCGATCTTTTCCAACTTTTCGATCTTTTTGATCTTTTTTATCTTTTTGTTCTTTTTGATCTTCTAGATCTTTTGGATCTTTTTGATCTTTTCGATCATTTTGATCATTTCGATCTTTTCGATCTTTTTAATATTTTAATCTTTTCGATATTTTTGATATTTTTGATCTTTTTGATCGTTTTGATCGTTTTGATCTTTTTGATCTTTTTGATCTTTTTGATCTTTTTGATCTTTTTGATCTTTTTGATCTTTTTGATCTTTTTGATATTTTTGATATTTTTGATCTTTTTGATCTTTTTGATCTTTTTGATCTTTTTGATCTTTTTGATCTTTTTGATCTTTTTGATCTTTTTGATCTTTTTGATCTTTTTGATCTTTTTGATCTTTTTGATCTTTTTGATCTTTTTGATCTTTTTGATCTTTTTGATCTTTTTGATCTTTTTGATCTTTTTGATCTTTTTGATCTTTTTGATCTTTTTGATCTTTTTGATCTTTTTGATCTTTTTGATCTTTTTGATCTTTTTGATCTTTTTGATCTTTTTGATCTTTTTGATCTTTTTGATCTTTTTGATCTTTTTGATCTTTTTGATCTTTTTGATCTTTTTAATCTTTTTGATCTTTTTGATCTTTTTGATCTTTTTGATCTTTTTGATCTTTATAATATTTTTGTTATTTTTGATCCTTTTGATCTTTTTGATCTTTTTGACCTTTTTGATCTTTTTGATCTTTTTGATCATTTTGTTCTTTTTGATCTTTTTGATCTTTTTGATCTTTTTGATCTTTTTGATCTTTTTGATCTTTTTGATCTTTTTGATCTTTTTGATCTTTTTGATCTTTTTGATCTTTTTGATCTTTTTGATCTTTTTGATCTTTTTGATCTTTTTGATCTTTTTAATCTTTTTGATCTTTTTGATCTTTTTGATCTTTTTGATCTTTTTGATCTTTTTGATCTTTTTGATCTTTTTGATCTTTTTGATCTTTTTGATCTTTTTGATCTTTTTGATCTTTTTGATCTTTTTGATCTTTTTGATCTTTTTGATCTTTTTGATCTTTTTGATCTTTTTGATCTTTTTGATCTTTTTGATCTTTTTGATATTTTAGATCTTTTAAATATTTCCGATCTCTTTGATCTTTTCGATTTTTTCGATCTTTTCGATCTTTTCGATCTTTTTGATATTTTTGATATTTTTGATCTTTTTGATCTTTTTGATCTTTTTGATCTTTTTGATCTTTTTGATCTTTTTGATCTTTTTGATCTTTTTGATCTTTTTGATCTTTTTGATCTTTTTGATCTTTTTGATCTTTTTGATCTTTTTGATCTTTTTGATCTTTTTGATCTTTTTGATCTTTTTGATCTTTTTGATCTTTTTGATCTTTTTGATCTTTTTGATCTTTTTGATCTTTTTGATCTTTTTGATCTTTTTGATCTTTTTGATCTTTTTGATCTTTTTGATCTTTTTGATCTTTTTGATCTTTTTGATCTTTTTGATCTTTTTGATCTTTTTGATCTTTTTGATCTTTTTGATCTTTTTGATCTTTTTGATCTTTTTGATCTTTTTGATCTTTTTGATCTTTTTGATCTTTTTGATCTTTTTGATCTTTTTGATCTTTTTGATCTTTTTGATCTTTTTGATCTTTTTGATCTTTTTGATCTTTTTGATCTTTTTGATCTTTTTGATCTTTTTGATCTTTTTGATCTTTTTGATCTTTTTGATCTTTTTGATCTTTTTGATCTTTTTGATCTTTTTGATCTTCTTGATCTTTTTGATCTTTTTGATCTTTTTGATAATTTTGATCTTTTTGATCATTTTCATCTTTTTGATCTTTTTGATCTTTTTGATCTTTTTGATCTTTTTGATCTTTTTGATCTTTTTGATATTTCTGATATTTTTGATATTTTTGATATTTTTGATATTTTTGATATTTTTGATATTTTTGATATTTTTGATATTTTTGATCTTTTTGATCCTTTTGATCCTTTTGATCTTTTTGATCCTTTTGATCTTTTTGATCTATTTGATCTTTTTTTTTTTGATCTTTTTGATCTCTTTGATCTTTTTGATCTTTTTGATCTTTTTGATCTTTTTGATCTTTTTGATCTTTTTGATCTTCTTGATCTTTTTGATCTTTTTGATCTTTTTGATCTTTTTGATATTTTTGATCTTTTTGATCATTTTCATCTTTTTCATCTTTTTGATCTTTTTGATCTTTTTGATCTTTTTGATCTTTTTGATATTTCTGATATTTTTGATATTTTTGATATTTTTGATCTTTTTGATCCTTTTGATCCTTTTGATCTTTTTGATCCTTTTGATCTTTTTGTTCTTTTTGATCTTCTAGATCTTTTCGATCCTTTTGATCTATTTAATCTTTTTGATCTTTTCGATCTTTTCGAACTTTTCGATCTTTTTGATCTTTTTGATCTTTTTGATCTTTTTGTTCTTTTTGATCTTCTAGACCTTTTGGATCTTTTTGATCTTTTCGATCATTTTGATCATTTCGATCTTTTTAATATTTTAATCTTTTCGATCTTTTTGATCTTTTTGATATTTTTGATCTTTTTTGATCTTTTTGATATTTTTGATCTTTTTGATCGTTTTGATCGTTTTGATCTTTTTGATCTTTTTGATCTTTTTGATCTTTTTGATCTTTTTGATCTTTTTGATCTTTTTGATCTTTTTGATCTTTTTGATCTTTTTGATCTTTTTGATCTTTTTGATCTTTTTGATCTTTTTGATCGTTTTGATCGTTTTGATCGTTTTGATCGTTTTGATCATTTTGATCGTTTTGATCTTTTTGATCTTTTTGATCTTTTGATCTAAAGATCTAAAAGGATCTTTATTATCTTTTTAAACTTTTGGATCTCGTAGATAATTTTGATCTTTTCGCTCATTTCGATCTTTTTAATGTTTTTGATCTCTTTGATCTTTTTAATATTTTTGATCTTTTTGATCTATTTAATCTTTTTGATCTTTTCGATCTTTTCCAACTTTTCGATCTTTTTGATCTTTTTTATCTTTTTGTTCTTTTTGATCTTCTAGATCTTTTGGATCTTTTTGATCTTTTCGATCATTTTGATCATTTCGATCTTTTCGATCTTTTTAATATTTTAATCTTTTCGATATTTTTGATATTTTTGATCTTTTTGATCGTTTTGATCGTTTTGATCTTTTTGATCTTTTTGATCTTTTTGATCTTTTTGATCTTTTTGATCTTTTTGATCTTTTTGATCTTTTTGATCTTTTTGATCTTTTTGATCTTTTTGATCTTTTTGATCTTTTTGATCTTTTTGATCTTTTTGATCTTTTTGATCTTTTTGATCTTTTTGATCTTTTTGATCTTTTTGATCTTTTTGATCTTTTTGATCTTTTTGATCTTTTTGATCTTTTTGATCTTTTTGATCTTTTTGATCTTTTTGATCTTTTTGATCTTTTTGATCTTTTTGATCTTTTTGATCTTTTTGATCTTTTTGATCTTTTTGATCTTTTTGATCTTTTTGATCTTTTTGATCTTTTTGATCTTTTTGATCTTTTTGATCTTTTTGATCTTTTTGATCTTTTTGATCTTTTTGATCTTTTTAATCTTTTTGATCTTTTTGATCTTTTTGATCTTTTTGATCTTTTTGATCTTTATAATATTTTTGTTATTTTTGATCCTTTTGATCTTTTTGATCTTTTTGATCTTTTTGATCTTTTTGATCATTTTGTTCTTTTTGATCTTTTTGATCTTTTTGATCTTTTTGATCTTTTTGATCTTTTTGATCTTTTTGATCTTTTTGATCTTTTTGATCTTTTTGATCTTTTTGATCTTTTTGATCTTTTTGATCTTTTTGATCTTTTTAATCTTTTTGATCTTTTTGATCTTTTTGATCTTTTTGATCTTTATAATATTTTTGTTATTTTTGATCCTTTTGATCTTTTTGATCTTTTTGACCTTTTTGATCTTTTTGATCTTTTTGATCTTTTTGATCTTTTTGATCTTTTTGATCTTTTTGATCTTTTTGATCTTTTTGATCTTTTTGATCTTTTTGATCTTTTTGATCTTTTTGATCTTTTTGATCTTTTTGATCTTTTTGATCTTTTTGATCTTTTTGATCTTTTTGATCTTTTTGATCTTTTTGATCTTTTTGATCTTTTTGATCTTTTTGATCTTTTTGATCTTTTTGATCTTTTTGATCTTTTTGATCTTTTTGATCTTTTTGATCTTTTTGATCTTTTTGATCTTTTTGATCTTTTTGATCTTTTTGATCTTTTTGATCTTTTTGATCTTTTTGATCTTTTTGATCTTTTTGATCTTTTTGATCTTTTTGATCTTTTTGATCTTTTTGATCTTTTTGATCTTTTTGATCTTTTTGATCTTTTTGATCTTTTTGATCTTTTTGATCTTTTTGATCTTTTTGATCTTTTTGATCATTTTGTTCTTTTTGATCTTTTTGATCTTTTTGATCTTTTTGATCTTTTTGATCTTTTTGATCTTTTTGATCTTTTTGATCTTTTTGATCTTTTTGATCTTTTTGATCTTTTTGATCTTTTTGATCTTTTTGATCTTTTTGATCTTTTTGATCTTTTTGATCTTTTTGATCTTTTTGATCTTTTTGATCTTTTTGATCTTTTTGATCTTTTTGATCATTTTGATCTTTTTGATCTTTTTGATCTTTTTGATCTTTTTGATCTTTTTGATCTTTTTGATCTTTTTGATCTTTTTGATCTTTTTGATCTTTTTGATCTTTTTGATCTTTTTGATCTTTTTGATCTTTTTGATCTTTTTGATCTTTTTGATCTTTTTGATCTTTTTGATCTTTTTGATCTTTTTGATCTTTTTGATCTTTTTGATCTTTTTGATCTTTTTGATCTTTTTGATCTTTTTGATCTTTTTGATCTTTTTGATCTCTTTGATCTTTTTGATCTTTTTGATCTTTTTGATCTTTTTGATCTTTTTGATCTTCTTGATCTTTTTGATCTTTTTGATCTTTTTGATAATTTTGATCTTTTTGATCATTTTCATCTTTTTGATCTTTTTGATCTTTTTGATCTTTTTGATCTTTTTGATCTTTTTGATCTTTTTGATATTTCTGATATTTTTGATATTTTTGATATTTTTGATATTTTTGATATTTTTGATATTTTTGATATTTTTGATATTTTTGATCTTTTTGATCCTTTTGATCCTTTTGATCTTTTTGATCCTTTTGATCTTTTTGATCTATTTGATCTTTTTTTTTTTGATCTTTTTGATCTCTTTGATCTTTTTGATCTTTTTGATCTTTTTGATCTTTTTGATCTTCTTGATCTTTTTGATCTTTTTGATCTTTTTGATCTTTTTGATATTTTTGATCTTTTTGATCATTTTCATCTTTTTCATCTTTTTGATCTTTTTGATCTTTTTGATCTTTTTGATCTTTTTGATATTTCTGATATTTTTGATATTTTTGATATTTTTGATATTTTTGATCTTTTTGATCCTTTTGATCCTTTTGATCTTTTTGATCCTTTTGATCTTTTTGTTCTTTTTGATCTTCTAGATCTTTTCGATCCTTTTGATCTATTTAATCTTTTTGATCTTTTCGATCTTTTCGAACTTTTCGATCTTTTTGATCTTTTTGATCTTTTTGATCTTTTTGTTCTTTTTGATCTTCTAGACCTTTTGGATCTTTTTGATCTTTTCGATCATTTTGATCATTTCGATCTTTTTAATATTTTAATCTTTTCGATCTTTTTGATCTTTTTGATATTTTTGATCTTTTTTGATCTTTTTGATATTTTTGATCTTTTTGATCGTTTTGATCGTTTTGATCTTTTTGATCTTTTTGATCTTTTTGATCTTTTTGATCTTTTTGATCTTTTTGATCTTTTTGATCTTTTTGATCTTTTTGATCTTTTTGATCTTTTTGATCTTTTTGATCTTTTTGATCTTTTTGATCTTTTTGATCGTTTTGATCGTTTTGATCGTTTTGATCGTTTTGATCATTTTGATCGTTTTGATCTTTTTGATCTTTTTGATCTTTTGATCTAAAGATCTAAAAGGATCTTTATTATCTTTTTAAACTTTTGGATCTCGTAGATAATTTTGATCTTTTCGCTCATTTCGATCTTTTTAATGTTTTTGATCTCTTTGATCTTTTTAATATTTTTGATCTTTTTGATCTATTTAATCTTTTTGATCTTTTCGATCTTTTCCAACTTTTCGATCTTTTTGATCTTTTTTATCTTTTTGTTCTTTTTGATCTTCTAGATCTTTTGGATCTTTTTGATCTTTTCGATCATTTTGATCATTTCGATCTTTTCGATCTTTTTAATATTTTAATCTTTTCGATATTTTTGATATTTTTGATCTTTTTGATCGTTTTGATCGTTTTGATCTTTTTGATCTTTTTGATCTTTTTGATCTTTTTGATCTTTTTGATCTTTTTGATCTTTTTGATCTTTTTGATCTTTTTGATCTTTTTGATCTTTTTGATCTTTTTGATCTTTTTGATCTTTTTGATCTTTTTGATCTTTTTGATCTTTTTGATCTTTTTGATCTTTTTGATCTTTTTGATCTTTTTGATCTTTTTGATCTTTTTGATCTTTTTGATCTTTTTGATCTTTTTGATCTTTTTGATCTTTTTGATCTTTTTGATCTTTTTGATCTTTTTGATCTTTTTGATCTTTTTGATCTTTTTGATCTTTTTGATCTTTTTGATCTTTTTGATCTTTTTGATCTTTTTGATCTTTTTAATCTTTTTGATCTTTTTGATCTTTTTGATCTTTTTGATCTTTTTGATCTTTATAATATTTTTGTTATTTTTGATCCTTTTGATCTTTTTGATCTTTTTGACCTTTTTGATCTTTTTGATCTTTTTGATCATTTTGTTCTTTTTGATCTTTTTGATCTTTTTGATCTTTTTGATCTTTTTGATCTTTTTGATCTTTTTGATCTTTTTGATCTTTTTGATCTTTTTGATCTTTTTGATCTTTTTGATCTTTTTGATCTTTTTGATCTTTTTAATCTTTTTGATCTTTTTGATCTTTTTGATCTTTTTGATCTTTATAATATTTTTGTTATTTTTGATCCTTTTGATCTTTTTGATCTTTTTGATCTTTTTGATCTTTTTGATCTTTTTGATCTTTTTGATCTTTTTGATCTTTTTGATCTTTTTGATCTTTTTGATCTTTTTGATCTTTTTGATCTTTTTGATCTTTTTGATCTTTTTGATCTTTTTGATCTTTTTGATCTTTTTGATCTTTTTGATCTTTTTGATCTTTTTGATCTTTTTGATCTTTTTGATCTTTTTGATCTTTTTGATCTTTTTGATCTTTTTGATCTTTTTGATCTTTTTGATCTTTTTGATCTTTTTGATCTTTTTGATCTTTTTGATCTTTTTGATCTTTTTGATCTTTTTGATCTTTTTGATCATTTTGTTCTTTTTGATCTTTTTGATCTTTTTGATCTTTTTGATCTTTTTGATCTTTTTGATCTTTTTGATCTTTTTGATCTTTTTGATCTTTTTGATCATTTTGTTCTTTTTGATCTTTTTGATCTTTTTGATCTTTTTGATCTTTTTGATCTTTTTGATCTTTTTGATCTTTTTGATCTTTTTGATCTTTTTGATCTTTTTGATCTTTTTGATCTTTTTGATCTTTTTGATCTTTTTGATCTTTTTGATCTTTTTGATCTTTTTGATCTTTTTGATCTTTTTGATCTTTTTGATCTTTTTGATCTTTTTGATCTTTTTGATCTTTTTGATCTTTTTGATCTTTTTGATCTTTTTGATCTTTTTGATCTTTTTGATCTTTTTGATCTTTTTGATCTTTTTGATCTTTTTGATCTTTTTGATCTTTTTGATCTTTTTGATCTTTTTGATCTTTTTGATCTTTTTGATCTTTTTGATCTTTTTGATCTTTTTGATCTTTTTGATCTTTTTGATCTTTTTGATCTTTTTGATCTTTTTGATCTTTTTGATCTTTTTGATCTTTTTGATCTTTTTGATCTTTTTGATCTTTTTGATCTTCTTGATCTTTTTGATCTTTTTGATCTTCTTGATCTCTTTGATCTTTTTGATCTTTTTGATCTTTTTGATCTTTTTGATCTTTTTGATCTTTTTGATCTTTTTGATCTTTTTGATCTTTTTGATCTTTTTGATCTTTTTGATCTTTTTGATATTTTAGATCTTTTAAATATTTCCGATCTCTTTGATCTTTTCGATCTTTTCGATCTTTTCGATTTTTTCGATCTTTTCGATCTTTCTGATCTTTTCGATCTTTCTGATCTTTTTGATCTCTTTGATCTCTTTGATCTCTTTGATCTCTTTGATCTCTTTGATCTTTTTGATCTCTTTGATCTTTTCGATCTTTTAGATATTTTCGATCGCTTTGATCTTTTCGATCTTTCTGATCTTTTCGATTTTTTATATTTTCGATTTTTTATTTTTTCGATTGTTTTGATCTAAAGATCTGATAAGATCTTTAGGATCTTTTTGAACTTCTAGATCTCGTAGACATTTTCGATCTTTTAGATCTTTCAAATATTTCCGATCTTTTTGATCTTTTTGATATTTCCGATCTTTTTGATCTTTTTGATCTTTTTGATCTTTTTGATCTTTTTGATCTTTTTGATCTTTTTGATCTTTTTGATCTTTTTGATCTTTATGATCTTTTTGATCTTTTTGATCTTTTTGATCTCTTTGATCTTTTTGATCTTTTCGATCTTATTGATCTTTTTAATCTTTTTATTCTTTTTGGTCTTCTAGATCTTTTCGATCCTTTTGATCTTTTCGATCCTTTTGATCTTTTTGATCTTTTTGATCTTTTTGATCTATTTGATCTTTTTGATCTTTTTGATCTTTTTGATCTTTTTGATCTTTTTGATCTTTTTGATCTTTTTGATCTTTTTGATCTTTTTGATCTTTTTGATCTTTTTGATCTTTTTGATCTTTTTGATCTTTTTGATCTTTTTGATCTTTTTGATCTTTTTGATCTCTTTGATCATTTTGATCTTTTTGATCGTTTTGATCTTTTTAATCTTTTCGATCTTATAGATATTTTCGATCTTTTTGATCTTTTCGATTTTTCTGAACTTTTTGATCTTTTGATCTAAAGATTTAAAAAGATCTTTATGATCTATTTAAACATTTAGATCTCGTACATATTTTTGATTATTTCGCTCATTTCGATCTTTTTGATCTTTTAGATCTTTTTGTTCTTTTTGATTTTTATATTTTTTGCTCATTTCGATATTTTTGAAATATTTGATTTTTTCGATCTTTTATATCTTACTGGTCTTTTTGATGTTTTAGATCTTTTATATCTTCTGGCTCATTTCGATATTTTTGAACTTTTTGATCTTTTCGATTTTTTAGATCTTTTAAATATTTTCGATCTTTTGAAGGCGATCTTTGGAATGCGATTCCGCCCACATGGAGTGGTCATCCTAGACATATCCAGGAGCACCTCATCCTTCAATTGCCAAGTCCAAAATCACTTTTATAACATTACAAAAAGAATGAAAAAAAAAATGTTGTCCAAGGTTATCACCTCATCCTCCAGTGGACATGTCCAAAATCATTTTTATAACATTTCAAAAAATAATGAAACTTTTTATTTTGTCCAAGGTCATCATGGACATGTCCAGGAACACCTCATCCTCCATTGGATATGTCCAATATCATTTCTATAACATATCAAAAAATATAGAAAAAAAATGTTTGTCCAAGGTCATCATGGACATGTCCAGGAGCACTTCATTCTCCAGTGGACATGTCCAAAATCATTTTTATAACATTTCAGAAAATGATGAAAAAAAAAAAAATATTGTCCAAAGTCATCATGGACATGTCCAGGAACACCTCATTCTCCAGTGAACATGTCCAAAATTATGTTTATAACATTTCAATATATAATCCAAGGTCCAAGGTCATCATGGACATGAAATAATGAAAAAAAAAAAATGTTTCTCCAAGGTCATCCTGGACATGACCAGGAGCACCTCATATTTCAATGGACATGTCGAAACCATTGCTACCATATCATTCAGCAGCAATCGGATGTGTCCATTCTCTCATTTGTCCTCATTTTTTTCTAATTATTTTATCATGATTTGCCTCATCATCTTTTCTCATCATTTATTTTCATCTTCAAATTATGAGAATTCGCTACGTTCTGCCTTTTTCTCATCATTCAATGAAGATGAGAATTATTTCGATCATTGCGCGATATATTTCTTTTCTTCAATGATGAAAAAAGATATTTATTGAAGTCGTAATAAGAAAAATGCGAACTAAGTCATGCATACAATTTTTCTCAGATTGTTTTTCAAATCGTATTTGGACAAAACTAAGAACCGTGGAGGTGTTAACGGATACACAAGATCAGAAATTAACTAATGTGAATGATTGTAATGATAACTTCATTTTACCACCCATTTATAACACTATCAGTGTGTAACGAAGTTTCTCGGGCTGAGGTATACTCGCCGGTTTTGTCCAGGGTCGTTTACAGAAAAATAGATAAATGAAAATATTAGTTTTATTTAAGTATTGTCATTCAGTTTCTATATTGTCCCTTCAGTGGGTTTAATATCTTATTCGCTACTTTATAATACTTATTCAAGCTTAATACTAGTTTGGCGAGTAATGCCTCGATCCGCTATTAATACGTTTGGGGAGTTAATGCCTCCAGCCGCTATAATAAAATACTTATTAAATCTTAAAGTAACTTAATACTAGTTTGGCGAGTTAATGCCTCGATCCGCTATAACTACAATTGGGGAGTTAATGCCTCCAACCACTACTTCCTACTATTTGGGGAGTTAATGCCTCCAGCCGCTATGATAAAATACTTATTAAATCTTAAAGTAACTTAATACTAGTTTGGCGAGTTATTGCCTCGATCCGCTATAACTACAATTTGGGAGTTAATGCCTCCAACCACTACTTCCTACTATTTGGGGAGTTAATGCCTTCAACCGCTACTACTACTATTTGGGGAGTTAATGCCTCCAACCGCTACTACTACTATTTGGGGAGTTAATGCCTCCAACCACTATAACTGCAATTGGGGAGTTAATGCCTCCAACCGCTACTACTACATTTGGGGAGTTAATGCCTCCAACCGCTACTACTACATTTGGGGAGTTAATGCCTCCAACCGCTACTACTACGAGTTTGATGGGTACGAGGTCGTCGCCAGCATCGAACTGACTGACTGCTGCAATTGTGTCTCCTTTGGTTCTCTTTCTTGTGTCGATCGCTGTGTGCTTTGTGGTTGTGTAGTCTGTGCAGTTGTTGTTGCTTCATTTGATGTTGTTGCATTACAGCCTATGCTTGCGTATACTTGATGCTTATGCGTAGCGTAGTTGTTGCTTCATTTGACGTTGTTGCAATACAGCCTATGCTTGCGTATACGGGATGGTTATGCTTAGCGTTGTTGTTGCTTGTGTGATTGCTACATGTGCGTGGAATTATTCTTGTTTGTGGTATTGTTGCGCGTACGTAGAATTGTTGTTGTCGTACTTAGCAATAACTGCAATTAATTAAATTATTAATCTAATTTAATTCAGATAAAAAATATATGGGTACTAATTTGGGGTACACAAATTTGTGTCCTCACATCCTCCCCTTACTTCGGTTAAAATTTGTTACATATGTGGTCGATCTATATTTTAATTTTGTTGTTGTAGAATAGTTGTTGTCGGACTAAGCAATAACTGCAATTAATTAAATTATAAATCTAATTTAATTCAGATAATAAATATGTGGGTACAAATTTGGGGTACACAAATTTGTGTCCTCACATCCTCCCCTTACTTCGGTTAAAATTTGTGACATATGTGGTCGATCTATATTTTAAATAATAAAATATAATTAAAATGTATTATTCTGAACTGATACGTTAGCAACCCTATTTAGTTTGCTGAGTGTGTCCCATCGTTAAGTAGTTGATTCTCCATTTTGGCGTGGGTGACGTATCAGCACGTGGTGCCAGCTGATCTACATCGTCATTTTGGCACAACTGATAGTTTTCTACAGTTTCGGAACACTTCCAAAAATGACAGGGTGATCTGAAAACTAAAAATTCGTTAATTTAAATATGATTTGCCGTAAGTTTAAAAATAAGGCGTGGAAGGTTTATGAACGGTAATTTTTCACCGTAGCGGCCATTTTCTTTGTGGTGTTACTATTTCTTGGCGTTTTACATACCGCCATTAATGCTGACAACCCTTATTCTTTTCGCGTTTCAATATATTTTGGACAAAGCTCCCTTTGCTTATGGTAATTTAATCGTAACTTTCATCGCGACTTGCATTTTTCCGTTTTTTTTTTTTACTTTTTTTTAACTTGATATTATATGCAGTAACATCTGTATAGCGCGGAACATTTTTGTTTTGCCATACTCGCGTTCTTTTATGATTTCGCCGTACTGTTTATTTCTGTAACGTAGGGCAATTTTTATTTACGGTATTTTATCGTGTGAAATTATGCTATTTGTGTCCATCGTATTTGGCAGCTTGTTTGGCCGCAAAATTGTCAACTGCTTTGGACATGTTGTGTTGTTTGACTAACAGCTGTTGACCGATCTTAGGTGACCAGGGTCGCCGACGCAGGTTATAATGTCTGGCATGGTCCTGTGCTGCTCGCTTCATGTTTCGGCGTACAATTGTAATTACCTCTCGTAATCGCATACTTTTTCCATCAGGTGTTTGATGATTATGACCAGTGCCAAACGTGCACTCGTCATATAATGCTTTTGGGAGACGGGGCTCGCGTCCTTGTATCAAATACGCCGGACTATAGCCCGTGGTTTCAGATACGCTCGAATTTATTGCTAGTAACAGCTCTGGAAGCAGTTCATCCCAAAGTCTTTGTTTTTCTCCTGCAAACTGCGCAATCATCGTCTTGACTGTTCTGTTTTATCTTTCAGTCGGATTTTCTTGCGGAGTGTATGGCGCCGTAAATTGATGTTTCACGCCCATTTCAGCCAAGAACTTTCGAAACATCCGACTTGTAAATTGTGTCCCGTTGTCGGTAATTAGCATCTTCGGTACTCCAAATCTCGCCAGTATTTTTTCTCTGAATGCTTTGCAGAGTGTTTCGCTGGTTGCTTTTCGTAGCGGTACAATCTCCGTCCACTTTGAAAACTTGTCGAACATGACCAGCATCATGGTGTTACCATGTTTTGATCTTGGCAATGGTCCAACGAAGTCCGCACATAGCATGGCCCAGGACTCCTCTGCTATCTTCGTCAACATCTTCCCCACCGGTTGTTGTTGGCTTGCCTTATATTTTTGACACGCCTCGCAACACCGCACGTATTTACTAACTTGGCGGAACATTCCAGTTCAGTAGTACCTGTTAGCTATGCGTGCGATCGTCTTCCTTACCCCTCACTACGTGACCAAGGTATTTTGGCTCACTTCGGAAAAATTCACACTTTTCGGCATTGAGTCTCAGGTTTGCCTTAGTGAGTCGTCTGCATACTTCTTTTAGGTTCTCCAGATGCTTTTCGAACGAGTGCCCTGTCACGATAATGTCGTCTAAGTAGGCGAATGCGTGTGGTTCCATCTCTGGACCAATTACTTGATCGAGCGCTCGTTGGAACATAGCCGGGGCCGAATGTAGGCCAAACGGCATCACGCGCCACTGAAAGAGAACACGTCCAGGTACGGTAAACGCCGTGTACTGTTTGCTGCTCTGCTCCATGTGTATTTGCCAATAACCGTTCTTCAAGTCTAAACTGCTGATGAATTTTGCGTCGCACAGACGGTCTAAAATATGTTGTATGCGCGGTAGGGGTTCTAATCACGTATGACGATAATCGTCGAACGATATCGTTTAGACGATAGTCTTACTCAAACAAAAACGAAAGCATTTTATGACTATCGTTTCAACGATATGCATTCTTTTTTGATCAATTCGTCAATTTCTTTGTCTATTATCGCCTGCATTGCCGTATTTTTCGGGTAGTATTGCTGCTTAATCGGACGATCATCGTTTTTAATTTACGTGATTAGAGCCCTGTCTTTTTCTTCACCAAGACGATTGGTGCGCTATGAGAACTATGAGATGGTTCTATGCATCCTTTATTGATCAATTCGTCTATTTCTTTGTCTATTATCGCCTGCATTGCCGTATTTTTCGGGTAGTATTGCTGCTTAATCGGACGATCATCATGCATCACAATCTTGTGTACCGCTATGTCGGTGACTCCTTTTAATTCGACAAATGCTTTCAGCTCTTGTTTTAAAAATTCTTGCACACGCTGATCTCTGTCTTTACTCAACGTGTTTCCTCCGCATCGCACTTTCATCCGAGTGCCTATCTGTACGTTTGCATGCTCTTTATGTGTTTGTTCTGTACAGGCGACATTAACTTCGTCGTACCTCTTTACTGAATTTATCCTCTCGTCTTCGTTGTTTCTAGCGTGCTCATCCAGGCTGTTGCAAACGTTTGTACTTTCGTCTTTATCTACCTGTTCTTTAATGTTGTTACATGTGGCAGTGCAAACATCTTCTGTGGCGACGTGCTCATCCCGGCTGTTGCACGCGCCTTCGCTCGCCTCCGCGATGGAACATGTTCATACTTCATTTTCTCTTCTCACTGAATGGACTGGAATGGAATAGTTGCCATATCGCAGCTCCACTCCAAACAATGCTAGTGAATCAACACCCAAGATTAATTGGTCACATGCGTTTCTCAGTACCAGTAGCGTGATTACGCAGAGCTTTTCTCCTAATGTGACTTCTACTTCCATTTCTTTATTAACATGCTGTACTGATCCGTCCGTACCATACGCGTCTTTGCCATGTCGGTGATTTTCGTAGCGAATCTTTCGTTTACGAAACTTCTCGGTGCGCCTGTGTCCATTATCGTTTCTGTTTCTTCGCCACCCAGGTATACCGTAGCAAAGATGCGACCATGTTTTACGGCAAAAGGGTTGATTAATTCCGCACTCTGTTCATTGGTCCGCCCGTCACCTCTTGCCTCTGACGGGTAACACGGGTGTTTTCCTGACGGCGACAACAATCAAACGTGTGGACATTGCGCCGACCAAACTCCCAGCAGAACATCATCTGTGGATTTCTACAACCATGTGTCCACTGCTACCACATCGATGACACGACGTCCGTGGATTTATAGGCGCGAACGGATAATCGTGCCTTTGACTATTTATTATGTGCTTCTGATATCGGATCTTCACGAACTTGAAAATGTCGCTCTTTTTGCCTTGGCTGTGGGACGGCTCGGGTGGGCTCCTTTTCGTCGCGAAGTACCTCGTATTCTTTTGCCATATCGGTTAACTCCTCTAGACTTGTAAAATCTTTTCGCCGAATATACAATCGATAGTCCTGCAGACTGTTGCGATATATTCTGTCTAGCTGCTGCGTAGCGTCGTAATCTGCGTGGCTCATCACGACTAGCATAGCAACCAGGTAGTCACTAAACGACTCCTTTTGTCGCTGGCGTCGCTGTCGGATCTCATCTTCTATGCCTTCAAAGTAGTGAGGTCGCAGGAAAAATTTAAGTAGATCACTCTTGAAGGTTCTCCATTCAACCCATTTTCGATTGCTTCTGCGAAACCATATCAATGCCTTATCGCGTAGTAATTCGACCATGTAAAGCGGCAGCTGGTCGATGCAAACGTTATACATCTGGGCCAGTTCTTCTACGCGTTCGATAAACGCTATCGGATCTCGGCCACCTTCATACTTCACCGACCATCTCCTTACCTTGTCAATAACAGACTGCATGTACATGTCACGCATGAACGCATCATTTGTCGCAGCCATCATCGCTGGTTGTTGCACCATCGCTGGCTGTTGTACTATCGTCGTTGGCTGTTTCGTCGTAGGCTGCTGCCAGTCTACTGCTGATGTACTTTGTATTCACAGTTTTCTTCATTAATTGAGTATTTTTTTTCTTTTTTTTCTTTATTTACATTTAACTTTACATTTAACTTCCTTTGTATTTTCTTTGCTAATTATTTCCTTCTTTACTTTCGCTGAACCTCGTTGCAGCTTGAAAAAATTTGAGATTCTAGAAAATAATCGTTGAAGCAATCAAGGTGAAAATTATGGCTACGATTTATGTTGTTACGATTTCGAGAACTCGAAGTGTCCATTTTTATTACAGCTACTTACTTTTAATTTTCCAAAACTTATTGAAGTCCCTGCTCGGGCTCCATCTGTAACGAAGTTTCTCGGGCTGAGGTATACTCGCCGGTTTTGTCCAGGGTTCGTTTACAGAAAAATAGATAAATGAAAAGATTAGTTTTATTTAAGTATTGTTATTCAGTTTTTTTATTGTCCCTTCAGTGGGTTTAATATCTTATTCGCTATTTTATAATACTTATTCAAGCTTAATACTAGTTTGGCGAGTTAATGCCTCGATGCGCTATTAATACGTTTGGGGAGTTAATGCCTCCAGCCGCTATAATAAAATACTTATTAAATCTTAAAGTAACTTAATACTAGTTTGGCGAGTTAATGCCTCGATCCGCTATAACTACAATTGGGGAGTTAATCACTCCAACCACTACTTCCAATGGTTATGCGTAGCGTTGTTGTTGCTTGCGGGATCACTTCATGTGCGTGAAAGTATTCTTGTTTGTGGTATTGTTGCACGTACGTAGAATTATTGTTGTTGTCGTACTTAGCAATAACTGCAATTAATTAAATTATTAATCTAATTTAATTCAGATAAAAAAAATGTTGGTACAAATTTGGGGTACACAAATTTGTGTCCTCACATCCTCCCCTTACTTCGGTTGAAATTTGTTACATATGTGGTCGATCTATATTTTAAATAATAAAATATAATTAAAATGTATTATTCTGAACTGATACGTTAGCAACCCTATTTATTTTGCTGAGTGTGTCCCATCGTCTATATCGTCATGTTGGCTCAACTGATAGTTTTCTGCAGTTTCGGAACACTTCCAAAAATGACAGAGTGATCTGAAAACTAAAAATTCGAAAATTTAAATATGATTTGCCGTATGAACATTTTTGGCCATTCGATTTTCGACACAAGAGCATTTATTCGTGGTAGGTTTATGAACGGTAATTTTTCACCGTAACGGCCATTTTCTTAGCGGTGTTACTATTTCTTGGCGTTAGTACATACCGCCATTAATGATGACAACTTTTATTCTTTTCGCGTTTCAATATATTTTGGACAAAGCTCCCTTTGCTTACGGCAATTTAATCGTAACTTTCATCGCGACTTGCATTTTTCCTTTTTATTTTTTTTTTTTACTTTTTTTTAACTTGATATTCTATGGAGTAACATCTGTATAGCGCGGAACATTTTTGTTTCGCCATACTCGCGTTCAGACGCATTTTGACCTCTGATCCTTGTCTTTTATGGTTTCGCCGTACTGTTTATTTCGCGCAGTCTTCGTCACCATTCTGTCTTGGTATGTGGCGGTATAGATGACCTTCTTCAAACACATAATCAGCGAATTTTTCTGGTTTCGCTTTCACTTCTGCTATGCGCTGTTCTAGACATTCGTCAGTAATTGTGCCAAGAGTTGCCAATGGTTGTCGCGAAAGCGTGTCTGCTACTAAATTCAGCTTACCTTTTCGATATTGAATGTCGAATGTGTGCTGCTGCAGTTCTAACGCCCATCGCGCTATCCGGCCTGATGGACTTTCTATGCTGTTTAACCACTTCAGCGATAGGTGATCAGTTATTACCGTAAATGCGTAGCCCTCCAAGTATGGACGCATCTTGCGTATTGCCCAAATAATTGATAAACACTCTTTTTCTGTGGCGGAGTAATTTAACTCGGCTTTACTCAGACGCCTGCTAGCGTAAGCGATCACTCGTTCTGTATTTTCAAACACTTGGGTAAGGACTGGACTGCGCCTAGCCCGTAGTCGCTCGCATCTGTCTGCAATGTGAATCGTTGGTTAAAGTCTGGACACGCCAGTATAGGTGCTTCCGTCAGTCTCGCCTTAAGCGCTTCGAATGCTTCATGCTGTGCACTTTCCCACTTCCAATGCTTACCCTTGCGTAACAGTGACGTCAGAGGGTGGACGACGTCCGCAAATTCTGGCACGAAGCGTCGGTACCATGACGCAATTCCCAGACATCGTCGTAGTTCTCGTACATTTGTTGGTGGCTGTAGTTCTTTAATCGCTGCTATTTTGTCTGGATCGGTGTGTATTCCTTGATTGCTCACTACGTGACCAAGGTATTTTAGCTCCTTCCTGAGTCGTCTGAATACTTCTTTTAGGTTCTCCAGATGCTCTTCGAACGTGTTCCCTGTCACGATAATGTCGTCTAAGTAGGCGAATGCGTGTGGTTCCATCTCTGGACCAATTACTTGATCGAGCGCTCGTTGGAACGTAGCTGGGGCCGAACGTAGGCCCAACGGCATCACGCGCAACTGAAAGAGACCACGTCCAGGTACGGTAAACGCCGTGTACTGTTTGCTGCTCTCCTCCATCCTTTATTGATCAATTCGTCTATTTCTTTGTCTATTATCGCCTGCATTGCCGTATTTTTCGGGTAGTATTGCAGCTTAATCGGACGATCATCATGCATCACAATCTTGTGTAGCGCTATGTCGGTGACTCCTTTTAATTCGTCAAATGCTTTCAGCTCCTGTTTACTAAAATTCTTGCACACGCTGATCTCTATCTTTACTCAACGTGTTTCCTTCGCATCGCACTTTCATCCGAGTGCCTATCTGCACGTTTGCATGCTCTTTATGTGTTTGTTCTGTACAGGCGACATTGACTTCGTCGTACCTCTTTACTGAATTTATCCTCTCGTCTTCGTTGTTTCTAGCGTGCTCATCCAGGCTGTTGCAAACGTTTGTACTTTCGTCTTTATCTACCTGTTCTTTAATGTTGTTACATGTGGCAGTGCAAACATCTTCTGTGGCGACGTGCTCATCCCGGCTGTTGCACGCGCCTTCGCTCGCCTCCGCGATGGAACATGTACATACTTCATTTTCTCTTCTCACTGAATGGACTGGAATGGAATAGTTGCCATATCGCAGCTCCACTCCAAACAATGCTAGTGAATCAACACCCAAGATTAATTGGTCACATGCGTTTCTCAGTACCAGTAGCGTGATTACGCAGAGCTTTTCTCCTAATGTGACTTCTAATTCCATTTCTTTATTAACATGCTATACTGCTCCGTCCGTACCATACGCGTCTTTAACATGTCGGTGATTTTCGTAGCGAATCTTTCGTTTACGAAACTTCTCGGTGCGCCTGTGTCCATTATCGTTTCTGTTTCTTTGCCACCCAGGTATACCGTAGCAAAGATGCGACCATGTTTTACGGCAAAAGGGTTGATTAATTCCGTACTCTGTTCATTGGTCCGCCCGTCACCTCTTGCCTCTGACGGGTAACACGGGTGTTTTCCTGACGGCGACAACAATCAAACGTGTGGACATTGCGCCGACCACACTCCCAGCAGAACATCATCTGTGGATTTCTACAACCATGTGTCCACTGCTACCACATCGATGACACGACGTCCGTGGATTTATTGGCGCGAACGGATTATCGTGCCTTTGACTATTTATTATGTGCTTCTGATATCGGATCTTCACGAACTTGAAAATGTCGCTCTTTTTGCCTTGGCTGTGGGACGGCTCGGGTGGGCTCCTTTTCGTCGCGAAGTACCTCGTATTCTTTTGCCATATCGGTTAACTCCTCTAGACTTGTAAAATCTTTTCGCCGAATATACAATCGATAGTCCTGCAGACTGTTGCGATATATTCTGTCTAGCTGCTGCGTAGCGTCGTAATCTGCGTGGCTCATCACGACTAGCATAGCAACCAGGTAGTCACTAAACGACTCCTTTTGTCGCTGGCGTCGCTGTCGGATCTCATCTTCTATGCCTTCAAAGTAGTGAGGTCGCAGGAAAAATTTAAGTAGATCACTCTTGAAGGTTCTCCATTCAACCCATTTTCGATTGCTTCTGCGAAACCATATCAATGCCTTATCGCGTAGTAATTCGGCCATGTAAAGCGGCAGCTGGTCGATGCAAACGTTATACATCTGGGCCAGTTCTTCTACGCGTTCGATAAACGCTATCGGATCTCGGCCACCTTCATAATTCACCGACCATCTCCTTACCTTGTCAATAACAGACTGCATGTACATGTCACGCATGAACACATCATTTGTCGCAGGCATCATCGCTGGTTGTTGTACCATCGCTGGCTGTTGTACTATCGTCGTTGGCTGTTGCGTCGTAGTCTGCTGCCAGTATACTGCTGCTGTACTTTGTATTCACAGTTTTCTTCATTAATTGAGTATTTTATAATCTTCATTTTTTTTCTTTATTTACATTTAACTTCACTTTCCTTTGTATTTTCTTTGATAATTATTTCCTTCTTTATTTTCGCTGAACCTCGTTGCAGCTTGAAGAAATTTGAGATTCTAGAAAATAATCGTTGAAGCAATCAAGATGAAAATTATGGCTAAACAATGTTGTTACGATGAGCTCGTTTTCCTTGATTTCATTGTTGCAATTCTTGCAAATCATATTTCGAGAACTCGAAGTGTTCATTTTAATTACAGCTACTTACTTTTAATTTTCCAAAACTTATTAAAGTCCCTGCTTGGGCTCCATCTGTAACGAAGTTTCTCGTGCTGAGGTATACTCGCCGGTTTTGTCCAGGGTTCGTTTACAGAAAAATAGATAAATAAAAAGATTAGTTTTATTTAAGTATTGTTATTCAGTTTCTTTATCGTCCCTTCAGTGGGTTTAATATCTTATTCGCTATTTTATAATACTTATTCAAGTTTAATACTAGTTTGGCGAGTTAATGCCTCGATCCGCTATTAATACGTTTGGGGAGTTAATGCCTCCAGCCGCTATAATAAAATACTTATTAAATTAAAGTAACTTAATACTAGTTTGGCGAGTTAATGCCTCGATCCGCTATAACTACAATTGGGGAGTTAATGCCTCCAACCACTACTTCCTATGGTTATGCGTAGCGTTGTTAAAAATATGTGGGTACAAATTTGGGGTACACAAATTTGTGTCCTCAGAAGTGTAATTGTTGAGAGTATGAGCATTGAAAATGATTTTTCATTTAGAAATTTGTATCAGTTTGATATTATAATTACAATGTATAATATAAAATTGAATGCTATTGGTGCAGATGGAATATTTTTAAAGTTTTTAAAAATTATATGCCCTGTTGTCTTGTCTCACTTACTTCATTTGTACAACAGTATTCTAACTACATCGATATTTTCGAAATGCTGGAAATTGGCAAAGATTATTCCGAAAACTTTCCTAAAATTAGAGTTCTTTCTAGTTTTGGAAGTTATTTTGGAAGTAGTCAAATTAATGAGCACTTAAAATAATAGACTAATATCAAAGTTTCAGTCTGGTTTCAGACGAAAGCATAAAACAACTACTTTAATTCTTTATGTTGTGGAGAAACTTTGTAGAAATATGGACTTCAGTCGTAATATTTCTTGATTTTCGAATAGCTTTTGATTCAGTTAGTCACGAAGTACTTTTTAATACGCTTTCTAATCAATTTAATTTTTCTATTCCGGCTTGTAATTTGATAATATCATTTCTATTTGGTCGTGAACAATTTGTAACCATGAACAATGTAATTTCATCTGTTCGCAGCATTGTTAGGGGAGTACCTCAGGGGTCTATACTAGGACCACTTATCGTCATGATGTATATTAATGATATATTCTCTGGTCTTTCTTTTTGTGAATGTCACGTCTACGCTGATGACGTTCAGCTGATAGCAACTGATCATTGTAATAACATAAATTTGCTAACAAATTCTATAAACATTGACTTAAACAACTTATCATATTTACTTAAATCCAACTTAGACCAAAGCAATGATATTTACCAACAAATCGTTTTCCCCACTTAATTTAGTTCAAAACAATCAACATATTGAATTTGTTACACACCACAAAACATTATGTTTCTATTTGACTGACAAGCTCTCGTTTAATTACCACATTGATCTAATAATTTCAAAAGTTTCATTTGTTTTGCGCAAAATGTATCATACTAATTACTACTTTTAAAATTAGGAAGAAAATAGGAAATGCGTTATTCAAGCCTATTTTCTTATCCGGTTTGGAATTATTTTCAGGAACTTCTCAACAAATGTTAAAGGATGTTTTTACAGAGTTATACGTATTCACGACCATGTAACATCATCTGTAATTAACTTTCTTGGACTCAGTTTCGAAGACTTCATAAAAACACGGATCTTAACTTTGTTTTATAAATCTATTAAATTCAATTCATCTTTGTATCAAATTCGTCTAAAACACGAGCACTCATATGTCGAAGATTTACTACCTTGATAATGCAAAGATCATATGTTGTTCGAGTTTCTAAATTGTGGAATACCGTGTTACCATGTCATGAACGCAATTTTTCTCCAACGTTAAAACAATTTGCAACACTTGTCAGAAGCCGTATTTGATTTTTGTTATTTTCGTTTTTTTTTTTAAGTTGTTAAAATACATTTAGTCCGCTGACCATTGGTTTGAGACTTGATTTCGTCTGATACTGCATATTCTTTCAAATTCGCAGCGGTGGGTTTAAATTATTTTAGAATTTATATTATTACATTCATTATAGTTATAATAAATAATTTTAGTTATTTTGCCATTAATATATACTATGTAATCAGTTTGGTCTTAATAGGCTTAAAGATTATGAATTGAATAAAAATAAAATAAAAAAAAACGGTATTCAGTTCTTAAATTTTTGGATTTTATAATAGGGTGTACAATCTATGTATAAATATGTAAAGTCTTCAAAAATGAAAAAAATCCATGTTCATGTCTATATCTTTAAAACTAAACAAGATATTAATTGAGCACATTTTTTTTAGATCTTATTGTAATCTTTTCATAAACAGTTTTTAAAATCGGATAACTCTTTGATTTTCTACAATTTTTAATACATTTTTCATGAAAAAAATCTCAAATTTACTGATTTTTATCTCCGTAACCATTAAAGATATAATCTTATCAATTTCAAAACTTAAGTTCTATCAAGAATTCTCTAAACAACACTTAAATTTTGAAAATCATACACCAACATACAGCAAAGCAGGGGGAAGAGAAGGCCTATTTGAGGACAACCTATATTCACCCCTGCCATAATGTACTGTCCGATGTGGCATTCTCTTTTCAGTGTTTTAGTTAAATTTTCATTTTTTATTAAGGCCGAAAATGTGTACTATTTGTAGAAATTTTAATTTAAAGAATTGAGACATAGTATTTGAATTTATTATTCATTAATCGTCAAATGTACAAATTAATTAATGGATTATTTTCGCAAATGATTTTCGTAAAATATACGAATTTAGACATATATACAGGGTGGTCTGCTTTGGGGTGCAAATATTGAAATGAAAAAAATCGTTTTAGAGTTAGGGTCATTTGGAACACACAATGATATACAGTGTTTTCAAAATTTACTTTAGAAAAATTAATACAACCGTATATTTAATTATAACCAGAGCAAACATATTACATTCATTTTACAGATAATCGATCATAGTTTCAAGTAAAATTTTAAAATTGGCATTTTATGAGGTGCGCTAGGAGAATTTTCTCATCAAAGTTAAAAAATAAATTTTTATTACAACTTTTTTTTTAATAAAACTCAGTTTTTCTCGAAATTTCTATCTATTACATATTTTGTTTATCTTTTTTTTATTATTTGAATGTATCATAGTGTAATAAGCAACTTTTTCATACACAATTTTTATCTCACACTCACCGTTTCCTTGCAGAGAACTTCTTAGACTGCTCTCAAAATTCTCAGATTTTTCAATATACAATTTTATTATAAAAAAACAATATTTAGTTTTTAAAGAATTATATTTTATGTATTTATTTTAAAAAATGTTCATTCCGAACAATTTTGAAATGAAATGAACCGAAGGAATTAGTAACTAAAATATTTGCACCTTAAAGTGTACCACCCTGTATATTTTGTAACTTTACGAAAGTTCATTCGTACTATGTACCAATATTTTCGTGGATCATTTTCACAAATATATTCGTCCAAAAGTTAGTGTTTCGTGTATTTTATTAATGTTTTATTTTGAGTGTACATTTTGACATGCACTATTTTTGCAGTTTTAGTACGATTTGACCTTCGATATTGGTACATGATCTAATTCGATATCGTTTTATTTTGCCGACATAAAAAGTTGAAACAATTTTGGATGGCTGTCAGGTGCCTGTTTTATAAAATTTTCCCTGGTGTTTGAATATGTGAATATACTCCATTGTAAATACCTCAGACAAAATTTTTGGCAGGATCAAGGAAGTTCAGACATTTTTTCGATATATTTCAAATAGACAAAACATCGTACCATTTTTTGCAAAAAAAAATTCGACTGCGGCGCATTTACCAACGATCAATGTAAAATTTGATCGTCTTCACATTATATTATTTTTACCAAATGCAAAAAACCAGCGAATTTTTTCTAATGATACACAAATGCGGCCCGCCTCATCTTTTGAATTGCCAGTGCGGCCCGTGATGCAAAATGAGTTTGACCTACACTCATGGGTGAGAGGATATACTATGTGGATGTGAGTGTTTAAACGCCTCTTAAGAGGCATGAGCGGTATACATTTTCATGATCAGCATCACTTTCCGATTCAATTTTGACATGTTCGCGATACTTGAAAAATACTATTCCGAATACGATGAAATTTTGTATAAATATATTTTAGTAAAAAAATAATGTTAAGTTCGAAAATGAGTTAAATTAGTAAACGCACTCAACCACATCCCATACAAGATATGGAGTTTCTTTTAGGGTCCCATTGTACATTATTTTATAGAATGGAAATCGCATACTAAATTCAAAATTAGCAAAACTTGAAAAATTACCAAAAGAGCTTTTTTTAATCAACCATGAATTAAATGTAGAAAAAATAATAATAGTTTCCATATTCAATTCCAATAGGAATCGTGTTATACCAAAAAAAAAAACGGAAAATACCATGAATTTTACTAATTTTATAGTGAGTATATCACAGAAAATGGTAATATTTTAATAAACTAATAAAATAATCATTTTAATCCTTTCTAAAAACATAACAAACGGCAAAAACCTTCAACTTTATAATTTGCTCTGTTTTATTTCTACCTTATCTTTTATAAACCCAATGCCTCTGTCTTAGACTCAGTATACGAGCCACCAGGTCAGATCCAGTGGGGCAGTTCGGTCTCCTTCAAGAAACTTAATCTATCGGCTAGTCTCACTGCTGGATTCGATGCTACTGTAGAAGTTTTTATAGGAATCACTTTTCGATATCGGAATTAGTTTGTTATATTATTTCTGCTTAGATCGATATAGAAACCAGTCAAAATCTAAATTGCTCCTTTGAACCCTATCTTTCCGTAATATATCAAGACAAGCGTTCCACCAAGGAACGGGAGGTTTAGATAACGTTTTTCGGACTGGACATGTTCGTAAAAAACTACAATTTATGACATCGTTCATATCTTGAACGGACGTCTCAATACTTTCTTTAGTACGAATTCTGACAGAAATCGTGAGGGAATTCTCAAGTTCATGTCTGTAGCGTGCTCAGTTCTTTTTTCTAGAGGTTCTTACTGTCATAGAGGGCAACACCTCTCGGTCAGTATGAAACTCGATGTACCTGTGGTCCGATAAAAAATAATTTTTAAGAAAGATGATTAACTCCCTCAGTCTGCAGTTAGACAAAGTTAGGTAAATCACTTTCTGTCTTCTAGCAGCCACAAACGTAGGTTTATTACCATGATGAAGTACCTCGTGCGTAACATTTACTACTCCCTAACACAGTGTGTTAAGCATTAGCGTCACAGCAAAAATAAGTCCAGCCTCCATAAGATCACAACACTCTATGAGCTCAGCAATTGCCTTTGGTGGAGGAGGTAGTAGTGAGTCATAGAGGAAGAAGCCTGAAGCGACAATCAGATGTTTCCATCCACTATCGCTTTCATAGCTGAAATTAATTGCAATTAAGTCTGACCCACTGAATTGGGTTAACTTAGTGACAGCAAAGTGTTTCGATACGATAAGACAGCATCTAGGTTTTACGGCTTGCTCATCGTATAGGCGATTGTCATACACTCATGGGATTGTCATACACTCATGGATCTTGAATGGTCCCGGACCTCGCTCTGGATCATAACTTTAGATTTTCAATCCGTTCGTTTCGATGCCGTTGTCACGTAGGTAAGCAAGCACCTCTGTTGTTTTCCTGATAGGACCAGGTATCCAGTATTATGTTTGCCAGCTCATTTCCACAGAAAACAGTAAAGCGCAATTTGCCCAGAGGGGTAATTTTAGCAACGGCTGTGGCAACCCAATAGAACTTAACTTGAGATGAGCACAGCACCTGATACCCTCGGTGATTGATGCAGTGTTTATTTCTGCATCATTCATTACTTGCCCCTGCCACAGTTTGCCAATAATTGCCACCGGAAAAGTTTTGCGCGCATACTTTGTATTCAATGATCAGGATCTGGTCTCCAATGGAAGTTTAGTTTTGAGTTGTGCGTCGGTCTCTCAAGGATTATATGCTGGTGAAACACCACTTTCCTTCGATCGACCTATGTTGCAAAATACGTGACAGAAAGAAGCTATGAAAGGAAACAACACTGTCGAGCAGCCCTACATGAGTGCTGTCCAGTGGAGGCACGAAGGTTCTACAATAAATCATATAAAAACAATACAAAATAGATGTATCTGTAAATTCAAATTAAGTTAATTTGCGGAAAAATAAAAAAAAAAATCACATACGGTCGGCAAATCTTACCGAAAATAGTGTCTTAAAAAATAGATTTTGAAAGTCTTTGTAAAGACGTCGGTGCAGGGATATTATAAATCCTGATAGAGGTGCGATGGCTATCAAAAGGACTTTGCATTTAAGTCAAAAGTAGAAATGTTTCTTATGAAGAAAATCAAAAACGAACTTGCTTTCTGATCATGAATAGTTATGTTTTGGCCTTGCTTTAGGATTTTTTGAGGCATTTAATGACATAAATTTAGAAATATGAGAGAGAAAAACGAATAAATTCATGTAATGCCTTCCAGCAGAAAATTGCTCAGCACAGAAGAATTTATGGTTGAAAACAATCCTATATACTCTGGACTAAACAATTCAGATCAGTTTTCATGCCTGAATTGTATGTATTATCCAGATACGATTTCTTAGTACTGTAGTCAGTTTTGAAGTACTAAAATTAGTCAGACCTGAAAAATGAGAACTGAATTCAGGGCATAATTTTAATATTCATTTTTTAGTATTCAAGTCTGAATTTTTCCCAAAACGAATTTCAACAATTCGTTTGAAGATTCAGAGCTGAGTACTTTGATGAATTTTTGATTGAGTATTATGAAATTTCATACATGATTTGGTGGATATTTGTAGGAAAATTAAAAAGGAATAGTTTAGTTAATTTTAAGGGCAGGATATATTAGTTATGTGCAGGGGTTTATTAGGTATGTGCAGGGGTTATTAGGTATGTGCAGGGTTTTATTATATATTTCCTAATACCACTTCATCAGATTGGCAATGAAAATTTGCTAGCAAACCATTTTCAATTGACATTTTTCTGGCCTACATTCAGGAATAGAACAAGGGGCGGATCCAGACGTCGTTCTTAGGAGGGGAGATTTTGAAAAATGACAATATATATAATATATAAAGTTATATATTAAATAAAACACTAATAAGTTCTAATATTAATTTTAAATACTCAAATTAAATACTTAAAATTAAAAGTTGATTTGCTATAATAATATTAGTATTAGTAGTCATATTAATATTAGTAGTCATAATTATATAAAGTCAAGTCTGTGATTATGGTATTAGCGTACCGATCTGCAATGATATCTTGGTTTAAGTTTATCTAAGCCAGGTTTTAATTCGTCGAAAATTTTAAAAATTTTACATTTTACATAATTATATAAAGTCAAGTCTGTGATTATGGTATTAGCGTACCGATCTGCAATGATATCTTGGTTTAAGTTTATCTAAGCCAGGTTTTAATTCGTCGAAAATTAAAAAAATCGACTTTATTAATTCCGATATTTTTCAAATTTTACAGTTGTCAACAAATATTTTAAACGTACTTTTATTATTTTTCTATTAAAATAGTGTTTTTTTAAGTTATTCCCCTTAATTAATTGAAACATTTCGTTGAAATACAACTTTTTGCTTTACGTTAAATTAATATAGCATGTGACCACACTCAGAAAAATCTTCCATACAAACGATAGTTTTTTTCAATATTAAATACTAGAAAATATTAGGTATTACATTTTTTTTATATGAAAATAATAATTTTTTAAATACTATTAATTCAATAACCGTCATATTAACAAATTTTTATATGATTCCATGGGCTTTTATCTGAGTGCATAAGTTGAATATTGAAGTTAGTCTCATTTGAAAGGTAATAAATTGGTTTTTGTAATGGTGTACTCGTTTTCAAAATTTTCAATATACAAATAATATAAATATAAATAATTTAATATAAAAAAGAAAGATGGTCAGAAAGGTTTTTTCGATGTACTCTATTGTAAGAGAGCCGACAGACTAACGCCCAGGTCATGGCTAAGTTCTATTGAAAGTTTTTGAAAAAACAACAACAAATTGAAAACACAACACAGGCAATGATCATACGGACCGTTTCGGATACAGCCAATTAATTATCCTCATCAATCTTTGTGTGATCATACTTTTATAACAATTTATAAAGATTAAACCCCCAAATCATGTATCTTTTTATTTTCGTTTGACTACAATTCATTTCCAGTTCCCTTCGTCTAAAATTTGTATAACGTAATTCAAACGTTTCGACGGTTTTGCTCTTTGAATCGAACGTTTGTTCAAAATTTTTGTTTTGCCAACTACACTACACAACAATATGGGAAAAAGGTTGCGCAGTAAATTCCATTATTTTTGTATTATTGGAAATGACTCGCAGAATTTGAATATATGAATTAAAAAATTTTCTACGGATAGGATTACGAGATCTCGGGCAATAACTTTTGTACTGAGCTTTCCAAAAGGAGATCACATATGTTTGTAAATATCTCGCGTTTAATAAAACCCATAAACTCAATTGTTATATCTAATAAAAGATAATTAAATATTCAATAAACATTTCTTACAATAGTTTGGACTTGGTTTACTGGTTTAAGAAAACTCTATAGAAGAACTCGAAAAATGTAAATTTTGTCGACCAAAGTTTTATTAAAAAATGCATTTAAAACATGACGAAAAATTGAAAACGCAAGTTGCATAGTTTGTAATATTACAAAATATGTGAGGATATTTTAGCGCCTCTTAGTAGGCGTGACTGGTATGAAAAAGTATATATTTTCTTGGTCAACATCACTTTCCGAGTCGATTTAGATATGACCGTCTGTCTGTCCGCCTATACACGATAACTTTAATACTGCTGTTCCGAATGATGTGAATTTTATTTTCAATATATTTTAGTAGAATAGTAATTCGAAGTTCGAAAATGAGTCGATTTAGTCAACGTAATCTACTACATTAACTACGAAATATGGGTTTACTTTTTAGGATCACATATCTCGTTAAGTATTAAAGATAAAGTTATAAAATTTAAAATTCATTACAAGCAATCATCTATCAATAGGTGCTCAAAAAATGAGCGTGATCCGCTCGCATTTTTAATTTTATATTTTTATGCCTATTTGTATAGCACTCAATTATATTGTTTTCACATAACTGTTTTTATCCTCAAATGTTACCAATATATTTTTGTCATTTATAGCTCAATTTCTTCGACGGTGTGTGAACTAATTTTGAAAAATTAAAATTTGTGTATCATCTTACTTTCTTGATTTTTTTTTAAATTTTTTTAAATGAATTTTTTCTTAAATTTTTGTTGAAAAAAAATGTTTTTTCAAGTTCTTCTTTCGAGTTCTCTTAAACTTATGAACCAATTTAAAAATGTTCTAAGAAATGTTTATTCGATATTCAATTAACTTTCATTCAATATAACATTTGATCATTTATAACGCGAGATATTTGCAAATATATGCGACCACCTTTATGAAAGCTCGGTCCAAAAGTTATTGGCCCATATTTTGTAAACCTATCCAAAGAAAAATTTTCAAACCATATTTTCGGAATAAGGGCGTCATTTTAAATAATACAAAAATAACCTTGACTGCTGCGCAGAATGGCTGTTGTGTAGTGCTATTTTTCATAAACAATTTTTTTTTACTTTGTCGTATGATTTATATGCTGGCAACAAAAAAACTCTCAAAACGAGCGTACTCAACGTTTCGTTTGATACATGAATCAAAAATTGTGGTCACACGATATTCAACCGATACTCAAACGAATTGTAGCCGTTATCGTTGTCACCGGGAAATACATGATCGACACGTAAGACTAACATAGGCTTACTATTTTCAAACATTTTCTCTAATTTTTTTATGTTTGAAGTACGTAAACATTCTTCAGTTGCATACATATAACATGCTTGTTTACGGAAAATATCATGAGAGAATGTAATAATTTTTCAATATAAAAATATTTGTATTCCAGTTAGCTTGAAAAATATTCAAGATATTTAAATACCCATTACTTCGGTGTTTGACATATACATAACCAAAATTTCATTTTTATTTTAAAATGTAATAGGGTCTAAAAGTTACATTGTGCTGCTAGAGTTTACCACAAAAAATTTCAGTCGAAAAAAAAATTAAGGGAGGATGCTCGAGCTTAAGGTTTTATTCAAAATTGGTGAAATTTTAGGAGGATATTAAAGGATTGAATCTCTAATTGTTTAAGCCTATTTCGATTCAAAGCAACTTTATTTAGATGGTAAAAAAATTAAAATATGGATTTAGAATGTTTTTTTTAACTTCATCTTGTGGTAAACTCTAGCAGCACAATGTAACTTTTAGCCCCTAATTTACATTATCTTGTTATTTATAGACAAGCTTAATTAATTAACGGACTTCAATCGTCACAAAAAATTAATTGACAAAAAAAATATATATAAATCTATATTTTTCAGTATTTGTGCATTACACAGCCCGACAAAATTCAAATTTTGACATGGTTCAGTAAAAGTTACAGCAAATATTGGATACATTTGTAGAGCTAATTCCGAACATGGCATCAGTTTAGTCAAATTGGCTCTAGTTTTTAAGATATAGCCCATTTTATAATCTCCCATTAGTTTAGTCTTCTTTTGTATTTTAAAAATAATAAATTATCTTTTCGATATAAGACGCAGAAAATCTTGCGCCATAAAATACAAATTTTCGAGATATAAGCAAGTAGTAGTTAAAATTTTTCAAAAAAATATAAATGTTACGTATGAAAAACTTTATTACGTAAATGATGTTTTAAAGAGGACACATAAAAGTTGATACAAATATTTTTTACCATTTTTGTCCACTAAGTAATAAAGTATTTTAATACCAACATTTTTGAACTTCTTAAAAAAATTTTAATTTCTTTTGCTTATATCTCGCAAACAAATTTGTTCACGCATTAATTCAAATTTTTGTATTGTAGAGCAATATTTTTATGCGTCTAATATCGAAAAGACATTTTCATTATTTTCGTTTGTTGGAATTTTAAATATAAAAGAAGACCAAAATAATGATAAATTGAAAAATGGCCTTTATCTCAAAAACTATAGTCAATTTGACAAAACTAATGCTATTTTCGGAATCAGCGCCACAAATGCATCCAATATTTTTTTTACTGCACCATTATGACTGTAGAGCAGTGTTATTAATATAGAACTGCAATGGTAAAAAAAATAAAAATTGAGGTGTCCACTACCAAAATCAGTTTTATAACTTTCGGACCATAGTTTTTTTTCTTATTATGTTTGTGATGTTTGTGATAGAGGTTTTAAAAACGACCAAACCACTACAAAAAGCATTTCATTACATTTAAATGATCCCCAATTTTTCTATAATTAACTTATGGTTTACGTGCAAAATGTTGAATTTCAACGAAATTATCCGATGAGTGCAATTAACTCAAAAATATTGATGGATTTCCCGACATAACTTATTTGCACACATTTACTTTCAACAAACAAAGGTGAAGCAAAAAAATGCGTTATTTCTATAGTTTATTATTCAATTTCAAGCACTTTGCACTATACGTGTTTTCTAATCTAATAAATAAAAAACCGATGACAACTTTTAAATGAAGAATTACAGATACTTTTCAACTGTGTTGTAGGGCTTTCTTGATATATTTTGAAAGTAAACTTTGAGTTGTACTCAGAGAAGAATAAAATTTACTACTTTTGTAATAATATTTCTTAAAAAATATAAATTTTTGACAAAATCATGGCATTTTAGGGGGGAGATCGCCCCCTTCGGCCCCCTGTGGATCCGTCACTGAATAGAACTGAAATGATTTGGACACCGGGCTCTGATCAGTTATTGATTTGCTATCAGGAGTTTATCCACTAGTTGCAAGCAAGGCATTATTCTGACATTCAGGAATTGAACTGAAATGTGACACGAAAGCCAAAGACGATATTGGACAACGGGCTCTGATCAGTTATTGATTTGCCACCAGGAAGTTTATCCACTAGTTTCAAACGAGATCTTACGAATCCTCATTCAATTTTTATCCACTTATTTCTTCGAACCAAACTTTTCAAGTCTTAAAAATATTAAAACAAAGCTGAGACCTAATATTGAATACCGTGTTAAACAAAAGTAGTCTCAAAAATTTGGCTATGCGAAATACCACCTAACGCAAAAACGCCTAATGTTAAAAGTCCTAATGTAAGAAATCCTAACCGGAAATGAATTTATATCTTACATCAAAAAAGTTAGAAGTTAATTTATTATTAAATATATCCGAACTAAAAAGATGAAATAAGTTCTAATCATAAAAAATATTGGCACATATTCATATACAATTTAAATTCGATTTTGAAATTAAAGTAAAATGTTTGACATTTTATTTTTTGTGAAAGTACTTATACTTTAATTTGAATGTTGAATATAAAGTCTCTACGAATATATGTCATTAATTTTATTTAACTTCAAATATTATTAATTTTGAATTAAATTTATAGTATTATGTAGGGATATATAAAGGTATTTTGTTCAAACAGCACACTGGTCGAAATTACTGGTTTAGCGGCATTTAAATCAAAAATTAAAACTTTTAAGTTGTTAAATGTTTTGCATTGTATGATACTTCACTGAGGAAATTGACGTTTTTATTTTTGTTTTGCTTTCAATATTCTCACAGCGCACACTGGTCCAAAAATGAAAAAAGCTGGCCAAAATTCAATATTTATTTTTAATTATTTATAATTTATTAATTTTAACTTATAAATACTTCAAGCCATAAATGCGTCCAAGATTTTTTACCGAAAGAAATATTCTTTTTCAGATATTAACCCTCAAAGTAAGTACTTTTTTCATTCAAAAAAATTTATGTTTTAGTGCATTTTGATTTTAAGATAACTGCTAATGTAGACAAACTATTTATATTATTTTACGATAATTATATAAATATAGGTTTTAAGAACTTATAATACAACAAAAAACGGAAATAGTCTAAAGGATCAATATATGTTAGCCTCTAAAACAAAAAGTAAATTGTTAAAAGTTAAAAAAGTTAAAGTGTTCCGCATTGTTCCCCAACATTTTTAATGCAGTTCTGTTGCCAAATGTAGGAGCATTTCAAATCAGTTTTTAATTTTTTTTTTAATTTTGCAAATAATTGCTTTTGCGAAAAACTAAACTAACTTTATATATATAGAATATGGAATTTATAATTTTAAAAGAAATGTCTGTAAGAGGGTCGATCAAAAAGATTGAAACTCTTGGTTTTCTTTATCAATTTCTTTTTTATAATCTTCTTCTTCTGGTTCTACGGTTCTATGAAAAAAATGGTTCAGTTTCGGTTCCGGTTCTTAAATTATTTTTTATTTCGGTTTCAGTTCCGGTTTCGGTACTATGAAAAAATAAATAACAGTTCCAGTTCCGGTTCCACAAACAAGCCAAAAAACGCAATAAAAATATAAATATTTTTTATTTTTACGTAAAAATATAATGAAATTTATGTACATATCTATTTATGTATATAAAAATTAATTGCCGTGCATTAGTCTCGCAAAAAAAAGATTATAACGGCTCAACTGCTTTGGATGATTCTTTTTTGTTTTATTCGTCTCAATACTGGGAATTCAGAAAAGTCCCAAGGAAAAACTGGAAAATCGGAAAAATCGAAATTTGTGTTTTGTATGAGAATGTACTAAGTGCACCACCAATGGGAATTGTATTTTAATATGAGGATTCGATTATATAGCCACTAAGGATAGATTGGACAAAGGGGCGTGGCACGTCCAAAACAACCAAACTTTTCTAATGCTATTACTCCTGACCTCCTAAGAAGAAATTTTAATAATATGATGCAAACATATCGCGTCACACTTGAGACGTTTTCCACATGTCGGAGATGTAAGTAAGGGCATTTTAGTCTGTATCATTACAAACTATCTGGATATAATAAACTGCATATTTTTGCAAAAGTTGTTATATTCACAAAACTCCATCATATCTTTCTGATAAGCTACATCTTAGCGTTTCAAATAGACGCCTCAGTTTTATTTTGGCAAAATTTAACTAACTACAATCTCAAAGACTGTTTTTCATTAACGCAATTCGACCCTAGAATTCATTACGACTTAATATTTAAAATATAAACAGAACATGTAGATTTAGATATTATATACTAATACATTTTCAAAACAATAATCTATTAACATCTTAAATCTACTATTAAGTAAGTAACCACACATCTAATTTATCTTTAAATATGTTAAATTATAAGTAACTTGTCCAGCTAGTAAAAATACAACAAAAAAAAACTGTATTGAAAGGAAGAAAAATGTCTTTAAAATAAATACATATGTATTTGATTTACGTCCATACACAAATGTATTCGTTTTTACTTCATTGATATTGTTATTGTTATTTTGTATGCAATTAACTACATAATTTTACTACATGTATATACAATTTTAATACCTTTGTATTGTAAATAACTACATTTTGTCTTTTTTAATACGTCCGAAATATGAATATCTTCATTTATTTTAACTACATTCCGTATTTATTTAACACCAATATGTATGATATGGTGAAAGAACACAATTTTAAGTTATTAGCTAAAAATCATCTTTCCAGATGGTGTGGTTTCTAAGATTTGGACATATCTGAAATGTTTAAAATTTTATATATTAAATATTGACATTTTATTTTTAACTACACCAAAATGAGTATAGGGGTGGTGTAAGATGGAAATCATGGACAGGCCACACTTTAGAAATTAGACAGAACTTAGTGACCTTTAAAGATGGAATTTGGGTGACAGAATTTTTAGAATATTAGGAGACAGTTTCACACGGCAGCCATTAAGCTCGAACGAGCGACAATTTATTATATTAATTCCATGATTTTATTTCCCGGTAACAACGATATCGGTAACCGGTAACAACGATATTGAGACTTGTTTCATATAAATCATACGTGAAGGTAAGGAAATAAAATGTTTGTATATCAAAAAAATAGTAGCCAAAACAAAAATATTGAACAAACGTTCGAATCAAAGAGCGAAACGTTTTAAATACGTTTCAGCAATTGTAGATACAATTCTAGAAATAAACTTTTATAGCAAATAGAAAATAATCTGTGTTTGTATTCAAACGTCGTAGGTCTCATTTCTACTTGTAAGTTTTAAACTAAAAAAAATACAGTTGGAGAGGTTAGATCACATAGGAAATTTTTAAGTAGGTGTAATTATGATAGTTAGGATTATCAAAATTATAGTCGATCTAAGCCGACTATAAATACCCTACCCATCTGTGTGGTTACCATTAAAAGTGGTATATAGGTCATCAGGGTATTCGAATCCTGAAAATAACTAAAAACTTTCAATAGCTGAAGAATTGCCATTTATTTGATTTACAAATGGGTAGGTGTACCGAATTTCGATTTTTTTTTTTGGAACACCAAGTCGTTTCGCCGTAAACATTATTTTCATGTATTTGAGCAAGATGTCAATATTTGAGCAAAAAAAGTTTATCTAAGCACAGTAAAATTGATCTGTAGATGTAAATTTTATATGAGGAATTTGAATATAACTGGTCCGTTCTTAGGTCACAAGAGACCGATCATGCCAATTTTCTTGTTCAGGCAGCTTAGATATATAAGTAATTTAAATCTAAAGTTTTATTGATCTAGCTCTTCTAATTTTACTGTAATCGTAATTTCAACAGACAGACGGACATACAGACGGACATCACTAAATTGACTCAGTGCATTTTTTTTGAGAATATTAAAAAAAGTGATTAATAATTTTATGAAATAAAGTTTTTATTGAAAATGGAAAGTATGTATTTACTAAATTTACCTGTTATTAACTAACTAGTTAAAACCATCCAGCTAGCTGAAAATGTGTTTCTAAATATAAAGGAAGTGAAAATATTTATTGTTATATTAAATGTTTAATAATATTTTGTCTTATTCCTTTTGTATTGGAGGAAGTATAGTTTGATTAAACTAGTTTTTCATATAATATATATTTTTATAAATGTACATACAAAGATCAATTTTTATGTATACGTGCTTAGGTAAACTTTTTTGGTCAAATATATATTGACATCATGCTTAAATACATGATAATAATGTTTTCCGGCGAAAAGACTTGTGGTTCACAAAAAAAAAAAATCGAAATTCGGTACACCTACCCATTTGTAAATATGGGTATCAAATGAATGGAAATTCTTCAGCGATTGAATGTTTGTAGTTATTTTCAGGATTCGTATACCCTGGTGACCTATATATCACTTTGAATGGTAACCACACATATGTGTAGGGTATTTATAGTCAGCTTAGACCGACTATAATTTTGATAATCCTAACTATCATAATTACACCTACTTTAAAATTTCCCATGTGATCTAACCTTCCCAACTGGTTTTAATTGCAAATACTATTAATTTCAATTAGGGACACCACAAAATTTATATTTTCCCGTTTGACTCGTAATTGTATTTTAATAGGATATTTATTTTCCATAAATATTTAGAATTTTTTTAACCATTACATTTTTACTTTTGAAAAAAAGTAAAAATTATTTGAAAATATTTATATATCTGCGACATTTTTTATAGAAACTTTTAATGAAGTTCGTTTTTTCTTTAATATTTCTTTTTATTTTAGCTAAAAGTGTTGTAATCGTTGGTTTTTAATATATTGTAATGTAATATTATATTATTTTTTCTTTCACTTATCCATTTCTTAATGTATTTTGTGAACAAAATCATTGAAACTTTTTTTCGTGGAGTCTTTTGTTTTTCCTTCTGTGTTTGCTGTATTGAAGCAGCAGCAACAACAAAAATACATGTGGCAGAGTTGTTGTTGTTCTTTTGTTTGCAATTTTTTCTGCGAGAGTACGGCACACTGCACTAACCACAGTGAGCGCAGTCAACTGCTGTTCTTTTTTTTCATATGGTTGTTGTAATATAGTTTTTAGCTTTTTCTGGCGTTCTTTGTTCTAAAATTATAAAAACTAAGTACAGCACGCACTACATCTGATTAATACGAATTGTTTAATATCAATATCATTAAAATCTTTCAGAAATGCGGCCGGTTAGAGTAAGAGAAAAAACACGTTTTGTTTTATTAATATAGATTTATTAGAAATAAATCGTACTCGTTAACATTTGTGATAGCATATTTGAAGTGTTATATACTATTTTTTCGTGGTGTGCAACTTTTGTGATTCAATTCTTGTTTTTTTTTTTGATTAATTTGATTTGTTATTGTGATGAAACGTACAAAATGATCTGCCCGTTTAGTGGTTATTGCTTTTTTTTTAGGCACAATGAATGTTTCCAAACGCACACTTTTTTTTTTAATTTGGCACAATGAAAACTTCCCTAATTTAAAATGTTCGTGGAGTTCCTCGTATTTAATAATATAATAGACGAAACAAAATATTATGAAGAGCAGTGTCGAGACAAACAAAAACGACAAGTTTAATAAGCAGAAAATTGGAAAAGTGGAAGAAGTCCAACACAACGTTATCGAACTTAAATGATTGAATTTGAAAAATTATATTATTTGATGCAAAAAGTAGTAATAAATAGTAAATATATAAATAGTATTAGTAAATAGTACTTTGCTATTTCAATTCTCGTAAAATATTTTTCATAGTTTAAAGTCTGTCTTGCTGTCTGTCCTTATTCACGCTAATTTCAAAATTACTGTTCCGAATGCGGTAAAATTAAGTTTCAATATGTTTTGACTAAAAGCTAGCGCACTGTGGGACAGAAGTCAATTCTAGCTCGCCGTAAACACATTTCTGCGCCAATCTTAACGAAACTTTACACTAAGCATACATGGACTATGAATAGATTTAAATTTCAAAATGAACACGATAGGTCCATTGCCACGCCCATCTGTCATATAATTGAAACGGTAAAATGACTATAACTTATGTTTAGAATAAGTTATTTGGTTTAATTTTAATATGGGCGTGATTGGCCAACTGCCACGCCTACCATTCTTCCTAAACTATATAACTTGACCATCGTAAGAGATATACTGATAATATTAGGAACCATGGTGCATATGACAATTCTTAACTACCATACCAAATATGAGCCAGTTTTGACAACTATAATGACAGAAAAGCCAAAACTGACATATTATAATAACAAAATTTAGTTAAATTATTTTCCGATTTTCGTATATTTCTCATCACTTAGACACATTTTAAATGACGTGTGGCAAACTAATGCAGGCATTTAACACCGTAAGAAAGAAGACATTTCAGACATTATGCCTGTAAAAAGATTTATGAGAGCATTTGGAAGCTTTTTTTTCCATGTCTACTTTTGTATAAAAAAAATGTAATTCTTGTTTTATGTTTTTGACAAATAATCAGGAAAAACACGAATAGCTATTTGCAATTTTTGATACAATTCTCAATTCTCAATTCCCAATAATACGAAACTAACACGCTGCATGTGGAGTATATATTGAAAAAGTTATGACATTTTTAATGTAACCCATTTTTATTTCTTAAAAAGCACTTGTTTTAATTTTTTGAATTTAAGTAAGCCTACAGAAGGATTTTTTCATTAGGGTGTTACATTTTTTGTTTGTTCTCTAGGTTCTCATAAATTAATATAATAAATCTGAATGTTTGTTGGTTTGTCGGTTTGTTGGTTTGATCCGCTTCTCCGTCTAAACGACTGATCCGATTCTCTTGAAATATTTACCACAGATGCGGAATGGTCTGGAAGGAATGATAGGCTATATATGGGCGCGATTGGACAAAGAGGCGTGGCACCTTCCATACAACCTAAACTTTCAAAACGATATAACTCGGCACTTTGGCCAGCTACGAAAAAAACTCAAATACAAACTGAAACAAAAAACTCAAATACAAAAAAAAAATTAAAAGCAAAAACACAAAAGCACAAAACAAAAGCAAAAATACAAAAACAAAAGCAATAACATAAAACAAAAATCCAAACTGAAGGAAAAACAAAAATATGAAAGAAAAAGAAAAACAAAAAAAAAAACAAAACCAAAAACAAAAACAAAAACAATTTTTTTTTCGACATTGTTTTTGGCGAATATTATTATTTTTTTGGAAAATGGTGATTTTGACCATTGCTTTTGCCGTCCAAAATTTTTTTTTTCGAAATTTTTTGAACATTGTTGTTTTTGTCGATTATTTTTTTTTTTAAATTGTGATTTCGACCATTACTTTCTTTTTGTCCTCCAATAAAAAATTTTAAAAACATTTTTTTTCGAAAATTGTTGTTTTTGTCGAATATTTCTTATTGTAAAATGGTGATTTCGACCATTGCGTTCTTATTGTCGTCCAAACATTTTTTTTAACAAATTTATTTTTTCGAAATTTTTTGAACGTTGCTGTCTAATATATATATATATATATATATATATATATATATATATATATATATATATATATTTTTTTTTTTTTTTTTTTCTTAATTCCGAATAGACGTCAAAACGGCTAAACCGAATTGAATAAAATGTTGGCACAATATGTATGTTGGGCCTGGGCAGAGTATATCTCGGTAAGATTGGTGGACTGTGCGTGGCACCTCCCATATAACCCAAAAATTAAAAACACATTATATCAGCATTTTACTTTACGTGTATGTCAACAGTTATTATAGTGATATCAAGATATTTCACACTAGGTTAACAACCACCCAAAATTCTTTAAACTCACCAAACCAAAATTCCCCACATTAAAACTCACCACGCTAAAACTCACCATACAAAAACTCACCACGCCAAAACTCATCACACAAAAATTCACCACACAAAAATTCACTACACAAAATTCATCACACTAAAACTCACCACACTAAAACTCACCACAATAAAATTCACCACACATAAATTCACCACACTAAAACTCACGACAATAAAACTCACCACACAAAAATTCACCACACTAAAACTCACCACACTAAAATTCACCACACTAAAACTCACTACACAACAATTCACCACACTAAAATTCACCACACTAAAATTCACCACACTAAAATTCACCACACTAAAACTCACCAAACCCACACTCACCACACCGAAACTCACCACACTAAAACATCGACTGTGAAAAATTCAACGGGGACAAATTCTACGGGAAATAATTCTACAGGGAACAATTCTACCGGGATGAATTCTACGTGAAGAATTCTACCGGGAAGAATTCTACGGGAAAGCGTTCTATGGGGAAGAAATTTACGGGGAATTTCGGGATGAATTCTACGGCGAAATGTTCTACGGGGAAGAATTCTAAGGGGAATCGCAGTCTGAGAAAGAATTGTCTTTGAGAAAAGTTGTTATGGCGGAGAATTATTAACCAAATATAATTTATAAAACCAATTATTTAAAAAACCAATAAAAAAACTTCAACAGCTAAGCACGGGCCCCTCATATAAATAATAAAATTGTTTTTTTTTTTTAAATATCGCTCCATATCTTTGAATTCACAAAATCTTGGCACGAGTCGTGCACGGGTCCATCTAGTTATTAATAAAATGACATATCTTTAAACTTTCTGCAACAAACTTTAATTTGCGATTTTCGGCGAGCTAGACTAAGCTTCTGTCCCATAGTGTAGTGTTGAGTGTAAAAATGTGCCAAATCGGTCAAGGCTCACAGTCACCTTCCATTCAAGTCATTTATAAATTAATCTTTGGGAATCCATAACTCATAAAGTATTACAATTTATTTAAAACCAAAATATACCGTAAAATAATGTTGACCGCCTAAATCTAAATTCGACTATTATATGTTCATTAAATTTCCATTTGATGTTTTGAATAATCATTAACTTTTATCGTTTTACAGATAAAGCAATGGGCGAGCGGTGTGTTATTATCCATCATTTCTCTTAAAAGTACAACTTCATTGAAATATATAAATATTTATATATATATATATTATATATATAAACATACTTTAAACAGTCCGAAACAAAATAGAAAATAGTTCAATAATGACGTCATCAGTTGAGAGAATTATTCATTTGTTAATAGTAATGTGCTGTATACACGGTAAGTCAAATTAGTTTTATTTAGTTTATATTTATTACAAATTAATAATCGTATTCACAGGTCGTTGTTTCTGTGCTAACATTTATTCAACACGTATTTTCATGTTTTGGGTATGTTTGGGAATTCACCTTACAAAACCCACCGGTACAAAATCCACCCGCACATAATATGTTTGGCCACCTACCCGAAAGGTAGGCAGCCTGGGCTATTGATGATCAAAAATTTCTTGTTCTTGCATTTTGTGCAAGAACAAGATCGAGATTTTCTTGCATGAACAAGAGCAAGATAAGAAATGCAAGAAGAAGAGCAAGACTAACACTGCAAGAAAAGCAAGACTTGCGTTTTTTTTATCATTTTAATGTATTTATTACGTTTTTAAGGTAATAATGAAATTCAAAAGAATTCATGATAATACTAAATATTGAACAACGAGTAACAATGGCAAGCGTGCATAAAATATTTATTAACGTGAACATTAATATAGATGTGTTTTTATTTTATTGTTTTTGTTTTCAAAGCTAAAGTATATAAGCTATATAAAAATAAGATCTGTGAAGCGGTAAATAGCTTTAAAAAGTTAAAATAGACAAAAAAAACAATTTTCTTTTCTTCGCTACACTAGTTCGTACATCAATTGTGCATATGCATTATATATAGTTTTTTTGTTTATGGTAAAATCATGAAGTTTTTCCTAAGTTAAGTTCTATGTGCATATGTCATGCGTCTGTTTGTTGCTATGCGATGATACAGAATAGCAACGAAGAGTTGTGAAAGTGTGTGTATACGCATCATAATTCGTTAGAGATGCATTCTCTTCTTTCTGTTAGGTTCGCTATGTATCGTTTGAGTTTGTGTTCGCAAAGATAAATGTTACCATGCAAGATATTATTTTGTGTTTTCTTGACATACGGTACGTGTAGCATACGGATTTTTTTTAATCTCTGACGAAAACAGAAATATGCCTATACGAAATATTCCTTATATTTATTATGAATGTTTATGTTCATTTTATTATGGCCTTGAGATTTTGAATTGTCTCGTCAACATCACTTGATTTATACAATTATTTGTTAATAGTTTATTCATGTTAAAATATAATTCAAATATGTTATTAGATTTTTTTTTTGTTATTAAAAAAAAAGATTTTTTGTTGAAGAAATTGAAAATATGGAAAATAAGTAACTTAAATATAACTAGTGTTCAAATTCTATTCGTTTTCATAATTAATATGTAGTTTAAGATCTCGATCTTTTATTTAAAATTTAAAAATTAAAATTTTGCAAGATTCTTGCAAGCAAGGGCAAGAAAGGTATTGCATGAACAAGACCAAGAACAAGATCATATGTTCCTATGGAAGAACAAGACCAAGACTTAACTTGCAAAAACAAGAGCAAGCTCAAGATTACAATTTCTTGTCTTGTTCTTGCAAATGATCATCACTAGCCTGGGCTCTTATCACGTATGACGATCATCGTCTAAAGATATCGTTCAGACGATAGTTTTGCTTCACGAAATCACAAAAACGATATATCGTCTGCTCGATATCGTTTTGACGATGCAACGATTGCTTCACGTAACAGCAATTGTTGTCATATACTATCGTTTGAACGATAGACTTTGCACGATAGCAAATTTGATATCGTTTCATATGTTTTTCTGAGACTTTTTGGGAAAAGTTTACATTTACGGAGCAAGAAGAAAAATAATGTACTGTCCCTAGACCGACGCTACATTGGGAAAAATATAGCAAAAACGCTCGCACCGCCTGTTTTGAGCGCTAGTGTCTACATTTTTTGATATAACCTTCAGAATTCTGTAGAGAATGGACTGGAATATATTTTTATTATTTTTCGCTACCAGGGGCTGATACCCTACAGCCGGAAGTTAAGACTTTTGAAGAATTGCGCTGTGTAAAATCAAACTTAATTATCAATGTTATGACAATGGATTCTGAAAGCCAGTCAACAATAAAAATACACGTGTATCATCATTTTGAAAATTGGATCGTAAAAACTATTTTATAGTTAGTTAAAGTGGGTTAAACATTGAATGGAATAATATGAAAAAAAACTAGTGTAACTCAATATATTATTTAAATTTTTATCATCGAAGACTTTTAATCAAATAGTATATACTTTTTGTAGATTACGTTAACCATTATAAACCTATTTAACCCATTTTTTAGAAATACTAGACAAATCGTCTTATATAAGGTTTTAAAGTGTTAAAATGTCATACGGAAAAATGGCTGACCAGGATTAATCGAGATATATGGGCCATTCCACACCAAATCGACCAAAAAAAGTAAAATTTGAGATTTTACCTTTTCGATCTTAATGAACTTTTGGCAACTGATAAAGGGTATCGAGACATGCACTAAACATTTTTTTTTTATTTTTTCCGACCACTACTTCCAGAGATACAGTGGCTCAAATTTGAAAAAAAAAGTGCCGAAAATCACTTTTGTACTGTTGTTCACATTTAAATATCTCTTGAACTAGAAATGCTAGAAACTTCGTTAATGGCTCGTTTTAAAGCTAATAGAACAAGCTTTTAGAAAAATTAAGTTGTAATTTCCAAACGGTAACATGTGGTTCGTGGTCATTATCCTTGCACTTCAAAATTGTGGTCCTTAAAAAGGACCCTTTTTTAAAATTCTGAAAAAAATCCTAAATTTTCGTCAATTTATTGTTAATGTTCATGCACAATTTCAAGATGGTATTTTGATTGCATCATATTTTAAAAAATAATTTTCTAAATTCATTGAAATCGAAGAAGGTGAGTTCCAACCGCTGGTCGATTTGGTGTGGAATGGCCCATATATATTTTTTTTCATATATATACTACTTGTGGAGATATCTTAAAATCAAAATATCTTAATTAGTTGCAAATAGTTGCAGATAAATTTAGTACTGACATGTAGGTAAAGGATCCTTCTAAACATCACATAAGTATTTGGTTGATCCGAGATGATCCAAGCAAGTTATATTCCATTGAAAATACACAATTAAAAAAAAAACTTAAAAATTAAAAGATAAGTTTAATTACCCATATCTACCTAAATAAATAGAACTTTAATACAATTTTTACTTTAAATTGTTTGCAGTAATGTTCTTAATATAACTACTAAACATTATCAGATTCCAATAAAAAATGGCGATTCTACAGCGATTTGTATACAGCATTGACATTTATATTTCTTTTAGACTAGTGAACCTGATGTTAAATAAAAAACTGATTTCAATATTAAAAGAATAGTTTGCATTATTTAATTATACTAATTTATGTTTCTATTAAAATCGTAGAGAACAATAAGATGTGTCAAGGCATCCTATGTCAATGTACCGAAATAGAAAGTAAAGAAAGTTTAAATACAACAATTAAAACAATGGTGGAGCTATCTTGCTGCGGATGGTTTGTGGCGTATGCAAAAATGGGCTTACTGCCGTTTTTTGATTTTTGAGACATAGTTGCTGTTGAAACTAGAGATGGGCGCGTGCCGTGCTTTTTTCGTGTCACGCCCGAAAATCTGAGTTCGTGCGTGCAAATCTCCATGCGTTGCTAGTTGCTGTCGTGCCCGTGCGTGTCCGTGCTTCAAAAATCAGACACGCTCCCATTAAAGATTTTTTTTATAGTTTCTACCCCGCGCTTCTCGTACGTGCCTGTAATTTTACTCGTCGGGCTCGTGCTCGTGCGTGTCACCTATCGGCGTGCCCGTGCATGTCCGTGCCATCAAAAACAGGCACGCGCCCATCTCTAGTTGAAACCCAAACAGATGACTTTGAGTATCCCATGCGTTCGGTTATTTTTATATGAATTAGAACGCAGTGAGTTCCATTATGATACAACAAAAAATGATGAAGCGCCTGACTAATATAATAATAATATAATAGTTTGGCGCTACAGTCCTGTATAGAACTTCGGCCGAGCTCTCTCACCATTTTGAGCTGTGGTGGGACCTACAGTTTATTGCCGAATCCGAACGGCGGGTGAGAGCTTTTTCATAGGCAATGTTTTACTCTCGTAGGTTTGCCATTTACTGACGAGAGGTAGCGCGGTATAGAAAAATGTTTCTATGAAAAGATGTTGCTTAGCCCCAGTCCAGGCTTGAACCGGGGACCTTTCGGCTCGCAGTCCAACGCACTAACCACTGAGCTACCGCGCCTGACCAATAGTAGCACTAAATTCCGCAATGATAGAATTAAACTATGAATGATAATTTTTATTTAAAATCTAATTTAATGTTTTGATAGAAATATCATTATTTTTATATTTCAGTTCTTCTACTACTTTATAAAGTCGAAACGATAAACGACACGATAGTGCTGTGTTTACGTGAATCAACGCACAAGCGATAGAGTTTTGTGACAATCGTTTCAACGACGATCGTTTTTAAGCTTCCTGATCTTACCCTAACCTTTAATTCGAAGTATATTTAAACTGTGTTCCAATTTGAGATCTTTCAAGCAAAAAATAGTTTTGTGAACAAAGTTATCTCAACAACTTTTGCAATTACAAAAAGTCAAAAAGTTGACCAATAATATATTTATTTTAAAATTTTTAAAAATATGGAGAATTTGTATTTCTCTTTTATTTGAGTCTAACATTTATTTATTAGAATATTGCATTTTATTAACATAATTTTTCTACCCAATTTTATTATAAAAGGTTTTTAATAACATCTCGATCATATTATATTAATACGATATCCAATCAGGTTTTTTTCATAAGTGTCAGGGGGAAGATTTCGCAACAGTGAAAAACGCGGTGTACACGATATTGCGTGAAAATAGCAATCTAGCGATTCTGAAAATATGAAAAGTGAACAGAAACGTCAAAAAAGTTTACACGAAGAAAGCATTCGTGAAAGCATGCCTGCGATTGAAATGGTATCTCTCAAAATGCATTCACTTGCTTAAAATTATCATTTTGGTCAAGGTGCACATTTCATGTATGCGGAATGACATACAAACTGAAAGTGTAAACTTATAACATATGTGAACTTTTCACTTATTTAACATTTGCGGAATCCGGTTTCATTAAGTAGACATTAGATCAGTATTTATTATAAAGGTTGGATCCAGTTGCCTTACGTTGATTTGAAATTAGGATTAACCTCGACCTGATCAGTATTATCTCAGGTGGTCTTTTGTAGAGATGCCTTATTATATTCTGATCACGGACGTATGCGAAATAAGGCTAACCTATAATAATACTAGACAACAAATAGAGACTTTTTTTAATTATCCACAATCTTAGTATGATTTCCCGATAGAGTTCAAGATTTTCATCACTACCTCATAATCAGTTTTTTCAAATTGCCTCAAGTTTTTGAGTTATTTGTAACTCAAACACAAAAAAATATTGATTTTAAGGTGTACCTATTATTTATTGCATAACATATTAAGTTTTCATAATTTAATAAAATTATATATTATAAATTAAACTAGATCCATAATTCAATGATTCCTCTTACTTTGTTTTGCAAATCACTCTTTAAGTCTTCAGATTAAATACAAATTTACGCTTACAATTTTTGATTTAAATTTTCTTTTTGGTGCTCCTTTTTATCAATACATTTTTTTTGTCCAACAGTTATTCATAAAAATGTCAACAAAAGTAGAATTCAGCTGTGCATAAATGTATTACTTTCCATGCTTATGTTCATATCGAACAAAAAAAGATAAATTTTTTCGATCGAATTGGTGAATTTAACTTTAATCTGAGGACTTACAGAGTGATTTGCAAAAACAAGCTAAGAGGAAGAATAAAATTATAGATCAAGTCTGATATAAGATATGTACTTTTATTTAAAATGAAAATCATAGATGTTATGCAACAAATAATAGGTACGTCTTAAAATTAATACATTTTTTGTTTGACTGGTCATAACTTTGGTCAAATCGATCCGATTTTAATGTGGTTTATTTCAAAATATTAGATAAAGTATTCTCAATAGAATACAAGGGAAATGAGATCGAGAACTCAAATCTGTAAAATTATAGAACAAATTGTGTAGAAAAACATGAAAATTACCATATATTTGTTTTACGTAATAACTCATAAACTTCAGCAATCTGAAAAAATTGAGTATGTAGTAGTGATTAGAATCTTGATGACCATTGAAAAATTATACTTGCATCGCAGATAATTTTATGTTGTTGTGCTGTGTACTTAACATATTGTTATGAAAATTCAGTCTACGGAAACTCACTAATATTTGGTTTTAACTAGTATTATTTCAACTAATATTAATTAACTTTATTTACTTAACTAACGACTTAATAACAATCACTTATAACCACTGCTGTATTACTACAATTTATCTTTACAATGTTCACTCACGAGATGCACTAGTTCACTATCAAATCACAACTAAAGTACTGTGACTCAAATGCGGCTCCCTTATATACTACATGCATCAGTTCGACACGTTTCGACAAGCTTCAACTTGTTTCGAGAACCTTCTACTCGTTTCGTGAATGACGCATGCTATTAGCATCTCATTCGCACTCATGTTTTTTTAATACGCTGATCTTCCATCTCTTTCTCGCACACTGGCTCAGTGCGCTAAATGATCTTCCGTCTCTTTCCAACACATTGCTTAGTGCGCTGAATTGTCTAGCGTCTCATTTATTATTTTTGAATGCTTGCACTATGGGGTAAATTACATCTTTTCGTAACATTATTAGAAGTACTTTTAAACGAGTTGTGCATGGAATGAACAATTATTCCAAATTCGATGAATTTAAATCATTCATGAATATCAATTATATTTATTTAGGTTTTTCTAATTGAAATTTTGTTATTCTGCGATTTACACGTTGGGAAAAATCGACAAAAAGGCGCGCATAGCCCACTGGATATTCATATTTTAGATAAGTTGGGGAATAAAACTTCGTTTTTTATGTAAATAGCTGTTAATATTTCCATTATGTGTCCTTTCTAAGAGAAGTGTTTTACAGAAAAAATTTAAAACAACGAATTAGGTGATGTACAAAAATAGGTATAGACGAGTTCTATTTCTAATTAAAATGAAGCCAAATTTATACCATGTAAGTAGAACATCAATATCTTCATACCATCAATGTTAATAAAGAAAATCCATTTCGATAGATATGCGAAAATATACTGTTTTTTGTATTATTATAAGACAAACATTTTTTTGAGTAGACTTCAAATTTTATAAGTCACATCAAGTAATGATATTTTATTTGTGAATTACTGGATACTTTGTATAAACAATGATATCAAACATTGTTGCATCTAACTGCATATAATTGTCGTTTTAATGTCAAATGTATATGTATATAGAAATATACATATGGGGCATTATTTCTGAAATTATCCAAATGAAATGACCCTAAATTTTAAAGTTTTTAATTATACTGTATACTCACCCTTAGAATATTATTCACATGACTGAAATGTACGTCTTATATCCCTTTAATCACAAAAATTTAGTATACAAATAAAATTAAGCAAAAAATAAAACATAAAAATAGTAAAATAACAGTGTGCGGACCACGAAAACTGATCATCAAGTTCGTGCACTCCAGTGTGTATTAACAATCTGTTCGTCCCGAACAGATGTTAATGTGTTCCTAAGTTGTGTAATGTGTTCCTAAGTTGTATTGATTCATCTTACCGCGACTTCTGACGGTTGTTCGTTTTGCGGGCACACTGTAATGGATCTTTGGCTGGGGTATACTCGCCGTTGTCCAGGGTACAGAAAATTCATCTGTAATGTTATCTCTGGCTATGTTATGCTCGCCGGTGTACAGGGTACAGAAAATATATATTTCAACGGAAGAAAAGATGTTTTTTTATTATTTTTTTCTGATGTTAAGAATTCAATGTTTTTATTTGAAAATTTAAAGGCCAAATACTACTTCTTAATATTTGTGAATTTAGGGTCCAAAAAATATATACATATTGATTCTTATTGTTTGAGAATTTGAGGTCCTCCAAACATATGCATAATAATATTTATTTTGGGAACTGAAAGTCCACCAAGCTAATTAGTACCAGTTCGGTTCCTTGTCAAAAACGAACTGCGAATATCAGCTCCTTTTCTACCAATTATTTTGTTCTTCAGTGTACTTTCGGTGACTGCGCTGCCGCTGCGTCCCCGTCTCCTTTGTCCATTATGTGTGGATATCGGTAATATTTTTGTCGCAAGTTCTCGCGCTATCACTTGCCCATGTGCATTTGTTGTTGCCTTTTGTGACGCAAAAGATCGACATTCCCGCGCTTTTTGTTTGCTGTTGTTGTTGCTCAACTGAGCATCGTTCAATGAGTGTGTTTGCTGTTATTGTTGTTGTTGCCCCACTGAGCATCAGTCAGTGCGTATGATTGTTGCTGCAACACTGAGTATCGGTCAGTGTGTGTGTTTGTTGTTTTTCTCCTTTAATACACCTTTTTTTATTGTTCTTCATTGTAACTCCAAAAGCCTTAAGGCCAAAAAAAAAAAAATTACAAGCTATTCAACAAGTATATGCTTATAAACTAATACTTAGCATTAAAGATAATTACATACAACACCGCTTCCCCAAACATTCAAATTTAGTACAAGTATGTTGATAAATATTAGAGATAAAGGTCCTCAGCGAGATAAGCTAAAATCTCAATAAATAATTCAAGAAGTTTGCAGTACCGGAGAAAGATTTCATGTTTCTAGGCAATGCATTCCAGCTTCGTGCAATTCTAATTTGAAAGGTTCGCTCAAATACCGAGGTAGAAATTTTAGGATAAACGATTTGTTTATTTCTAGAAGAGTGTGTAAATATAATAGGTTTTACCAGGTAGTCAGAAATCTGTTAATGCTCTTATTTTAATGAAGTTCTGAAAAAAGCAATTAAGGAATTGAAGAACATAGTGAGACACATGGTCTCTGATTTTAATATTGTACAAAAAACGAATTGCTCTGTTAAACATAAGTTGTATTTTTCTAATATTATAGGCAAGGGTACCAGAAAAAACTTCAATACAATAGGTAATAGTTGACATAAGTAATGCATGTACTAACAAATTTTTTATATAGTGTGGCAAATACAAATTTAAATTATACAACCGTCGCAGAGTCAACGTTACCTTCGAACTCAAACTGTTTATATGTGAGCTAAAAGTTAATTGATCGTCAATGACCACACCTAAACATTTAAGCTCGTCCACAAAGTTAATAGTAATATTATTAATTTTAATAGAAAGATTAATAGGGCTGATGGAAGATTTTGTAAATAGCATAGCTTTCGTTTTTGACGTATTAACTTTTAAACAGTTGGTTTCCATCTATGCGGATATATTATTCGTATTATAGTTAATAATTGCATGTAAAACATCCAAGAACTGACGCTCACCTGAAAACAAGAGCTTAATATCGTCAGCAAATATAAACGTAGAGCATGCGGTGCCATCGATACATTCAGTAAAATCATTTAAATAAAGCATGAATAAAAGAGGACCAAGAACAGAGCCTTGAGGAACTCCACAAGTGATATCAAGCATTTCCGAAGTGCAATTAATAAAGCTAACAAATTGTTTACGTTTGGTCAAATACAAAAGAATAAGATTGTACGTTGTATTTTAAAATTTGAATTTTTCATTTAATTTTTGTACTAGTATCAAATGATGAATGCTATCAAATGCCTTTGACAAAACAAGAGATAACAGAATACATATCTGGTTACTATTCAAATGTCTTCTTAAAGTGTCAGTAAGTCGTAACAGAAGTGAATTGGAATTATACCCATTACGGTATCCAGTTTGATTACTATGAATTAGGTGATGTACAAAAATGTGTATAGACGAGATCTATTTCTAATTAAAATGAAACCAAATTTATACGAACCCCTGGCCTTCAGCCGGGGTGAGCTAGTCGCGCCAGGGTTCGTCCCAAGAATTTTTAATTCGCAGGGGAGTACCAAAAGGAAATAAAAGACGCTTGTGTCAGATAACGTTATAAAATTCTTTATTTTTTATTTAAATATTTTACACTATTAATACAAAACGCTTATTCGATTATCGCCGCGATTACGCGACCGGTGACTTCGCTTAATGCGTCTTAGACCCGGACGTCTTAGACCCGGTAGTATTAGTATTAGACCCGCGTCTTAGACCCGGACTGCTACTAAATAGTTGCCTCGAAAGTTATGTTTCCCCGCGCGTATGTGGACGGACTACGGCGTATGACGGCGTCGCACTGCGTCGATGTAGTAAAGCTACTAAAATTAATTATTTTTCGTGGCAGCGTGTGGCAGCGTACTACTGCTAGCGGGGTGGCGACGCTATGCTCGGCTACGCTCTGTGGCTGTGTCCACGCTATGCTAGCTACAGCAACTGTTGCTGTGTGGCTATGGCTACGCGGTTACGAACCTACACTTCGACTACTGCTACGATGGCGCAATATTTCATAGTCGGGCGCCCTGTGTCACCGCGCCGTTTTCCTCAAAACTGTCAGACGGCTACGTCGACCAGCGGAGCACCACGAATAGCGGTACTGCGCTGCTACGCTTCGCTATGGCCCTGCACTGACTTTCCCAGCGGAGCACCACGGATAGCGGTACTGCGCTGCTACGCTACGCCCTGCCCTGAGTTGTCCAGCGGAGCACCACGGATAGCGGTACTGCGCTGCTACACTACGCCCTGAACTGAGTTGTTCAGCGGAGCACCACGGATAGCAGTACTGCGCTGCTACACTACGCCCTGCACTGAGTTGTCCAGTAGAGCACCACGGATGGCGGCCCTACGCTGCTATGCTCTGCCCTGTCCAGCGGGGCACCACGAATGGCGGCACTACCCTGCTATGCTTCGTTACGCCCTATACTGTTCAGCGGAGCACCACGAATAGCAGCACTACGCTCTATACTACTTGCTCAGCGAAGCACCACGAATGGCGGCACTGCGCTGCTACGCTACTATCGCAAATATAATAAATAAAGAATAAACACAACTGACCTGTTCGATGGTTCCCAGCAAAGTGAAGTCCTTGTGCGCATCATGCGACAGTCAAGCGTCACTTTTTCGATTGTCTTCGCATCGACTCTCGCTCGAGTCTCGAATGTCATCGCGGGGTTGCCACACGTGTCGAAAATCTATTACTACTTTGTAATCTATTACTATTTACACTTAAACTACTTGTATGTTATTACTATTTACACTTAAACTACTTGTATGCTGTAATTATACCCTACACTAAGAGTGAAAGGGTATATTCAGTTTGGTACGCCGTTTGTAACACCCAGAAGGAAGCATCTCCGGTATGGAAAAGTATATATATTCTTGATCAGCATGACCTCCTGAGTCGATTTAGCGATGTCCGTCTGTCCGTCTGTCTGTCCGTCCGTCTGTCTGTCTATTGAAATCCCTACTACTTTTCAAATTCTAAAGCTAGATAAATGAAACTTAGAACTTAGATTACTAATATACCTACGCTGTATGTGCGAAAAAATTCGGTCCATTGTGACCTATGATCCGCCCACTTATGTTCAAATACGTCATATAAAATGTACATATAAAGATCAATTATTATCTATACGTGCTTAGGAAAACTTTTTTGGTCAAATATATATTGATATCATGCTCAAATACATGATAATAATGTTTTCCGGCGAAAAGACTTGTGGTTCACAAAAAAAAAAATCGAAATTCGGTATACCTACCCATTTGTAAATATGGGTATCAAATGAAAGAAAAATCTTCAGGGATGGAAAGTTTGTAGTTATTTTCAGGATTCGTATACCATGGTGACCTATATATCACTTTGAATTTTAACCACACATATGTGTAGGGTATTTATAGTCGGCTTAGAAAGGACGTGGTGTCACCTTTTCGGTAGGTCTTACTCCAGCGCTGATATTGATCTGGAACGTATGGCCCTGAACACTCACCAGGAAACTTGTCCGCCTTCCTCGGTGACGCGAGTGGGAGTTGAGGGCGATCCTTCGCAACTCCTGGATGAGAGTTGTGCGTACCCCTGTCCAGCGAGGTGACCTACGGGGTCGGACATTGAACACGGAATCGAGTTGGACGAGTCGCCAGTTCTTGCGCTGTCGGTGCGCATTGTCTTCAGTGCCGTCGTCGGAGTTACTTGACGAACTGCTGGAGCTAATGTAAGTCACTGGAGACGGTGTGGTTAAATCGTGGACGGCTTCGGCAGGCGTTCCGCTCTCTATGGATCTTGCTTCGCTAACCCTGTTGTTGCCGCGTGATCCCGGAAGTTGAGGAATGTCAACTCGAATTGCAGCGGACGTCGATGACTCATTGGTGCCTTTAGGCCGGGGACTGTCCCCATGGTGCTCCTGCGGCAGGCACAGAGCTCGGCTCTATCCGGGAACGATGCACTCCATTTGAACGGTTCGTACATATCGGGTGCACCCTATCCTCGTGTGTTGCTGGTCTGATACTCGTATGTGAAACCACCCCTTCTGCTTTCTGGGTGACGGCCAAGTCGGCCCCTCGTCTGTGACAGGTGGTTCGGGTGTTATGGGCGAGCGTGGTCGAAATTCCAGTTCTAGATTTTCGTCGACCAGCGGTACCACTTGGCTTTCGGCGATAAGCTCCCCAAAGAAGCATGCCCAGGTTTCTTCGTCCTCTTCGTCTTTGTACATGGCCTCCAAGATGTCGTCCGGTACCTCAAATGGGTCTGGGTCTGCGTCACCCGGAACCGGATTTGGTGGTGGGATGGTGGCTGTTCGGGCCGCTCGGTCGACGTCTCCAAGGGTTTCTCATCGGTCTCATCTGTTGCCAGAAGGGGTGATGAGATGATCGGTGGCTCGTTGGGTTGCTCGTTAAGCGCCTCAATGGGTTCTTCGTCGATCTCTTCTGTTGTCAGAAGGGGTGAGGGGACGGTTGGCGGTGCTTGGGAATGCTCGGTGGACGCTTCTTGTGGTCCCTCGTCGTCGCCCATTTCTTGGGAAACGTCGCTTTGTAAATCAATAACGTCCGGCAGAGGCGGCGATACCCCGGACCATGGGGGTTCGATATGTTCGTTGATTGGCGTCGGTATTTCTTGCCAGAGAGGTATTGGGACACCCTCTGTCTCGTTGCGGCTCGTGCGCGTCTTGTGGCGCGGCAAAAGGTTCGCCGGCAGTGTCGTAGTTGGTCTCTGTTGGCTACTGCTCTTCGGAATGGTTGTTGTCGGAAAATGATGTGCTGGCTTGGGGCGGGACCCACGACTTGGTCCCTTCACTTGGTGCGAGGTAGTTGCGCGCTGTGTGGTATCTTTTTTATTCGGTTCTCCGTCAGGTTTGTGGTGATGCTTTCGAGACTCGACCCGCGGTCGTCGCGAGCCCGAGGACCGTGATCTGGCGTCGGGTGGAGGTCGTGGCGTGACCCCTTCAGCCCTTGCGTACGAGCGTCGCGGTGGCGATTTGTGGCGACAGAATTCCGGCTCCAGTCGGCGTGCGATGAGACGACGGCGCTGCGTGGCGATGTGCGTGGCGATGTGTGCTGCGACGTGACGAGTCTTGGTCGTGGCTTCGGACGTCGGTGTGTGTGACGGGCTTCGGCGTGACGAGCCTCTGGCGGAATGTGCACACTGACCGTTGTGCACATTCGCCGGTGTTGATGTATGTCTGCGGCGGGGCGTTCGAAGTCGGCGGAAGTAAGGCGGTGCACTCGGATACGTGGACCGCGTCGGGACCCCGTTTGTAACACCTCTTCGAACTGAGCGTCCAGACGCATGGTCCGGTGTCTACGCGCACTCTCTTCTGCCATACGAGCCTTGAAATGATCTTTGGTTTGCCGGAACTTGTCGCTCATCTTGGATTGACGTGGGGTTCGGCTAGAAGAGAAAAAACAACGTTTATTAGTATGGTTTAATCGTGTGTTGGATATATCGAGGTTCTGGGAAACAGGCGCGGTGACAGACTCGGGAGTTGGGTGATAAACCTTAAGCTCGCTTAAGTGTGCTGAACGGAGTCGAGATTCCCCCGTCCGCTTCAGCTGGGCAATGACCGGTGAGGTGAACCCAACGACCGTATACGGCCCGTCAAATTTGGAAGCCAGCTTTGCCGCGAAGTTGTCGATTGCTCTCGACAACGGGTGTTGGCGAACTAGGACTTTTGGGTCTTGATCACTTCACTTTTGCTGATTTGAACCTTTTATTTTTTTTTTTTCCACTTTGGGCTAATTTGAGCCCCTTTTTTTTCACTAGATTGCTTTGCGTGGTTTTCTTGGTCTATGTTTTGTTTTATTGGTCTGTTTTGTTTATTTGCTTTCACTCTTTTTTTGTTTTTTTGTTTTACTGAAATCTGTGGGGGACAAACGCTGTAGCGTCGCTGCACGGTGGCGAGGAGACCATTTTCTTGATCACGACGCGGTTTTACACTGTTCGATCGCTGCCCTTTTTTTTTTTTTGGTTATGTTTTTGTCACGCGGAATGTTCACTTATCGTTGCGAGGAGCACACTTTTCCGCGAATTATTTTCCAAATTGGTAGTCCCTGCTCGGGCGCCATTGTAACGAACCCCTGGCCTTCAGCCGGGGTGAGCTAATCGCGCCAGGGTTCGTCCCAAGAATTTTTAATTCGCAGGGGAGTACCAAAAGGAAATAAAAGACGCTTGCGTCAGATAACGTTATAAAATTATTTATTTTAACACTATTTAAATATTTTACACTATTAATACAAAACGCTTATTCGATTATCGCCGCGATTACGCGACCGGTGACTTCGCTTAATGCGTCTTACGACATTCCGACGCCATAGACCCGGACTGCTACTAAATAGTTGCCTCGAAAGTTATGTTTCCCCGCGCGTATGTGGACGGACTACCGCGTATGACGGCGTTGCACTGCGTCGATGTAGTAAAGCTACTAAAATTCATTATTTTTCGTGGCAGCGTACTACTTCTAGCGGGGCGGCGACGCTATGCTCGGCTACGCTCTGTGGCTGTGTCCACGCTATGCTAGCTACAGCAACTGTTGCTGTGTGGCTATGCGGTTACGAACCTACACTTCGACTACTGCTACGATGGCGCAATATTTCATAGTCGGGCGCCCTGTGTCACCGCGCCGTTTTCCTCAAAACTGTCGGACGGCTACGTCGACCAGCGGAGCACCACAAATAACGGTACTGCGCTGCTACGCTTCGCTATGGCCCTGCACTGACTTTACCAGCGGAGCACCACGGATAGCGGTACTGCGCTGCTACGCTACGCCCTGAGTTGTCCAGCGGAGCACCACGGATAGCGGTACTGCGCTGCTACACTCCGCCCTGCACTGAGTTGTTCAGCGGAGCACCACGGATAGCGGTACTGCGCTGCTACACTACGCCCTGCACTGAGTTGTCCAGTGGAGCACCACGGATGGCGGCCCTATACTACTTGATCAGCGAAGCACCACGAATGGCGGCACTGCGCTGCTACGCTACTATCGCAAATGTAATAAATAAAGAATAAACACAACTGACCTGTTCGATGGTTCCCAGCAAAGTGAATTCCTTGTGCGCATCATGCGACAGTCAAGCGTCACTTTTTCGATTGTCTTCGCATCGACTCTCGCTCGAGTCTCGAATGTCATCGCGGGGTTGCCACACGTGTCGAAAATCTATTGAATTACTGGATACTTTGCATAAACAATGATATCAAACATTGTTGCATCTAACTGCGTATAATTGTCGTTTTAATGTCTAATGTATATGTATATAGAAATATACATATGGGGCATTATTTCTGAAATTATCCAAATTTTAAAGTTTTTAATTATACTGTATACTCACCTTTAGAATATTATTCACATGTCTAAAATGTACGTCTTGTATCCCTTTAATCACAAAAATTTAGTATACAAATAAAATTAATCAAAAAATAAAACTTAAAAATAGTAAAATAACAGTGTGCGGACCACGCCTATTTTTAAAACATATTGTTACGAAAATTCAGTCTACGAAAAACGAAGTTCGTGCACTCCAGTGTGTATTAACAATCTGTTCGTCCCGAACAGATGTTAATACACTCTCCCTCTGCATTGTGCCAACCTTTCTAAATGTACGACTTTCATTTTTCATTGAGCTTGAAACTTAGGGTTTAACAATTTCATTCATTGTGGGCTACAGAGCATAACTAGATCTCACTTCTTAAATCCCTCCGAGTTTGCTCTCAAATCGTATCTGGATTTAATCTTATCACTTGCAATTTGTATACTCTGCCTAAAGGACTGATGCAACTCGTCTCGGTTTTCACTTTTCCTCTTGCCCAAAACACTTTATGGAATCGGCTTTGTACATCCATGGCAGTTCGTTCGCAATGTGCTCCTAAGTTGTATTGATTCATCTTACCGCGACTTCTGACGGTTGTTCGTTTTGCGGGCACACTGTAATGGATCTCTGGCTGGGGTATATACGCCGTTGTCCAGGGTACAGAAAATTCATCTGTAATGTTATCTCTGGCTATGTTATGCTCGCCGGTGTCCAGGGTACAGAAAATATATATTTCCACGGAAGAAAAGAATTCAATGTTTTTATTTGAGAATTTAAAGGCCCCCAAATATAACTTCTTAATATTTGTGAATTTAGGGTCCAAAAAATATATACATATTGATTCTTATTGTTTGGGAATTTGAGGTCCTCCAAACATATACTTAATAATATTTATTTTGGGAACTGAAAGTCCACCAAGCTAATTAGTACCAGTTCGGTTCCTTGTCGAAAACGAACTGCCTTTAACTAAAAATATCAGATCCTTTTATACCAATTATTTTGTTCTTCAGTGTACTTTCGGTGACTGCGCTGCCGCTGTGTCCCCGCCTCCTTTATCCATCATGTGTGGATGTCGGTAATATTTTTGGCGCGAGTTCTCGCGCTATCACTTGCCAATGTGCATTTGTTGTTGCCTTTTGTGACGCAAAAGATCAACATTCCCGCGCTTTTTGTTTGCTGTTGTTGTTGCTCAACTAAGCATCGTTCAATGAGTGTGTTTGCTGTTATTGTTGTTGTTGCCCCACTGAGCATCAGTCAGTGCGTATGTTTGTTGCTGCAGCACTGAGTGTTTGTGTTTGTTGTTTTTCACATTTAATACAGCTTTTTTTATTGTTCTTCATTGTAACTCCAAAAGCCTTAAGGCTAAAAAATAAAAATTACAAGCTATTCAACAAGTATATGCTTATAAACTAATACTTGGCATTAAAGATAATTATATACAACACCGCTTCCCCAAACATTCAAATTTAGTACAAGTACTTATGTTGATAAATATTAGAGATAAAGGTCCTCAGCAAGATAAGCTAAAATCTCAATATGCAATATAATAATTAATAAAATACAAATTGCAACAGACATTATTCAAACCACAGAGGGGAATATAGTATAACTGCAACTCATAAATCATTATCGCTAAATAATTCAAGAAGTTTGCAGTACCGGAGAAAGATTTCATGTTTCTAGGCAATGCATTCCAGCTTCGTGCAATTCATTCCAGCTTCGTGCAATTCTAATTTGAAAGGTTCGCTCAAATACCGAGGTAGAAATTTTAGGATAAACGATTTGTTTATTTCTAGAAGAGTGTGTAAATATAATATGTTTTACCAGGTAGTCAGAAATGTGTTAATGCTCTTATTTTAATGAAGTTCTGAAAAGAACAATTAAGGAATTGAAGAACATAGTGAGACACATGGTCTCTGATTTTAATATTGTACAAAAAACGAATTGCTCTGTTAAACATAAGTTGTATTTTTCTAATATTATAGGCAAGGGTACCAGAAAAAACTTCAATACAATAGGTAATAGTTGACATAAGTAATGCATGTACTAACAAATTTTTTATATAGTGTGGCAAATACAAATTTAAATTATACAACCGTCGCAGAGTCAACGTTACCTTCGAACTCAAACTGATCGAACTCAAATTGATCGTCAATGACTACACCTAAACATTTAAGCTCATCGACAAAGTCAATAGTAATATTATTGATTTTAATAGAAAGATTAATAGGCCTGATGGAAGATTTTTTAAATAGCATAGCTTTCGTTTTCGACGTATTAACATTTAAACAGTTGGTTTCCATCCATGCGGATATATTATTCGTATTATAGTTAATAATTGCATGTAAAACATCCAAGAACTGACGCTCACCTGAAAACAAGAGCTGAATATCGTCAGCAAATATAAACGTAGAGCATGCGGTGCCATCGATACATTCAGTAAAATCATTTAAATGAAGCATGAATAGAAGAGGACCAAGAACAGAGCCTTGAGGAACTCCACAAGTGATATCAAGCATTTCCGAAGTGCAATTACTAAAGCTAACAAATTGTTTACGTTTGGTCAAATACGAAAGAATAAGATTGCACGTTGTATTTGAAAATTTGAATTTTTCATTTAATTTTTGTACTAGTATCAAATGATGAATGCTATCAAATGCCTTTGACAAATCAAGAGATAACAGAATACATATCTGGTTACTATTCAAATGCCTTCTTAAAGTGTCAGTAAGTCCTAACAGAAGTGAAGTGTAATTATACCCATTACGGTATCCAGATTGACTACTGCTAATCAATGAATGTTTCAATGTGTACTGAGTTATTTGGTCCTATATAATGTTTTCAACAACTTTTGAAAGCGCAGGAAGTACACTTATAGGTCTGAGATTATTTATGTTGTTGGAGCTTCCTTTTTTCTTTATGGGAACTACACGTGCGATCTTCCAAGCATCAGGGGAAAATAGAAGTAGTTAATATCTCGTTAATAAAAAGCAACAAGTGAGACTGTATGAAAGGTAAAACTATTTTGATTAATTTTAAAGGTATATTATCATACCCGATAGCATTAGACTTAATTTTCATTATAGCTAAATAAAGTTCATTAATATCTACATTTCGAAAATTAAAATTATTTTCATTTTGATAATCAATAAAATCTATATTTTGTAAATAATCATTAGATGGTCGAGAAACGAAGCTTCTGTTAATTTCATTAACTTCAGTGTCCTCTAAATGCGAAACAGGCTGTGTACAACCACTATTGCGTAGTATAGACGAGATTTCTTTGCTATTTCGACCCATAAACCGTCGAGAATGCGCCACCTTTTTCGCATTTTGAATTACAGTTTTAACTCGATTGCGATTTCAAGTTTTCCAGTTAGACTCACATCGTTTCTCAGGAAAAGCTAAATCACGAAGAGACTTAGCATAAATTATATCATTCGATCTTTTCCAGTGGTTTTCATTTGAATTTATCTTAATTCTTGAGATAGGAACTACAGAAAATAGTGAAATCAAGTTTTGGTTAATTATCGACAATTTTTCATCAATATTTATATTACCATAAATGCTGTCAAAATTACAACTATTAAAATGGTTTTCCAGATTAGAGAAATTGAGCCTATTGTAATCACGGTATTCTACATACTCATCGAAGCGATGCTTAGAAAAATTAAGGGATACATATCTAAGAGCATGGTGCGATATACCAGTACATTGCATCTGTCCAGAAAAATTAAGGAATCAGGTTCACTTAAGAGAAAATAATCAATTAATGAATAACTGTTATGGGGTACATTGTAATGAGTGGGAACAGAGTTATGCACACAGTTAACATTTAGACGTTAACATACAGATCAAACATTTGTCGCCTTATTAACCTCAAACATATTGTTGTTGAAGTCACCCATTATGATAACTTTAGTGTACTTCACCAACAGATCAACCAGTGACTCTTCAAAGCATGAAAAATCTCCGTGAGGAAGATAAACTATTCCAACCAGAATTTTATGACTGTTATATGTTAATTCAATAAACTGTGATTCGCAAACTCCAAAATCGGTTCCCTCAAAAAGTCAGGTTTTAGCCAAGTCCCAGAAATACCGACAATGTCAAAAATACAATCTTCCAGTATACATTTTAATTCATCAAATTTAGTAGATGACAACGAGGGTTTAATACTTTGGCAATTTATGTGCCCAATATTGAGATTTTGCATATTATGTAAAAATTTCGTGGCTAATAATGAATTGTCGCTGATTATAGGACCTAAGTTTGAGTTAATAGACATTAAATTTAAATATTATAAAGGGAAGCAGTGTTGCATATGTAAAATAATTATAATTAAAACTAATTATGAATAAATAATTCAAAAATTTTATAATACAAATATACATTTACAAAAATGTATTTATTAATTTCGATGGATCAAAAACAAAGATATATGATTTATATGAAAAATATATATATATGAAAAAAATAAAAATAAAATAACGTAAGCATACATAAATCACATTTTGAAAATTAATTTAAATTATCATATGTGATTAAATTATAATAACAAATGCACTAATCACACTAGTAAACAGTGCATTTACAATAACAATTAATATGCATTGAACATGAAAAATATCATTTAGTTTATTATATAAATAAAATAAATGATAAAAGAATAAAAAATTAAATATTTTTATATTTTACCAAATTTACAATATAAATAAGTGTGTCTGCCTATCATACCGAACAAATTAGCGCGATGTTTCAGGAGCAGTAAGCAGAATACCATCCGAAGTTCACTCATCAGGTGTTGAAATATCTTTAAAAGCCATTTTCAGTTTCTGAAGATCATAAACTTCAACACTCCCATTACGTACTGTTATTTTGGATTTCGGCACATCAGTGTTTATCAGTTGAAATTTAGATATATTTTCTCCTCCTAAAGTCTTCGACAAAAAAACAAAATCTTATTAGCAGCAGGCGAATTATGGTCATTGAGATATATTCTTGATTGTATATCCCCACCAATTTCTTCACAAAGTTTCAATGAACGATGCTTGAAGTACAGACGCATAATGTCATCACGGGTGTTGACAGAATTAAATTTGACGAGAACAGCCTTTCGATTTTTTATATTGCAGCACTGATTGATATCATTTTTATTAAGATGAATACCAAAGTTAGACACCATTTTAAATACAGTCTGCTGCAAGTCCAGTATTCCGTCTGGAAGTCCCGGAACAACAATGCCAGATCGATTGAGGCGGCGAACTAAACTATTGTTTTCCATTTCCAGCTGAGAAATTCATACATTTGTGTTGTTTACAAATTTTTCAACATCAGTTTTGCAATTGTTAATATCTGATTTCATTTCATTCAGACTCGTTGCTAGGTCCAAGCGAATTTCCTTAAGCATCAAATCTAATTTGCGTTTAGTGTCTTCCTGATTGGCATCAAATTTTTTATGAATATCAGCTAATTCTTTGCGCAGCTCATCAAGCAGCAGTGACATGTCAACGTACAGTCTTTACATGTGTAAACACAGCTTCTGTTTTTTTTAGAAAAAACTCGAATTTTTCAGCAGAAACATCTTCACATACGATGTGATACCATCTTCCGTAATGACCACATCCAACACTCGGTTGCGACTTAGTGACATTCAAATTGCATTTAATGCACACCAAGGTTTCTGAGGCAGGTGCCATAATATATACAATATACGGCAAATCCGTAGCAACAACAGGTCAACATAAACAACAACAGCAACAATGCACCTCAACAGCAACAGTGTAGCAAAATAACTTTTAAATTATTTAATAGCAATGTAACTTGAAATTGCATAAAATTGTCTATACAACTCAAGATGACAGCAGTCGCACAACAGGAATAAAGTGTTTGTTATTATTTGTGGGTGTATGTGCATGTATTAGTGTCGCAGTCTTTGGTCGCAGTCGCAGCTTCGTTGCAAAGGGATGTGAGATGCGTAAACAGTATAACAATATATGTTATTGCGCGCAACTAGTTCACAAGTTTGGCGGATTTAAATATAACAAAGATTTGAACCTGTTTGTCCGAGTGGTGGATCCAAACAATTCACGCAGTAGTGGAAATTCTTCACATTATTTTTCTCATACTGGTTCTTCTTCTTGAACCTGGAGCAAGTCGCTAAGCGATGGTCCTGATGTCAAAGTTCGCATGCCATTGGACGGGTCGATGCCACATACTGTCGGTCATGACAATAAGGGCGGGTAGAGATGATTCGAAATATTGTACTTTCATTAGGCCTGACGATCCTCACATTTTGGGATTCGGCACGGTTGTCATCACTGCAATTGTTGGAGGGTTAGGTCTCTGCAAGTTGTACTTTGTTGTACGTTGACAAAATATTGTTGGACGTGGGTGTGCCCTCAGGAATGGGTCCTGAAACAATCCATCCAAATTTAGTGTCCTGCGCTAACATTGATTCTAACACATTGTGCAGGACACCACTTCGGATTATTTTTGGATATATCTCGCAACCAATTATCATATCCACGGGTCGGGTCTTGTAGAACTGTGGGTCGGCCAGATTAAGGCTGGCCAAATTACTGCAAAGGGTTGGGTCGATTGCATAGGTAGGCAAATCATTCGTTAGGGTCTTAAATACAAGTGCATGCATTTGAACTTAAAGTTCGGGTCAGTTGGAGAACTCAGTGTCAACTCACAAGATTCTGATGGGTGTGCACAAATCGTTTGGTTAAGACCACTCACTTTGGCATTAACTGCACGGGTTGGAAGCCCTATACGCTTACTCAATTCTTCTGTCACAAATGTGGCCTCAGATCCTGGACCAATCAAGGCACGCGCAACGAATTGGTTTCCTCTGTATTAAACGTTGACCATTGCTGTACTTAGAATCATTCTCTTTTCAGGAGTATGTGATTTTTCGTTATTTTCTTCCGTGAGTCTAGGGTCAGTGGACTGTATTTGAGTCGTAAATGCTTGGGTCATAGCAGCTGCACTTGTACTGGGTCTTTTATTTAATTCTGACTCCGGGTTTGAGTACAGATGTAGAAGTGAATGATGCCTTTTCCCACATGTCTGAAACTTACACTCACTTCTACAATTTTTAATGCCGTGAGTGATTGCTATGCAATTGTAACACAATCCACTTTCATGGCTATGAACCTCGGGCACTATTGGAGTGTGTGCTGGGCTTTGCATAATCGGCAAAAGTTCTCTTCAAATTCCCATTTGCAAATGTGGGTCTTGAATCTTTATTATGTGTGGGGTAAATGCGCAATGCGCAACGGAGAAACATTCATGTGATATGTATTCACATTTTCTCCCCTCGTTTATGCTAACGCTGCATAAACTACGCCCTACACTCGACACTGTGGTCTACATTCCCGGTGTGGTCTACATTCGCGTTGTCATACTAATTACATTATTTTTAAAGTCGTTGTCACCCCCGAATAACCGAATACGTATAATTCAAGAATCATTTTTTGACGTTGGTTGTATTAAATAGCAGAAATTACAAACATACATATAGTAATATCTGATGAAATATATCAGTTTCTACAGAATCATAAATATAATGAATTCATATAAATCCGCGATTAAAGCAATGTATGTTTAAATATCGTATAATAATATTTCAATCTGAACAAAAAATTAATAATACAATTCAAATATAATATAATTAGATTTTACTCCTAATATTTATATGGTAATTTAGAATTACGTTATAATTACATTCAAGCATATTCAAACAAATTTTTTCTATCCGTGTAATTGTAATTTACGCATTGGTTCTGAAATTTTACTTTTAAATAGATTAAGTGCTGATGTTTTATTATTTATGATGGATTGTTCTGCAATTTCGGTTTGTTGCTTCAAATCTTGTTTTTAAATTGAGTCTTCTCAACACTATTTTAAATTTGTTGTAAAAATCTACACAATTTGATTTAAAAGTTACACTTTTGAGTTTATCTAAAAACTCTGGATCGATCACCAAAATGATTCATTAAAATTAGGTTCATACATATCCACACAGAAAAATGTTTGTTCGTAAATGGACCACCGTTAATTGCGACATCATTCATAATATATATGGAAAAACCATTCTATTTATGAACTACTCTTCGTATATACGAATCGCACAATTTGAGCGAAATTTATATAATAATCGCGTTAAGAATTGTGCGCAGTCTCCACGTCACTCCAAAGAAACGTGCGCCACAGGTACTTAACATCGCTCAACAACAAACAGCAGCAATACCCAGCAACAGCAAGAGTAGATGTCAGTATATAAAAAAATAAATAAATTAAAATAATAAAATAAAAAAAGTAATAAAATAAAAAAAATAATAGTTTTTTCATTTTTAAATAGTATAAAAGTTCATAAATATCATGAATTTTTTCATAAATGATTCATCAATATTATGAGCTTTTCATTACGGTTTTATGAACGATTCATAAATTGGATGAATTTGGTCATTGGTTGAGTAATAATGAAAAATTCATAATATTGCTGAACAAATTCATAAATAGTATGAACTTTTTTTATGTGCATGATACGGCATGATTATTTATCTCAATAATTTCTCTTGATTTAGCTTTTAACTTTGATTTTATTACATCTGAAAAAATATATTTCTTAAAGGAAACTTTTTTATTAATATAACAATTTCTTCCATAAACTAATTACAATATCCTTACAATTACAATTTTTATTAAATATTTACAGCTTATGTTCCTTTTTTCGTCTTTGTGATTGCTGAGGTTTTCTTGGTTTGGTATTTTTAAATATTTTTCTTTTTTTATTGATTCAGGCCTCGATTCTCAATTGTAGAAATTCAATTTCTACTGAAGTTTTTTTGTTTGTTTTAATTTTAAAATTTTTGTTCCACATCAGAGATAGTAGAAAATTCAATACAAATGATATTCTCATTAGCAGAAATTAAATAATTTTTGAGTTGAGTTTTCCTACTGACAATGTCAAATTCAGTAGATACAAATATTCATGAGGCAATGCATGAATTAATGCGTTGGTTCAACAATTCGATTACACTGTGCGGCACTAAAATTTGAACTCCAATTTTATTTGATTTACACGTTCTCTATGGTCAGTGGAACAAAAATGTAGTGTATACTTATACCCCCTACACTCGGCGGCATAACAGACTTTACATATTTTCTCCTCGACAATGTTGGCGACATTTGTCCGCATATGTATATGCCAAAGCAGCTGTTGGCGAAATTAATGCTTTATCTGTGGCGGCAGCGGCTGCTGCTGATACTGCTACTGCTACCGCTGTTGATGGTGCTGTTGCTGCGATTGTTGCTTCACTAGCATAACAATTGTTAGAAGTTGTTGTTGACGCGGTATCCGCAAGCGGCTGCTGGTGCTTTGTTATATCAGCATTAGCAAAGGCAACAGCGTTAACACCAAGATTTCTCGTTTTGTACTTGGCTGCCACCGACTCAACGTAGCTGACGCCCTTGATCAGCTGAAGATAACGACATTTATTCAGCCAGAGCGCATGCTGCTCAAAGGGTTGATCATCGGTATCCCAGTCCTTGAGACCGCCGCCGCGGCTAAAGCACTTGACACGATCGCCCATACCCGTATAGAAGAAAACCGCCTCGCTTAGCATTTCTGCTGTCTGTCTCATGTGGCGTGGCCACTCGGCATACAAGCGCAGACGTGCCAACTCAATTGTATACTCAGGAAACTCAGGAAAATAGTTTGCGACAACACTTGATACTGGTGTATTATTGATGCTCGTACTGCTGAGCGCTACGTCCTCTCCTGCATACTCAACATAGCTAATCGGACACTCTTCGATTGAATTATTGGCACCGCATAAATCGTAGCTAATGGGTGACAGAATGGCATCCAATGCTTCAAAATCAATAGGCACATTATTGGTGGTGCGTCGTCGCAATAATGTACAATTGGGCGACCAACGAAAATGTTCGGCACTGGCTGATCATCTTCCTCCCAACGTCCGATCTTCACCTTACAGAAATAACATTTCACCTTGTCTACCTCGCCAGTGAAAAACATGCCGCTGCGTGCGATTATTTTCTTGTCCAGCCATACATGGGGGATTTTTTAGTTTTCTATTTCATATCTCCATCTCCCCAATGAATCAATATTAAATCCATATACTTCATTCAATTTTTTACTATCCTTAAATATTTGTATGTTTTGTTGTAGTTTATTTCAGTTATTTTGTATTTGTTTAGGGAGTTTATAATTTGTGTTTAGTTGATCCTTAGCCTTACGCTTAAAATTTTTATCATTTTCAATGTCTCTTCTTACTCTGTTTTCTTTTTGTTCTTCATTTTCTATCATATTATAAATTTCCTCATCATTAATTGCTTTTTTGCTTTTATTTTTTTGTAAATTAAAATTGTGGCAATCAGCACTTACTGTGCTAAAAATACTTTCATATTTAAGTATTTCGTTTTTAGAAATTTTGTTTGTCAAAATTTTGAAAATTAATTTCCATTCGTTTCATTTTATTCACAAATAAAAAGTTACATTTTTCATGAAAACTGTATTTGGTTAAATTTTTTTAAGCGATATTGGTGACCCCGAAGTGCGCAGGGTGACCTTAATTGGTTATCCCGAAACCGCACGCAGTTCGAAATTGCAACCCAGACATCCGTTTGGACACAACCACAGTTCATGTCGCAGTATCGACGTCTTAATGCACACAGCACGACGTTTCAACGCAACCCGACGTTTAAACGCTGCCAGACTTTTCAACGTTTCCCGACGTTTCAATGCAGGTCGACGTTTAAGCGCTGCTCGACGTTTCAACGCAGCCCGACGTTTCAACGCAGCACGACGAATCAACGGTGCCCGACGTTTCAACGCTGCCCACGTTTCAACTCTGTCCGACGTTTCAACACATCTCGACGTTTCAACGCAGCCCCACGTTTCAATGCAGCCCATTGTTTCACACAGCACGACGTATCAACGCTGTCCGACCTATCAACGCAGTTCACGTCCGGCGTCTCTGCACAGCCACACCCTACATCTCAAAGCGAAAATATCGTTGCACTGGAGGGGGAGTATGTGGCATTCAGCACTTACTGTGCTAAAAATACTTTAATATTTTTGTTTTAATTTTTTAAGTATTCCGTTTTTAGAAATCTTATTTGTCAACATTTTTAAAATTAATTTTCATTCGCTTCATTTTATTCATTTTATTAAGGAAGGTCAGGAAAATTTAGAGAGGCTACAAATTTGAGCGTAATTCTGTACACATATTTCAAATTTGAAATATTTTTCTGTATACAAAAGTCAGTGCGATATTTGTTTTTATTTAAGATTTCTGTATATTAAAGTCAATTTATTTGTTTTCTTTATATTTGAAATGTATTATTTGCTTGTTTGCTTGTATTAAATAATTTGAATGACGTTTGTCTACAAAGATTATGATGTCTATATTTTTAATATAAATAATTAGGACTATTAAGAACACTTAGATCCGTCGCACATTTGAGCGAGGATGTACACCTTGATGTATACTTGATGTATTAGATCCGTTGTGCGGCGTTTAAATAACAGATCCTCGCAATTGCTTAATACATCTTGTTCTCGCCCAAGTGTGCAATGATTCGACTGTTGGTAAATCTTTGACAAGTTCATTCGCCCAAACTCTACGTGGCGATTATAATGATTATGATCCTTTTCATTGATATTTGTTACTACTTTTATAATTTTGATTATATGGGAGGTGCCACGCCATGGCCTTGTTTGAACAGTTAATTGAAAAACTGATGCAGTTGAAGTGGACGACATAGCAAGGGGCATACATAGGAGTTCCGGAACAAGTGACGTCTCCAATATCACGTAGCCATTGTTGATATGCAACTTAACTGGTGCGATAGATTTAATTTAAATATATTTTAATAGCGCGCGACAATTAGGACACATTAGGACACGAAGCACACCAGATGGATATAAATGTGATCTTTTATTCCCGGGGTAACAATAAAACTCAAATAAACTTTTGCACTCCAAATTCTTCGCTAGAAACGTGCAATTTTTTGTTTATTGCAACTGTCCATAGACGGAAGATGGTCTCGCTATGAGTTTGTCCGCTTTTTCGTTTTGTAAAAAGTTTGACAATTTTAATTTTATTACGATTTTTATCAACCGAAAACGATGAAAATCAAAAACGAATGACAAAAAAATAATAATATTGAAAAATAATATATGAGAACAATTTTCATACATTTTTTTTAATATATTTTTTAATTGTTTTTTAAATTTTAAATGCTTTTTTTTATTTTTAGTTTCTTATCTGTTTTTTCTCCTTTGTTCGTGCTATCAATATCTTTTTCTCCTTAGTTCGTGCTATCAATATCTTTTTCATACATAACAGATACTAAATCATTTCCAATAAAATTATGAGAAAAATGATGAGGTAAATTATAAAATTATTAGAAAAATATGGGGACAAATGAGATAATGGACACATCCGATGCTGAATGATATGTAAGCAATGGTTTAGACATGTCCATTGAAAGATGAGGTGCTCCTGGACAAGATGACCTCGGACAATTTTTTTTTTTTTATAATTTGAAAAAAAAAAATTTTTTTTTCATAATTTTTTGAAATGTTATAAAAATGATTTTGGACATGTCCACTGGAGGATGAGGTGCTCCTGGACATGTCCATGATGACCTTTGACAAAAAAAAAAAATTATTTTTCATTGTTATTTGAAATGTTTTAAAATGATTTTGGACATGTCCACTGGAGAATGGATGAGGTGCTCACGGGCATGTCTAGGATGACCATGTAAATTTTTATTTTTGGGTTGTTTTGGTTCGATGAATATCTGATAGTGTTTAAATGAAAATACATTTATACATTTGTATTGTTAATGATTTTTTTTTTGTTAAAAATGTAACTGTTCAACAATATTATGATTTAATTTTACTAATAATAAGTTTTCTAAATTATCCCTACTTAATTTATTATTTGCATGTAAATTATTTTAAATTATGCTTGCAACTGCTCTGCGCTTTTGAGATTCAGTTAATTATGTTGAACCTCTATAACAATGTAAATCGCAGCTAGAAATGCATCATTTTCTAACAGTATCCGTTTTCTTATTTTCATCGCGTCTAAAAGCATTTTTGCATAAATGTTGTTAAAGTGAAGTTCCTCCAAGTCTGTTTCACAAACAAGCCATTCACGGTAGAAATCTCCCATTACCAACTGCTCTGTTTGCAACATGTTGGTACAATCTGATACGCAGAAATTTTCCACAAACGCCCAATTAATTTCATAATTATAGGAAGTATTATCCTCTATACTGGCTCTGATTTCTTTTAGCGATCGAATCATATTATATGTAAAGCTCTATTTTGTGTTGTTGTCTAATATCGGCATGGGCAAACTTTCTTCATATCGAATATCCTTTCTCAATGATTTTACAATTTTTCTGCAATCATCAACAGACGTTACTATTTGCTTTAAAACATCCCACGAAGCTAACTGTAGTGTATGTGCTGCACAATGAACAACTGACATTGTTAATTGTATATTTTCGTTAATATCATTGAAGTTGTCATCTATATCATCGTTGTCACATATTCCAACATCTTCATATTCTTGAAGAAGTCGTGAAGTTTTTATAACATTTGCACCATTGTCTGTCGTTATGGAATAAATTTGATGTTAAAAAATAGACTAATTAATATTTTTTTTTACGGAGGTATAAATAGAAATTAAAATTTTATTAAAATGTACCTGTACCATGAATTATTTTGGGTTATTCTAAGCCATTTGAAAAATTGAAATCTTTTTATTATTCGCAATACCTAGTTTGCACAAATTGAACTGTAATAAAATCGTTTAACCTAAGGATGTTATTTCTTATTGTATTCATTCATCTAAATAATTCCCTACACGATATATACCTATTCGGAAAATACTTTTATTACGGTCTCGCTGGTTACAATTTTTATACAGTTAATTACGGAATAAACTGTATTGAACTTTGCGGTTAGAGATTTTTACTGTTCAACATAATACATATTATTACATATATATTACATAACCTGCATTATTACGGTGATATCGATACTCACAGCAAATACGGACATATGTATTTACACATTCAGTCAACTACTCGTACGCGTGTCCCTAGTGTAGAAAAAATTAAAGATGTCCAAATAAACTTTAATGCCATGTCATCTTCTAGTGGTCTTATTAAAACGTATTTTTATGACATTTCAAAACAATATGAAAAATATTGTCCATGGTCATCCTTGACATGTCCAAGAGCACCTCATCGATCTTTTTAATATTTTCGATCTTTTTGATCTTTCTGATAATTTTGATCTTTTCGATCTCTTTGATCTTTTTGATCTTTTTAATTTTTTCGATCTTTTCGATCTTTTTTAACTTTTTTATTATTCGATCTTTTTGATCTTTATGATTTTTTCGATTGTTTTGATCTTTTCGATCTATTTAATCTTTTCGAACTTTTTGATTTTTTCGATAAATTTGATCTTTTTGATCTTTTCGATCTTTTCGATCCTTATGATCTTTTCGATATTTATGATCTTTTCGATCTTTTTGATTTTTTCAATCTTTTTGATCTATTTGATCTATTTGATCTTTTCGATCTTTTTAATCTTTTTGATCTTTTTAATCTTTTTGATCTTTTTGATCTTTTTGATCTCTTCGATCTCTTCGATCTTTTTGATCTTTTTGATCTTTTTGATCTCTTCGATCTCTTCGATCTTTTTGATCTTTTTGATCTTTTTGATCTTTTTGATCTTTTTGATCTTTTTGATCTTTTTGATCTTTTTGATCTTTTTGATCTTTTTGATCTTTTTGATCTTTTTGATCTTTTTGATCTTTTTGATCTTTTTGATCTTTTTGATCTTTTTGATCTTTTTGATCTTTTTGATCTTTTTGATCTTTTTGATCTTTTTGATCTTTTTGATCTTTTTGATCTTTTTGATCTTTTTGATCTTTTTGATCTTTTTGATCTTTTTGATCTTTTTGATCTTTTTGATCTTTTTGATCTTTTTGATCTTTTTGATCTTTTTGATCTTTTTGA
>OX638135.1:67982679-68237679 GCA_951804985.1 Dryomyza anilis
CTTTTTGATCTTTTTGATCTTTTTGATCTTTTTGATCTTTTTGATCTTTTTGATCTTTTTGATCTTTTTGATCTTTTTGATCTTGTTGATCTTTTTGATCTTTTTGATCTTTTTGATCTTTTTGATCTTTTTGATCTTTTTGATCTTTTTGATCTTTTTGATCTTTTTGATCTTCTTGATTTTATCGATCTTTTTCATCTTTTTGATCTTTTTGATCTTTTGGATCTTTTGGATATTTTGGATCTTTTTGATCTTCTTGATCTTTTTTGATCTTTTTGAATTTTTGATCTTTTTGATCTTTTTGATCTTTTTGATTTTTTGATCTTTTTGTTTTTTTTTTGTTTTTTTTGTTTTTTTTTGATCTTTTTTGATCTTTTTGATCTTTTTGATCTTTTTGATCTTTTTGATCTTTTTGATCTTTTTGATCTTTTTGATCTTTTTGATCTTTTTGATCTTTTTGATCTTTTTGATCTTTTTGATCTTTTTGATCTTTTTGATCTTTTTGATCTTTTTGATCTTTTTGATCTTTTTGATCTTTTTGATCTTTTTGATCTTTTTGATCTTTTTGATCTTTTTGATCTTTTTGATCTTTTTGATCTTTTTGATCTTTTTGATCTTTTTGATCTTTTTGATCTTTTTGATCTTTTTGATCTTTTTGATCTTTTTGATCTTTTTGATCTTTTTGATCTTTTTGATCTTTTTGATCTTTTTGATCTTTTTATCTTTTTGATCTTTTTGATCTTTTTGATCTTTTTGATCTTTTTGATCTTTTTGATCTTTTTGATCTTTTTGATCTTTTCGATCTCTTTGATCTTTTTGATCTTTTTGATTTTTTCGATCTTTTCGATCTTTTTTAACTTTTTTATTATTCGATCTTTTTGATCTTTATGATTTTTTCGATTGTTTTGATCTTTTCGATCTATTTAATCTTTTCGAACTTTTTGATTTTTTCGATAAATTTGATCTTTTTGATCTTTTCGATCTTTTCGATCCTTATGATCTTTTCGATATTTATGATCTTTTCGATCTTTTTGATTTTTTCAATCTTTTTGATCTTTTTGATCTATTTGATCTATTTGATCTTTTCGATCTTTTTGATCTTTTTGATCTTTTTGATCTTTTTGATCTTTTTGATCTTTTTGATCTTTTTGATCTTTTTGATCTTTTTGATCTTTTTGATCTTTTTGATCTTTTTGATCTCTTCGATCTTTTTGATCTTTTTGATCTTTTTGATCTTTTTGATCTTTTTGATCTTTTTGATCTTTTTGATCTTTTTGATCTTTTTGATCTTTTTGATCTTTTTGATCTTTTTGATCTTTTTGATCTTTTTGATCTTTTTGATCTTTTTGATCTTTTTGATCTTTTTGATCTTTTTGATCTTTTTGATCTTTTTGATCTTTTTGATCTTTTTGATCTTTTTGATCTTTTTGATCTTTTTGATCTTTTTGATCTTTTTGATCTTTTTGATCTTTTTGATCTTTTTGATCTTTTTGATCTTTTTGATCTTTTTGATCTTTTTGATCTTTTTGATCTTTTTGATCTTTTTGATCTTTTTGATCTTTTTGATCTTTTTGATCTTTTTGATCTTTTTGATCTTTTTGATCTTTTTGATCTTTTTGATCTTTTTGATCTTTTTGATCTTTTTGATCTTTTTGATCTTTTTGATCTTTTTGATCTTTTTGATCTTTTTGATCTTTTTGATCTTTTTGATCTTTTTGATCTTTTTGATCTTTTTGATCTTTTTGATCTTTTTGATCTTTTTGATCTTTTTGATCTTTTTGATCTTTTTGATCTTTTTGATCTTTTTGATCTTTTTGATCTTTTTGATCTTTTTGATCTTTTTGATCTTTTTGATCTTTTTGATCTTTTTGATCTTTTTGATCTTTTTGATCTTTTTGATCTTTTTGATCTTTTTGATCTTTTTGATCTTTTTGATCTTTTTGATCTTTTTGATCTTTTTGATCTTTTTGATCTTTTTGATCTTTTTGATCTTTTTGATCTTTTTGATCTTTTTGATCTTTTTGATCTTTTTGATCTTTTTGATCTTTTTGATCTTTTTGATCTTTTTGATCTTTTTGATCTTTTTGATCTTTTTGATCTTTTTGATCTTTTGATCTTTTTGATCTTTTTGATCTTTTTGATCTTTTTGATCTTTTTGATCTTTTTGATCTTTTTGATCTTTTTGATCTTTTTGATCTTTTTGATCTTTTTTATTTTTTTGATCTTTTTGATCTTTTTGATCTTTTTGATCTTTTCGATCTTTTTTTTGATCTTTTTGATCTTTTCAATCTTTTTGATCTTTTAAATATTTTTGATCTTTTGAAGGTGATTCGCCCACATAATGTGGTCATGTCCAAAATCATTTTTATAATATTTCAAAAAATAATGAAAAAAAAAAATTTGTCTAAGGTCATCATGGACATGTCCAGGAGCACCTCATCCTCCAGTGGACATGTCCAAAATCATTTTTATAACATATCAAAAAATAATGAATAAACAAGTTTTTGTCCCAGGTCATCATGGACATGTCCAGGAGCACCTCATCCTCCAGTGGACATGTCCAAAATCATTTTTATAATATTTCAAAAAATAATGAAAAAAAAATGTTGTCCGAGGTCATCATGGACATGTCCAGGAGCACCTAATCCTCCAGTGGACATGTCTTAAATCATTTTAATAACATTTCAAAATATATTGAAAAAAAAATGTTTGTCCGAGGTCATCATGGACATGTCCAGGAGCACCTCATCCTCCAGTGGACATGTCCAAAATCATTTTTATAACATTTCAAAAAAGAATGAAAAAACAAAAATTTGTCCGAGGTTATCATGGACATGTCCAGGAGCACCTCATCCTCCAGTGGACATGTCCAAAATCATTTTTATAACTTTTTAAAAAATAATAAAAAAAATAAATTTGTCCGAGGTCATCATGGACATCATGGACATGTCCAGGAGCACCACATCTTTCAATGGACATGTCGAAACCATTGCTTACATATCATTCAGCAGCAATCGGATGTGTCCATTATCTCATTTGTCCTCATATTTTTCTTATCATTTTATCATCATTTTATCATCATTTGTCTCATCATTTTTTTCATCTTTTCTCATCTTTTTTCTCATCATTTTTTCATCTTTTCTCATCATTTATTTTCATCTTCAAATGATGAGAATTCGCTACGTTCTGCTTTTTTCTCATCATTCAATGATGAGAAAAATTGAACATATAAATTATTTTCATCATCAATGATGAGTACTTACTTAGAATTATTTCAATCATTGAGCGATATATTTATTTTCATCAATGATGAAAAAAGATATTTATCAGTAGTGAGCAAAAAATAGTCATCTTTAGTGAGGGATATAAATTGAGCGATGTGAAAAAAAAAACCATCTTCGAACCCTAATTTCACCTAACATTATATCCTTTAATTTGTTCTTTAAGATTTTCCGAGTATGAGCAAGGTTTGTTAAAACATTCAGATTTATATTTTTCATCATTTTGTTTCTATGATCTGTCCAATATATGATACTTATGATACTTATCTGATGTGTATCTGTTACTGATCTGGTATATATCTGGTACTTATCTGATATGTATCTGTTAGTGATCTGATACTGATCTGTGTTGTAACAGGTGGTGGTGTGATATTATATGTGGATGAAATTGTCAAAACCTTTTCGATATCGACCCTTGTTTATAGGAACATCTTTATTTATCACAACAAAACCATACTTATCCTTACAACATTCATTGCAAATCTTTCTAAACATTCTGAAATCCATGTCTCCAATAATGTGATCATTAAAAATATGTTTTAAATTATTTTCATCTTGTTTAAATATAATAATCATGTTTGCATTATCGCGTAATAAATGTTTAGGAATTTTTGTAACAATCAAAAAGATCAAAAAATAAATTTGTTTATGACGACTCATACACAAATATTCTCGTATAGTGTTTTGTTTACCACAAATAACATCATCAAATATGAAAATTGAGTTTGGTTTAGCCTTATCTAGGTCTATAACATCTTCGTTTTCTGAAAACGTACATAGATTAATTCCTTTTATCGGTTCAATGAGTTTCTGCAAATACTCATATATTGGTTGATATAAGGATTTTGAATATATGTATATGTTTTTAAACTTTAAGCCATTTGGATTTACAAATATGCTAATCTTAACGTTAGTTTTACCACAATTTGAAGATCCAACAAATAAAGCGCGTATTGAATTAAGTAAAAGTGGACTGTGAACAATTATGTTTATTTTATCGTTATCATTAAATACGTCAGCATTAATCCATTGGATACAGCTTGTAAAGAGCATGATATTGCACATTCACAATCAAAAGATATAAACACCCGACATCAGGCTGATACATTTTTATCTGAGAAAGGTTGACAAAGAGTTACGTCCAAAGATAGTGATTTGAAAGAACCTGCAAACGCTTCGTTCGTAACAAATGCAATGAAACCAAAAGTTAAGTTTGGAATGGGTATTAAGAAAAATATAGAGAAAAGTCAATCGAATAGAAGGAAAACCAAACGTAAAAAGTATAAAAAACCAAAAGTAAATGGAAAGAAACTCTTTTCGTTAGCAGTTAAAAAGGGTGTAAACATGTTGATAAAGAAGAAACCAAATTCATTCAATGATGCATATAAAATAGCTCACAAAGCTGTTCAATCAAGTTTTAAACGGAAAAAATCACAAGTAAACACACCACGTGTAATCCCAGTTCCAAAAATTGATGGAGTATTACCTCTAATACCCATTTTAAAAGCATTTTAACAGCACTGGGGGTATAGCTTCTGGAGAATCAGCCATTGCAAAAGTTTTAAATGAAATAAAAAATGGAAAGGAACAATTAGCTGAAGCTTCTCGCCACAATAGGTATATAGAGTCGATTGCTCCATATATCTATTTCTTAAACCATATAAAGAGGGTTATGGATTGTTTTTACGACCTCAGTCAAAAAACTATTAAGAAATCTACCTAGGAGAGCGCTAACCGATGTTGATTTAAGAAAATACTGTAAAAAACTGTGTTCTCAATTTGGATGATGCTGATGGTCCCGGTACTCATTGGGTAGCTTATTATAAAAATAAAAACTATAAAACATATTTTGATAGCTTTGGCAATTTGCAACCCCCATTCGAACTCATTAATTATTTAAAGCCACCAATATATTACAATTATGAACAAAAACAAAAATACAACTCAATTATTTGTGGACAATTATGTTTACAATTTTTATTTGAAAAATATAATATTATATAATATGTTCACTTATACTTATGTTTATATAAAAATAAAAACTCATTTTAAAATTATTTTGTGTTTTATTTTATTAGCTTTCAATCTTTTAATATGCTTTTATTTAATAATTTATAATGGCCCCATGCAAGGGTATTAACACCATTTTCTAATATATGACGTTTATCGTCAGAATAACTTAACACAATTTTTTCTATTTCTTGTGTATATATCTTATGAATCTTAGATCTAAAAGTTAACAATTTATCATAATAAATTTTCTTATTAAATAAACATTTCCTATAATCATTAATGCTGAGGGGCATCAAAGATGATTGTTTTACCCCTTTAGCTTTTTTAATATCATTATCACCCGTAACACTAATAGAACCAATGAATTCTCTCATTATTTTTCCATTATTTTCATCTTTCATGAAACCTAAAACCTTTCTATTTTGTCGTTTTATCTCATAAGGATTGTTCTGTTTGTAGGCGGTTGTGTCAAATTTTAAATTAATGTCAGGTTTAATGTCATTATAAAAGTCTTCAGTCTTAATTGAATAGATGAAAGAGTCAGTATCCATATAGCATAAACTTAAGTTCTCTCTAAATTTTGAAAGCATTAATCATAGTGAAAATCATACATTTTCCATTTTGAGAGTTCAAGAACAACAAACCCTATATAAAATGGTTTATCATATAGGTTATGTATTCTATTCAGTTGTATTGCTACCATATTTTCGGTAAATTTTGTAGCGCTATGAAAATTGGGTTTAGCAATTAAGCTTCTAGCTCCCAAGCTTTTTCCTCTACTTTCCCATTCGCAAACAATTTTAACATCTTTCCTCTTATCTACATTTTCCATAGTTTTACCATAGACAGCATTATTTAATAACTTAAAAAAGTTCTTTTCAAAATCATTTTTAGCTTGTGTTCTATGTAAAGTATTTAAATCAATATATTTTTTAATGATGGTTATTATTTAAATTTCAAAATTCTATACATTTTTAAAAGTTTAATTCCATTTTGTAAACATTGTTGTAAGTTTACATAATGAATGATATAATTTGATTTATTATTCAAATCGATTATAAGTTTCTGATGTTTAACGATCGGACTTTTTTTATTTTCTGAACAAAACGGTAAGTCATTATGTATATCATGTTTTGAAGGAGGAATATCTAAATCAACTACTAAAATATATCCTTCATCAGAATCATTAGCATGCTCATTTAACTGAAATGTTGATACATCACCAATTCATTCAAATTTTCCTTCAGGTAAATATTGTGACATTGCCCATCCATACAAATTATTAGCATCTAAATACATGAGATAATTTGAGGGTTTTGTAACATCAAAATCTTCCATATATTTATTATTTGTTTTAGCATGTCTATTGGGACATTGTACAATACCTCCCCTTATTCCTTTTTGAATGAATTTAATCATATCAATGTCTGTTAGCAGTTCTAATTCAATTTTTGTATATTTTAACATTGCTCCCCAAGAAAGTCCGGGAGCTGTTTAAAATTGTCAAGCATCAAGATTATAAATTGATTTACATACATTTCTAAAATTTTCAAAAACATCAGTAAGAAGTAAAACATCTATTTTAAGGTAGAGTTCTAAGTAATCATGTAGTGTTGTACAATTAAAAGTTGTCCATAATTTTTGAGCATGTTCATAATCAGCAACAACACATTCTTCATTGATTAATTTATTAAAGAACTTTTCCCTCGGAGTTAACATTCCTCTTGAAGACGTTCCATTGTATCAAAATAGTCATAAGGAAATATTATTTTTGCTTTAAGAGTTTGAATTCAACATCATCGTTAAACATAGATAGTAAAATATAAAAATCTCTGTTTGGTAAATTATTGGCTAAGCTTGATAGACTAGAAGCCATAAATATAAAGGAATCTAAAAATCTTAGTTCAACGCTATCACCATCTTCGAAAAGTATTTGTTTTGAGACTGCAACATATATTTCCTTATTTATTGGTACTACGTTAATTCTACCAGGAATCGTTGAAAGTTCTTTAATAAATAAATGGCAATCGCTTGAAGAAAGATTGTTGGAAAAGATTGGGATGAATTTAGCAATTTTCCACTCTATACTCATCTGCTACTCTATACTCATCATCTCGAAAAGTTTTTTCACAAATATGACAGTTAGTGCTTTTATTTTGAATATCTAATTCTAATGGTGTGAGGAAATTTATTGGTTTAATTTTACTTAAGTAATTATTATAAATTTCCTTAGCATCGCTAACTAAGGTTGAAATAAAATTAATAGGTGCAAATTCACCTGTATATATTATCTAAAGAATTATTAAAACTACACTTAATATAATAACTATATGCGCACGGAATGTGGCTCTGAACTGTTCTTATTGAATCCGAATTTTGAGTGTTTTCTGGTGTTCGAAAACATTCAAAATCCGCATATACTACAAAAAGAACGTCTAACTTATGCTTAAAATTTTTAAATGAAACCTTACCAGTTTCTACATCTGGAACCTTTGTAACAATTCTGTTACATTCGTCTTTGTGCCGTTGTTGTTTACAGTTGGAGTCAAAATTTTGTAAACAATTATAACATAATAACTTCCTTTGTTGACTTTGTTACTTGACTCCGCAAAAGTCTGAAAATAAAAAACAAAACAAATTATTTAAAATGCTCTCAACATTATAGATATGAATATTATATTTACCTAGAAAAGTTCTTAATCAAAATGTAGTGAAATTTATCACTTTCCTGGAGCAGAAGAAGATTTATATGAACACTCCTCTCCTCCTTTGTGAAAACTATACTATTAATGTCTTCATCATATCCAAAGACATTGACGCTTATTTCGAGATTATTTTCCTCAAAAATGTTTACATCTTTCACTTTCAACGGAAAGTTAAGTCCTTCAAAATTGAGAGTTTTGTCATTCTCCAAATTTATTATTGAGGAGTTTATATTCTATACATTATATCTCGAACATCTGTATGGATTAGTAATGACAGGATACAAGGCTGATATCATTGCCTATTTAAAACAATATTCATCAGAATTTTGTACATTTATACAAGCATGTTTATTCAATAAATTTTTCGGTAATCGAATATATTGAGAACCTTTTATTGGGTTGTATTGATTAATATTAATCTCTAAATGTAAAATTCTGATGAGAGTCCAACCGCTGTCACGTTCTTGAAACTCTGACATTTTTGTAATTAAATCATAACATTTTCATCCAACATGGAGTTCAAATCTGTTGATTGTTGAAGTAAAACCATTTTTGTTTGATGAGATTTTATATCAATTGTCATCTCATTGTCACACATTTTTACATATTCACAAAATAATTCTATATTGAATTTAATGTTTATGTGTTTCTGTAACATATCTTCGAGAGTTTGTATAACAATTTTTTTGATCCATTAACAGCTGGTGCAGTTGGTGTTGAAATAGCTGCTCTAGTAGACTTCATGGTTGTTGTTGATCCAGTTACAGTTGCTGCAGTTGGTGTTGAAATCGATGCTCTAGTAGACTCCATGGTTGATGTACAGCTGATACAGTTGGTGTTGATTAGATTCCGTGAATTAACACTTTTAATATGAAATTGTTTGGAACATAAAATGGGGTTTTACACAATTTTTCAAAAGTATAATTTCGTGATATCACGAATTATCAAAAACCGAAGAAGACAATTCATTATGTTCCCAAGCATTGAAAAAACAAAAATTTTAAAAACAATTGTGTGATGACCACATCGAGACGATACTATTTAAAAATAACATATTATATAATTGTTTTTGATATTATAAAGAACAAAAAAAACCACAGAATATAATTTCTCAAGCATTGAAAAACAAAACATTTTAAATAATGTTATGGTCACGATACTAAGCGGACGGACAGAGATAAGAGATAACCACAAAAAATAACTAATGGAGGGACGAACAGAAAGATTGAGGGGTGCACTGATGGACGGAGGGACGGAAGGATGAGGGGACGGAGATAAGTCAACTACGACAAACGCGACAAACCACAAAATCGAAAATTTATTTTCCCACAAAAAAAACCGCAAAAATTGCATGACGCACGCCCCAAAACCATTATTTTCCCACGAAAAACCACAAAATCACACGACGCATGCTCCAAAACCATTATTTTCCCACGAATAAACCACAAAATCGCACGCGCCAAAACCACTATTTTCCCACGAAAAACCACAAAATCACACGACGCACTCGCCAAAACCACACACGACCACACAACGCACGCGCCAAACCACACCAGACACGCGACTACTCTACCGCTGCCGACTGCGCTGCTACGTTGCGCCAGAACATACATATCCTACCTACTCTTGGATTTGACACCGCTGTTGTTGGCACCGCTGCTAATGCGTTCGTTGTTTGGGGCCATGGCTACTGAAAATTGTATATTGCCATGGCAACCTAAGTGGGTTTTTATTGGGTGGGTAGGACTACTACTTTTGTAATGGGTCTTGTAGTAGTCCCTTTGGCCATTCGGAGATCGACGACTCAAGTTGGGAAAAAAATCGACAAAAAGGCTATGCGCATAGCCTTTATAAAGTAACTTACGGGAATTATTTTTTTTTCTTTGCTTTTCAAAAAATAGATAAGGTGAGGGATAAAATTTCCTTTTTTATGTAAATAGCTGTTTCCATTTCCATTCTGTGTCCTTTCAAAGATAATTTTGTTCAGATAAAATTCAAAAATTTAAAACAATAAATTAGGTGTGGTACAAAAATGTGTATTGGCGATCTATTTCTAATTAAAGTGAAATCAAATTTATACCACTTAAGAATAATATCCGCGGTAGCTCAGTGGTTAGTGCGTTGGACTGCGAGTCGAAAGGTCCCCGGTTCAAGACTAAACTGGGGCTAACAACATCTTCTCATAGAAACATTTTTCTATACCGCGCTACCTCTCGGCAGTAAATGGCAAACCTACGAAAATATTATAAAACATTGCCTATAAAAAGCTCTCACCCGCCGTTCGGATTCGGCAATAAACTGTGGGGACCAAACTGGTGGGACCACTTTGATTACAAATATAACATGCACAGCTCAAAATGGTAAGAGAGATCGGCTAGATAAGAAATGGTCAAACGTAATTTTGAATAAAATTTAAAGTGCTCAGAAAAAGTGTTTTTGTTAATTCCAAGTTAAAAACTTTGTCATTATTACTAAATTTTATAGAATAAATTGTTTCTCTTAAAAGGAAGAACACCTCTCCAAATTTCAGGTATTGTATTTAGAAATAATAGAACAAATTTTGGAAATTTGAACAAAATCAAAATTGGCATTTTATACGAAATTCGAGTTCGAAAACTTTATTAAAATTTAATAATTATAAACTGATTTTGAAAAAATAATGATAACCAGAATAAAATACTACGTTGAATTATACATACAATAGATACCATTAAAGGCTTTCGAAATTACCTCAAAAGGAAAAGTGTGTGTTTTTTAAAGCATCATAATTTCGTAAAATTTTCTAATTTCGTTAAATTTTCGAAATTCGAAAAAAAGTCAACTTATATTTTTCTTAAAGAAATACAAAGCTATTGACCAAGTTTCATTAAAATCAGTGAGCAAAAATTATTTATTACGAATTATTAAATAAAGAGAATCGGTGAAGGGTACCAGTAATAAAGAAACGGAGTATACCACTCGATTTACCAATTGTCTTTAAGAATCTCTAGTTTACAGATATCTATTTTTATTGTTGTAGACGTGAGATTAAAACCAGTTGGGAAGGTTAGATCACATGGGAAATTTTAAAGTAGGTGTAATTATGATAGTTAGGATTATCAAAATTATAGTCGGTCTAAGCCGACTATAAATACCCTACACATATGTGTGGTTACCATTCAAAGTGATTATAGGTCACCAGGGTATACGAATCCTGAAAATAACTACAAACTTTCCATCACTGAAGAATTTTCTTTCATTTGATACCCATATTTACAAATGGGTAGGTGTACCGAATTTCGATTTTTTTTTTGTGAACCACAAGTCTTTTCGCCGGAAAACATTATTATCAAGTATTTGAGCATGATGTCAATATATATTTGACCAAAAAAGTTTACCTAAGCACGTATACATAAAAATTGATCTTTATATGTACATTTTATATGAGGTATTTGAACATAAGTGGTCGGATCATAGGTCACAATGGACCGATCTCGCCAATTTTTTCGCACATACAGCGTAGGTATATTAGTAATCTAAGTTATAAGTTTCATTTATCTAGCTCTTCAATTTTAAAAGTAGTATGGATTTCAACAGACAGACGGACAGACAGACGGACAGACGGACAGACAGACGGACAGACAGACGGACAGACGGACACCGCTAAATCGACTCAGGAGGTCATGCTGATCAAGAATATATATACTTTTCCATACCGGAGATGCTTCCTTCTGGGTGTTACAAACGGCGTACCAAACTGAATATACCCTTTCACTCTTAGTGTAGGGTATAAAAACTTCAATGCGCGCGTTTTTGCCCAACGTGCGACTCTGGTTCTTCAGTCTGAACTAGACATGGGCACGTGCCTGTTTTTGATGGCACGAACACGCAGGGGCACGCCAATAGGTGACACGCACGAGCACGACGACTAAATTTACAGGCACGCACGAGAAGCACGATAAAGCACGGGATTTAAAAAGACACGAAGAAACACGAAAAAACACAAAAAACACGACAAAACACGGAAAAACACGACAGAACACTAAAAAAGCACCGGAACCGGAATCGTTATTAAACATGTGTGGAACGGAAACTGGAATCGGAACACATATATTTTTTTTGGTTGGAATCGGAACCGCTATTTTAAAAATCTAGGAACCAGAATCGGAACAGCAATTATAGTCCCTGTCATGGAATGCAAAAACCGGAATCGGAACCGTTATTAAAAAATGTATGGAACCGGAATCGAAACCCATTTAATTTTTTGGTTGAAACCGGAATCGGAACCACAATTTTAAAACTCATGGAACCCGAACCGGAACCGATATATTCCAGTAATAAATAATTCAAAAATTAAGTAGTTTTATTCTCTTAAATCCATAAGTAATACTAAAACAACAGATTTTTAAGAAAATTGGGGTAGAAAATATAAAAAAAAATGTTTAATGGGCACGTGCCTTATTTTGGAGGAACGCACACGCACGGGCACGACAGCAACTAGCACGCACGGAGATTTGCACGACGAACTCGGATTTTCGGGCGTGACACGAAAAAAACACGGCACACACCCATTTCAAGTCTGAACCTAGATACGTTTTTACTACTCGACCCAGGGTCGACTCGTTTGGGGGTAAATTCTCGTGACGAATATCAACGAGATCATTTATTTCTACGCATTTCTACGAATATCAACGAGATCATTCCATCTGCTACTGAAATGATGATGTAATATCTTCAACTTCTGCCAACGATTTACAAATCAAGCAGTGAGTGTGGTGAGCTCAAGGAGCAATGCAACCATTATTTGGGTTTGTTGCTTCTTTTTGTGCAACACACAAATTTTGCAACTATTGCAACTATTTGCAACTAGGCATTCATTATATGTATGTGTCGGTGGCTTTGCTAATCTACCATGTGCTCTTAATAGACGTTTACTGTCTATAAATGGGTTAAGGGTCAGTAGTGAACTTTTGGACGAAAATTGGGATTTATTCGTCAAAGCGATATATTCGAGATGGTAAAGAATTTCTCACGAATCTTAGAACGTATGCTAAGACTCTTAATGCCTCTTAACCTAAACGACCCCTCTTGGATCGTGATCACAAATGGCTTAATTGGTTTAAGATCAAGGGTCATGTCGATCGGGTCAGTGGATATTGGCCATTCTTCTCTTACGCACCTTAGCCAACTTGGACCGTTCCTCCAGAGTTCATGTTCTGCCAGTTCTAACGCAGAACAACCGCAGCTTGCTACGTCCGCCGGGTTTTCGTGTGAATCGACATGATGCCAATTTTCAACACCAACGCTTTCGGTGATGGTCGAAATGCGGTTGGCTACAAAAGTGTTCCAAGTGTAGGGCAGTTTATTGAGCCTGACTATGACAATAGTCGAGTCTGTCCAAAAGTACGTATTGTACTGGGTCATGTCTATTTTAGGTACAATGGCATCAACTTAATTTGTGAGCAAAACAGCACCTCATAGTTCGAGTCGTGGTAGTGAAACTGTTTTGACGGGTGCCACATGCGTCTTCGCTGCCAGAAGGGTCGTGACGACAGCGCCGTTGGCATCTTGTATGCGATCAAAGAGAGCTGCAGCATAGGCCTTTTATGAGGCGTTGCAAAATCCGTGAAATTCAACGCAAACGTCGGGTGCGAAATAATTCCATCTGGGAATCTCAATTCTGTTTATTGATGGATAACCATCAACAGCGATTAGCTCATCTCGAGCATTAATAGCACTTTCAATCTCATGAGTGCCTGCCAAAACATCATCTACGAACATGCAGTTTCGTAGAATATACGAAGATTGTGGGTGGGTCTCATGTACGTCTTGCGATAATTGCTGTACGGTCCAAATGGCACAGTTAACACCAAATCTTACTGTTGTAACTCATTATCCTGAATGGGTTCTTCTAAGGATTTCCTGAACAAAATTATTTAATATGATGAGTATGCAAGGTCGTATTCATGTTCCGGAACGGCTGCGGATGAACTGCCTTCAACATCCACTGGCAGGGGTAGGCAAGCAGTATAATATCGTGATGCTGCTTGCAATCTCTTCCGGTTGCGATTATTGGCAAACTGAAGAAGAAGCAAAAGATGAATGATACAGAAGTAAAACACTGCATCCACGCAACCAACCCTGGTACGATTAACCTTTCTGATCCTGTAGCAGGGGGTTCATCGTGCCCCTCCATCTCCCAAATTTATGAGACAGCAAGGAATCTAGAGGAGGATAACGACAACGCAGTGGTTTCCATACCAGTAAAGGAAAGTGTCGGTTCGGCTATGCCTACGACTAATCCTCCACTGTATGGCTGCTCGACAGTGTTGATTCCTCTCAGGGCTCCTTTCTGTGACGTATTTGGAAACATGGGTCGATCGAAGGAAAGTGGTGTCTTACCAGCATTTAATCCTAGAGAGACTGACTCCCAACTGGAAGCTAAACTTCCATTGGAGACCGGACCCGTATCTCTGAATTCAGAGGTCAGGTTGTCCGATGCCCAGGTGAGTAGGAGAAGGAAAAATAAAGCGAAAGATCGCAAAGAGGCTGAAAAGGCTAAAGGCGACGCTGGAGCTTTCTCTTCCCCAGCTACCACAGCAAAACGCGATAGATCGGTGAAAATTACTCCGCTGTTGCTGTGGTGGCTGCCAATGCAACTGAGAAGCGCAATGGCAAGAAGTTTAAAACCTTCACTGCTACTGCGAAACCCCATAACTCCCAGAACTCGCTTCCTCAAGCAAGACCACTGGCGCTTCATGTTCCGGATCGGCTGCGGATGAACGGCCTTCAACATCCACTGGCAGATGTAGGCAAGCAGTATCATATCGTGATGCTGCTCTCAAAGCTCTTCCGGTTGCGATTATTGGCAAATTGGGGAAGGAGCAAAAGATGAATGATGCAGAATTAAAACACTGCACCGAACCTATTTGGCGGCTAGTCAGCACCGGCGGAGTCAGTGCAAACGCGAAAGGCTATGAGACGAGTGATGGCATCATGAAGGTGCTATGCTCGTCTCAAGCGAATTGCGATTGGATTGCCACAGCCGTTGCTAAAATCACCCCTTTGGGCAAATGGCGCTTTGCTGTTTTCAGTGGAGACGAACCCAATCACAGGCGAGCAATGTGCTGGATACCTGGTCCTATCAGGAAAACAGCGGAAGTGCTTGCCTGCCTACGTGTTCAGAACCAGGGCATTGAAACGAACGGATAGAAAATTTATAGCCATAAACCAGAGCGAGGTCCGGATGACAAGAAGGGCTCAACCCTGGTTGTTGGCTTAGACCAGAAGTCGTTAGATGTCATGCTATCTAAGTACGACAGTCATCTAAACTTATTCTTTGGACGGATTAAATTCCGAATCAATTCCAAATGAATAGGCACATTATGAGAAACGAATTAATTATCCTGTCATGATATTTACTCAGATCAATCTGCAACATTCTAAAGCTTCTACCGCTTTACTAGGTAAGCGGCTCTCCATGTTGCATACATGACCTCACATCACAGCTATTCATGAACCATGGGTGTATAACAAACGCATCTGTGGTCTTAGTGAACTACGTGGTGAAACTATACTATACGATGAGCAAGCCGCAAGGACTAGAAGCTGTCTTATGGTATCGAAACATTTTGCTGTAATCAAATTAACCCAATTCTGTGGGCAAGACCTGGTGGCAGCCAAAGTGAGCTATGAAAGCGATAGTGGATGGAAACATTTGATTGTCGCCTTAGGCTACTTCCCCTATGACTCACTACTGCCTCCTTCGACAAAGACAATTGTTGAGCTCATAGAGTACTGTGATCTTAAGGAGACCGGCCTTATTATTTGCTGTGACGCTAATGTTCAACACACTATGTGGGGCAAGAGTAAATGCAAAGCACGAGGTACCAGACTCCTTTACTTCATCATGACCTCCCATCCGAACATTCACAACACTGGTAATAAACCCACGTTTGTGACTGCTAGAAGACAGGAAGTAATTGACCTCACTTTGTCTAACTGTAGACTGAGAGAATCAATCTTTAACTGGAAGGTTCTTAAAGAAGATTCTTTATCGGACCAAAGGTATATCGAGTTTCATACTAACCGAGAGGTGCTGCCCTCTATGACGGTAAGAAACCCTAGAAAAACGAACTGGGCACGTTTCAGACATGAACTTGAGAATTCCCTCAATACTCCTGTCAGAATTCGTACCAAAGAAAGTATTGAGACGTCCGTTCAAGTTATGAACGATGTCATAAATTTTAGTTTTGTACGAACATGTCCGGTACGAAACGTCATCTAGACCTCCCGTTCCTTGATGGAACGCTTGTCTTGAAACCTTGCGCAAGGATTCCAGAAAGCTTCTAAATGGGGCCCTAAGGAGCAATTTAGACTTTGACTGGTTTCTTTATCGACCTAAGCAGAAAGAGTATAAGAAACTAATTCGTAAATCGAAAAGTGTTTCTTATAAAGACTTCTTCAGTAGCATCGAATCCTGCAGTGAGACTAGCCGATTGGTCAAGTTTCTTAAAATAGACCGAACTGCCCGACTCGCCTCACTGCGTAGACCTGATGGCTCGTATAATGAGTCTGAGACTCACTTTCCGGGAAATCAAATCCACATAGAGCCACTTTGTAATCCCAGCACTGGGGTCTGCAATAACAACTCTAATGTGACAAAACATGACTGGCAGGTTGCCAGATTGGTTGTGTACGATGAAGCTATCCAATACGCAGGGGCCTCTTTTGATGGCTTCAAGTCACCTGGACCGGATGGCATCTACCCAGTCATGCTACAGGAAGGTATAACCCAATTGCTACCATGCCTAAAAAAGATCTTTAGAGCAAGTCTCGCATTTATTCCGACATCCTGGCGTTTAGTTAAAATAGCCTTTATTCGTTATGGCTAAGGTCAATGATAATGTTTAGGACCATCACTTCTGAAGCGAAGTGCGGTTCGTATATTATGGCAGGGGTGAATAGAGGTTGTCCTCAAGGAGGCTTTCTCTCCCCCCTGCTCTGGTGTATGCTGGTTGACTGTCTGCTCAACGATCTTGATGGACCAGGTGTCTATTCCCAGGACTATGCAGACGATGTTGCCATTCTTGCCACAGGTTTTTCCCTCTATGAGGTCTGTGTTAAATCACAAAACTCATTGAACCGAATTGACAGCTGGTATACTGCAAACGGACTTTCCGTCAACCCTCACAAAACAGGGAGTGTTCTCTTCACTAGGGCATCGAACCAAGCCCACCCCTTCGTAGTTCACTCGGCTCTCAATAGAACCACGAATTACCGAGAGAATTCGTTCTTCAGTCGCACGATACGTTTGTGGAACAATCTCCCTGCGTCTGTTTTTCCCGACATTTTTGATATTGGCAAGTTCAAAACAAACATTCACCGACACTACTCCATCTTTCCACCCTCCATTTAACCTATCATTCCATCTTACAATCAACACTGTGCATTGCATAAATAGGGGGCATCCCCTGAGCGTTGGTTAATTTGTAAAAAAAAAAAAAAAAAAAACTACTTTGGACAAAACATGTTGAAAATAAAATTTCGCGAGCATTTAATGCCTTCTGGCAATGCAGAGGATTTTTGGGAAAGACATGGGGACTATCGCCGAGCAAAACCTTATGGATTTACACGGCAATGATAAGACCAATGATATCATATGCATCGGTAGTCTGATGGAACAAGGTGTCGCGCAAGTGCGTGGCAATTAGTCTTGCCAAGATTCAGAGAACCGTGTGTCTGGGTGTTACGGGTGCCTTTCCCACTACACCTGGTCCAGCACTGAATGCAATCTTAAACTTACCACCACTTGACATCTTCATCAGAGGCGAAGCCATGAAAGGATGCTGGAGACTAAAACAAGGTGGTTTCTGGATTAATGTTCCCTGGAATATCTCTGACATTGCACTTGACACTCCATTAGACACCTGTCTACTGGAGATGCCCTCTGATGCAATGATAACAGAAATATTACTAGACGAAATTTTGAGGTTTGCCAACAGGCTGCTCTTACGGCTTTGAACAACTTTGAACATCACATCCAAAATTCAATCGGCCTGGCCGAAAGCGTCTTCTGCCTGCTACGACGAAACTGGCACCACATAGCACTATCTATGTGACTGTCCAGCATTTTCTAGAATTAGAAGACAGATCTTTGACACAGACGTGATGAGAGAGGATAGCCTTTTTAGATTCAATAATGAATCTAAAAAGTATCATTAAAAACCAGGGAACTGGGTCGCAGCACAATGAATATAACCCTGTCTTAGTGCTGTGGCTTTATTTTTATCCCACAAAAAAAAAATGCAGGGTCGATGCAAATATAACGATACATTATTTCAATGTCTGCATTAAAGACAAATTTGAAAAGTCGCTAAACGGGTCCAGTATGCAACACATCATTTAAGCTCTTGCCGTTGACAGTATGGCTGGATGCATTTAATACAATATGCATTAAATACAACACGCATCTTTGTTGTGACACGGTCGGGTTTTATGACTGCATGATGTGGCAAATAGTAGTGGCTGGGTGTGCAAGATTTAGCTGGCGAATGAGTCACTTTTCTCATATGACCAAGTTGCAAATATTTGCAAATCATATTCTGCTTTAACAGCGGGTCTTTATAGTGAAAACTTTTCATTACTTAAATATGGCGCCATTGTAATATGTCTTGATAATCCAAGATCAATCCAATTTGGGTCTTTAAAAGGCAGGGTCACTACATAACGGCCTGAGTGTTCTCGGCGTAATGTCTACATGAAATTGTTTTCACAATTCATATCTGCATTTCAGAGGGTCATGAATTTTGGTAATTCTTCAATTTTCAGAATAAATTATCAAGAGTAAATTTTTTAAAATAAGTAATAATATTGTTGGGTCTTGACCAGTATCCAGCCGAAATCAGTTTCTTGCGCCAATTGCTCCGTGTTGAAGGTCGATTCTGATCTAGAGTCAATTAAAGCGCGCGCCAGGAACATTTCGCCATCGTGCTCTATGTTGAGCATTGCTGTTCCAAGAATAATACTCTTCATCGCTTCATCTTCGATGTGCTGGGTGGGTCTTGAGTAGGGAATACAATTTGGACCTGTTTTCGTAATCCCGGGATTTCGAGATTGAACACTTTTAAATCCCTGGATCCCGGGATTAATTTAAAATACAAGTAATTTTGAAAAATATTTGTTTTACTCCATATTCAAACCATAATTTGACTTTTTTTAGTTATTTTTAAAGCCTTTAAAATGACAGTTGAGACAGTTGAAACAGATCTATTTCACTGGAACGCCAACTATTTTATTTTGAGAAAACTTGACAGCATTCGATTAAACTGAATAGAACCAGCTTTTGATCTGGTTCTAATTGTTTCTTGGTGTTTTGTATAGAAAATAAAGCTTTGGCCCTAGATCACACTCCACGGGAACACAGTTAATGATTAACAGGAATTTGTTTTAAAGAATAGATATAGTCTAAACTGAAGATAAAATAACCGAATTACCGAATTATTAAAAGCACAACCAATAAAAAAAGTTTGTAAAATCAGTTGTGAGTTTAACTATTTTTAAAGACCCATATACTATTTTTATTATGATATCCTAAATACAAACAAAATATTTAAAAAATGGTCTACAAATTTTTGAATGAATATCCAAATATGTATGTAAAAACTTATTAGAATTTTAGCATTTCTTTATATTATATTATTAAAATTCAATCCACTTAAAACTGTCCTACAAGTTGGGTTTAAAGTTTTTATTTAAAAAAAAATTAAATAAATCGAATCAAATAAAACGTATAATAATTCAATGACAAAATTTCTCTAAGTAATAAACACGTGTATGTAGTAGCTAATTTTTTAATTTCATTTGGTTTTAGCTGTTCAAAATTGGGATAAATTAAATTCATTGATTTTATACTAAATAGTCAGGTTTTGTAAATAGAATTGTATTGAGCGGTCTGGAATGAATTTCATATCATGTCGTTTGCAGTACTATTACAAAATAGGATTTTTTTGCCAATGCCGAATATCCCGGGATTAGAACTTTTTAATCCCGGGATTTTCTAGACTAGAAAATGATCGGGATCCCGGGATCCCGAATCCCGGGATTGTATTCCCTAGTCTTGAGTCAGTGGACTGTATGAGGGTCATGAAAGCTTGCCGCTATGAAGTTGACGGATGTAGAAGCAGCTGCAATTGTGCTTGGCCGGTCTTTTGGGTGTGATTTCGCGTCTAGCGATGCTAAATGTAAAAGCGAATGATGATTTTTACTACAAAAGCGACATTTATATCCGCTCTTACAGTCTCTGATGTTGGGAGATACTACTAAACAATTAAAACAGCACTCAAATCTTTTCACAGCATCGTGTCTATCCTCTACTTTCATGGATATGAATCTGGGGCACTCACGAAGAGTGTGCTTACCATTGCAAATTCTGCAAAAAGCACCATCAACTTCCAATTTTGATGGTTTGGCATGGATGGATCTCGGTTCAACAAATCTGGATCTTGTCGTTTTTGTTGCAAATAGATTTTTCATATACATTTGTGTAAAATGCGTTCACACAAATGTCTCCCCAAGTTTTGGGTTTAGCATTACTGGAAACTGTCTGCTAGTTAGTCATCGTAGTCGAAGCCTTAATATTGCCAACAGACTCAAGGGTCTTGTATGCTTGGGTCAAAAACTTGCCCAAAATTCTCCATTCAGGAATTTCTAAACTATCTGCTAGAGTTCTTTCAAATATCTCTAGCGTGTTTTTGGGGAGACGGGTCGAACAGGGATAAACTAGAATTGGACTCTAGTTATCTGTGTATATATCCAACATATGCAGGGTCGTCACACAATCCTTTAAAATATTTATTGTCCGTTGTAAGTAGCTCTACCGGACTCAGATGTAACTGGTGGAAAATTCAAAAGGGTCTTCAGTTGAGCATTTACTTGCATTCTCGTATTGTATTTATTCTCGTATTGTTCAACGAGATTACTCTATGCCAGTATAAAACCATCATTGGTCATTTTGGAGCATTTTTAACAATGTCTCTTGCTTCGCGTCGTGTATTTTGATTAAGATGAAAATGTTTTTCCACATTGCTTAATCTGGCGTTGTTGATGTAGACAGCAGAAAACATATCTCTTGCAGTGGGCTAGGTTACGTAGTCAACATCAAAATTATCCGTTTCACACGGGGTTAAATGAATAGAGAATGAAATTGAATTGAAGTCGTTTCTTCTCCTGCCTTAGTAGTTGCTTTGGGGTATCCATTATTTCTGAAAGGGCAGAAATACAGCGTATATACACGTTGTATCCTTTAAAATATTTATCCTTCAGTTTCTTTCGGTCCAAATCGGATCTATCGGGTTCACTTCGTATTGTATTATACGATGTTTGGAAATTATCCCACAGAAAAGTAAGCTGCTTCCGAAGAAACTCTAAGGCATGAGGTACTAAATCTTGGGTAGGTGTTTCGCGAATAGTTTGCTCAAATTCAATAATATCGTTTCCGAATTGAATAAATGCTGTCAGAGCCGCCATTTTTTTATACCCTAGACTAAGAGTGAAAGGGTATATTCAGTTTGGTACGCCGTTTGTAACACCCAGAAGGAAGCATCTCCGGTATGGAAAAGTATATATATTCTTAATCAGCATGAACTCCTGAGTCGATTTAGCAATCACTATTACTTAAAAATTGAAGAGTAAGATGAATGAAACTGATAACTTAGATTACTTATATACCTACACTGTATGTCCGAAAAAAATGGCGAGATCGGTTCATTGTGACCTGTGATCTGACCATTTATATAAAATACCTTATATAAAATTTACATCTACAGCTCAATTTTACTGTTTACGTGCTTAGGTAAACTTTTTTGGTCAAATATATATTGACTTCATGCATGACTTGACAATAATGATTTCCCGCGAAACGACTTGTGGTTCCCAAAAAATTCGGTCCACCTACCCATTTGTAAATATGGGTATCAAATGAATGGACATTTTTCAGCGATTGAAAGTTTGTAGTTATTTTCAGGATTCGTATTCCCTGGTGACCTATATACCACATTGAATGGTAACCACACATATGTGTAGGGTATGTAGTCGGCTTAGACCGACTATAATTTTGATAATCATAATAATAACACCTACTTTAAAATTTCCCATGTGATCTAACCTTCCCAACTGGTTTATTTTTGGTGTTGGGTTTAAATAATATTAAATTTAAATAACTTGAGAAATTCTCCAAAATTTATATAATAAAATGTGGGGTCTGGATGGCTTAATTTTAAAAACATATTTATACCCTACACTAAGAGTGAAAGGGTATATTCAGTTTGGTACGTCGTTTGTAACACCCAGAAGGAAGCATCCCCGGTATGGAAAAGAATAATATTCTGGATCAGCATGACCGCCTGAATCGATTTAGCTATGTCCTCCTGTCTGTCCCTATGTCTGTCTGTCTGTTGAAATCACGATTACAGAAAAAGTAGAAGTACTAAATAAATGAAACTTTAAATTCAGATTACTTATCTATCTATGCTGTCTAAACAATTGGCATGATCGCTCCATTGTGACCTGAGAACCGATCTCTTATGCTCAAATACCTCATATAAAATTTACTTCTACAAAAGAATTTCACTTTGTACGGTCTTAAGTGAACTATCTTGGTCAAATATATATTGACTTTATTTTCAAATATTTGAAAATAATGCGTTCTCGCGAACCGACTTGTGTCTACCAAAAAAGAAAATCGAAATTGGGTATACCTACCCATTTGTACATATGGGTATCAAATTATAGGTAATTCTTCAGCGATTGCAAGTTTTTTTAATAATATTTTGGATTTTCACGGGTCGTAATTATTTTTTCAGAAAAAATCTGAAAAAAATTAAAAACTTTTTTTAAATAAATAAAATTAGGGTGTGTTAACCCATACAGCAACAAATTTTTAATGGAGAGCGTAATTAACTTCCACCTTGTGAACTATCTTGAGCACAACGAATTGCTCTGTGACCGCAAATATGGTTTCCGTAGGGCCAAATCCACAGGTGACTTGATGGCGGTCCTCTCCGAAAAGTGGAATAATTGTGTTCATCTTACGTAACGCTGTTGTTCTCGATTCTTCCAAGGCTTTTTTTTTTGGCTTAAAGTCCTCGTTTCAAAACTAATTGCATTTGGTGTCGGTGAATCTGTTACTCGATAGATATCGAGTTTTATCCAGGGTCGTTCTATACGAGTTGCGATGGATGGTGTTCTTTCAGAACAACATTCCATCAATTCTGGAGATCCGCAGGGTTTCGTCCTACCACCGTCCCTATTTCTGGTATTTATCAATGACCATCTGTCACTGACCCAGAACCCAATTCATTCATTTGCAGATGACAGTAACATTTGCCATTCATACTAGTTCAACAAGCGCCCAAACTCTTTGGAGATTCAGAGTGAAGGCCGCACTATGAATGACACGCTTTATATAGACCTTAAATCAATCTCCGACTGGAGTGTTGCAAATAAAGTAGATTTTAATGCAAGCAAAACCCAATGTTGTCTGTTATCTCACAAAAGAATGGATTCACCCTCACTCCCTTAATATGGGTGCTGTGGATATTGCGCTCAATTCAATGTGATCTCCGTTGGATCCGTTGATCTCGGTGTAAAACATATTTCACTCCTGCTGACTTACGCACTGTCTACTCTACTTATATTCGGACTAAAGTGGAATTCAGTTCGCACATTTGGGCAGGGGCTTCAAAACCCTATTTTGAGTTCCTGGACCGAATTCAACAACGTGCAATATATTTAATAGGGGATAAAAATATATCATAGTATATTGGTTCTCTTGAGCACCGAAGGACCGTAGGGTGTGTAAGCCTGTTTTATAGGTATTACAACGGAGAGTGTTCCAGGGAAATATATGGCCTGATTCTACCTGATTTTCTCGTCCTACTCGGGCATCAAACAAAGCTCAAAAATTTCGATAAAAGAATTAATTTTGTAAAAAAATAATCATAAGCATAATTTTAAAAATCAATTAAATGATTTTGGGGCGCTATGGGTTAAGCTTTAAAAATTATTTTTTATAAAAAACTGGTCGGGTAATTTTTTATAAAAGTTTTCCAATAAAAAATTGTTATATATCAATAAAAATTATTTTTTGGGTCGAAAAGGGTTGTAACCCTTTAATGGGTTTAAACGGGTTAAATATTATTTAATAGTCAATTTTCAAAAAATATAGGATATTTTTTTATTTGCCACGGGAAATTTATAAAATACCACGAAAACACTATTTTAGTTATTAGTGTGGCAACCTTATATACTTAATAGCAGCGCTCTTTGCTGTGAGTGTAAAAGTGTTTCTGTTATTTGTTTTATGAGCAAATAAAACAAGTAAACAAACGTTGTAGCGACGAGTAGATAGCTAAAACAAAAAAAATAAAAATGTTTGGCGATATTGTTAAATAAAATAAAAAATGTGAAAATAAATAATATTAATTGATTTTATTAAATTATATTTTACACTTTTGGCGATATATTTATTTTTTAAAATGATCGTATCATACGATTATCATACGATTATTTTGTTCGGGTCGGTTGGGGTCGGTTTGAAATAAATACGAATATTTGCAAAAACAATTTACAAAAACAAAATTTGTTTCAGTTTTTATGTGGGTCGGGTCCATTTAAATAAAGTTAAAATCAATGCAAAATATTTTTATTGTTTCAACGGGTGGGTCAATCCTTGCCAAAACTATTTCGTAGTCCTTTTAAAAAAGGCTCGAAGTGACCAAATGTTCGGCTGGCGAACGATGTTTTGGCTATGGCGGATTCAGAATACATGAATTTAAATATGTAGATTTCAATATAATGGGTCGGGTGGGTCGCGTTAATAAGGCAATATACAAATAAGAAAAGTACAGATTTTTACCTTTTATACAGTGGGTTGTGACAAGCGTTTTGTGTGGTATCGGTATAGATGTTGTGTTGATTTCTTGATGTTGTGGTTTGTGATTTTCCTTATTGTCGTTGTCGTGATTTGTGTTGAGTGTTTATTGTTGTTAATTTGATTTAATTGTTTGTTTATTTGTCGCGATGACCGGATTGTCGCGTTGACGGGTTTTTAGGTTTATTGTCGCGGGACGTGTGAGTTTAAACTTGGTTTTCAACTTATGTAAAGCATTGTCACGAAGACCGGTGGGTTGCGTGCGATTCGTTGACAGAGCCTACGGTCGATCGGTTCACCGCAGAATCGATATTTTTCTCAATATGAGTCTTTTTTATGAAAAAGTCGCAAGAGTGATTTCTGTGTGATTTAGTGATTTTTCATGTTATTTTTCGGTTCGCAACCTTGTCTACCATATTTGTACTTCAAAATTTTAAAATTTTGTACTTTCATATTTCTGAAGTACTACTATTCCTTACTTAACTATTCCTTACTCACTTAACTTAAATGGCCCTTACAACCGTGGGTCGATTTTGGCCGCTGAGATGAAGCCGCGCCAGTCGGATCTGCTTTGCGTGCGCTGACGCCAATTAGAAATACCAAGCGTTGCCAGGTTGTCCTCAACTTGGTCTTTCCAACCCAGATTTGGACGCCCTCTTCTACGCTGTTCACCTTGGAGTTTCATTTCATTCACCTTCTTGGCTGGAGTGTTTTCATCCATTCGTTCGACATGACCTAGTAAGCGAAGCCGCTGGATCTTGATGCGCTTGACTATGTTAATGTCGTCGAATAACTCATACAGCCATGGTTCATTCTGATTCGATACTCATTAGCAAAGCAGATAGGGCCAAAGATTTTGTGGAGAATCTTTCTCTCGAACGCTCCCAGTACTCTCTCATCGGTGGAGGCCAGAGTCCATGTTTCTGCTCCAGAAAGTAGGACGGGCATGATGAGTGACTTGTAGAGCGTTATTTTTGTACGGCAAGAGAGGGCTCTACTTCTCAATTGATAACTGAGCCCAAAGTAGCACCTGTTGGCAAAAGTTATTTTCCGTTTGATCTCCAGGCTGACGTCGTTGTTGCTGCTCATGCTGGATCCCAGATAGACGAAGTCCTTCAAAATGACGAACTTGTGGTTGTCAAAATCAGCTTTTTGTCCAAGACGCACAGACTCTTGTTGACACAAGGAACTTCATCTAGTCCTCGTTCACAGCTAGTACCATTCGACGCAACTCTTTCTCCAATCTGGAGAATGCTCCGCTGACTGCTCGTGTGCTCCTGCCAATGATATCAATATCATCGGCATATGCGAGCAGCATAACACTTTTGTTGAGGATAGTGTCGCTTTGACGGAGTTCGGCAGCTCGAACTATTTTCTCCATCAATAAATTAAAAAAAGTCGCACGATTGGGAGTCACCCTGTCTGAAACCTCGTTCGGTCGTTCTGTCTGAAACCTTATAAATTTCGCAAGTATACCGAACTCAGACATTGTGGCGTATTATCGTTCCCTTATGGGAGTGTCGAAGGCGGCTTTATAGTCCACTAATAGGTGGTAGGTGTTGATCTGTTTTTCTAGGGTCTTTTCCTGGATTAGGCGCAATGTGAAAATCTGGTCTATGGTGGACTTTCCATGTCTAAAGCCGCACTGATAAGGTCCAATCATTCTGTTGACAATGGCATCAGTCTTTCACAAAATACGCTCGATAGAACCTTGCATGCGATATTTAGTAGGTTGATCCCACGGTAGTTGGCGTAGATAGTGGGATCCCCTTTCTTAAGGATTGGGCAGAGTACACTGAGGTTCCAGTCACTTGGCATGCTTTCATCCGACCATATTCGTGCATGCTCTCTATTAGCTCTTCGCCTCCGGTCTTAAACAATTCAGCAGACAGGCCATCAGCATCTGCGGTTTTATTGTTTTTCAGCCGAGCGATGGCTGTTCTGACCTCGTCACGGTCGGGTGGCGGAATCTCAACGTCGTTGCCGGGTTTAATTCTATATCGGTGGAATTGCGGTCATCATCATCACACTCACGTCTTTCTGCCTCGCTTTTTTACTCCTGAAAAGACGTCTCTCTTCTCTTTATATCGCTCCTTCGCAGCTCGCATAACTACTGACTGCAGGGTGGATTTGTACGCAGCGTCTTTCTATGCAGTGGTCGAGCGACACTCTTGGTCATACCACTGATTCCTCAGGGGGCGTTGGAATCCAATCACCTCTTCGGCAGTCGTACGCATAGAGCAGAAGATATGATTCCACTGAGCGCTTAGATCATCGAGAGGAGGAGTGCTTTGTCTAAGCAGGTGTGAGAGTCGAGTGGAAATGAATTGCGTTGTCTGTTGTGATTGCAGCTTTCCGACGTCCAGCTTTCTCTGCGTTTGGTTCCGTACGTTATTCACAGCGCTTAAGCATGTGCGGACCTTGGCTGCTACAAGGTAATGATCCGAGTCCATATTGGCCATGATCGGGCGACAACCATGTGCCCTTGTTGATATCGAAATGTTCGAATCTAGTGCTACTAACTACCATGTTACGTGCTGCGGCGAAGTCGATTAGCATCGTTTCGTTATCGGAAGTGTTGGCATGAAGACAAAATTTCCAATAGATGGCTTCTCTGCCCACTTTGGCGATTAAATCGCCTAGCACGATTTTGATATCGTGACGGGGGCGTTGTCTAGGCGCTCGTAGAAGCGCTCTTTTGTCTCGTCATCTTTCTCGTTCGTCGGAGCAACTGGAAGCAACTGGAACATGAAAACAAAGACATTTCTGTCAAAAAAAAGTTGTTTATATCTGTAATTTTGAAATTAGCAATTGAAAATGTAAGTAATTATCATATTTTTTAAAAGTTATTAATAAAACAAATTTATTTTATAAAGGTCGATTACACCTCAACAATTGAATCTGATGTTCAATTATATGGAAGAGTTGGGAAAGAATAATGTCTCCAAGATCGTACAGGGAAAGCAAACTGCGAATAATCTTTGGATCGCCTTAACGGAAAAATTGAACGCAACTGGTTTTCCTAACAAGTCCGTGTCAGGATGGAGAAAAGTTAGTAGACAATTTCATATTAAAAGTTAATATTCATTATGACTTTAAGGTATGGACTGATTTTAAAGACCGAGCAAAAAAAAATGCAGCAATAATTTGATGTCGTTGAAAAAGACGGGCGGAGGACCTCCCAAACAGGTTCCTATTACAGAGCTGGAGGAAAAAACTATTCAGTTGGCTTCCCTACGAGAAGTAGTCGCAGGAAGCGACTGCAATTCTTATGGAGCGCCTGGAATCTCGGTAGCGCACGATATAGAAGATGCATACATTGTCTGTGGAATACGTTTGCAATCGCTTCTACACGTAAAAGGTAAACAAATTAACATTTAATTTAAATAGGAAAAGAGACAAAAAACTAAATTTTTGTATCACGCTGCCACGGTCGGTTTAAATATTACAGGGGTTTCAATGCCATGGCGTGGTGACTTGTTTTGTCACCCGTTCAGTAAAGTAAAATTCATTTTATTAAATTACACTACACAACAAAATGAGAAAAAAGATTGCGCATAAAATGGCACTATTTTTGTATTATGCGTAATTACCTACAGATTTCGAATATATGAATAATAATAAAATATACTTTTTTCAAGTTCTCCTATTGAGTTCTCCTATACTAACTAGTGAACCAATTTAAAAATGGAGTTTAATTATCTTTCATCAGATATATAACTTGAACATATCAGTTATTTATAACGCGAGATATTCAAAAATATATTTGACCACCTTTTTGAAAGCTTTTTAAAAAGTTATTGGCCGATATATTTTAAACATATCCAAAGATAATTTTTTAAACCCTATTATATAGTCTTCACTGCTGCGCAGAATTTCTATTGTGTAGTGTTATTTAAAGTGCAATATTTAATGCTTACTTTATTTTAGAATTTCAACTCTATCAAGCACACCAAAAAGACGAATTATAAGGAGAATGAAACCAACGAACTATTAAGAAACCAAATTGAGATAGATCGACAGTTTCAAGAAAAGGTTTTAACCCTATTAAAGGAGCGAAACCAAAATCAATTGGATTTCAATGCAAACGTTTTAGCACTGCTAAAAGAAAGGAATGAAATAGCACTGAAACAACTTTACCAAAAATAAAAAAACTATATAATATACATTTTTTTTTATTTTCTTGTAAGTCAATCTGTTGATTTTTTTGTATATGCAAATAAAATGCATTATAATTTCTTAATTGTTAAAGAAGACTTACAATGTTTTAATTGTTCATTGTTTTTATATTACATTATTTTAAGACAAAAGTGATTCTTTTATATCGTCTCTTATTCTTATTGCAATTTGTTTTAATCGATTATTTGCGATTTCAGCGGTTTCGGCATTATTTTCGATACTTTCAGAATTGCGGACTTGCGTCATTATATTATTATTTTCAACATTGCAGTGTATACAAATATTGTGTAAAGCAGCACAAACATTTGCAAAAAAAGCAACTTTTTTTGGAGTCGTATCTACTCTTCCTTTCTTCCATTATTATTCGCCAACGTCCTAAATAATTTAACAAATTCTTTTAAAGGTTTAAAATTGTTAGTAGTGTGAGTACCTTTATAAACACCAATACGTCTTTCAACAATGTTTCTTGCCTTTGCGTGAACGGCGTTAAAATTTGTCTTATGCGGATCATTGGAAGCACGATATGGTGTAAGCAGCCATGGTTCAAGAGGATATCCACTGTCACCTAAAATCAGCGAGAAACAGTTAAAAGAGGGTTAAATTTTTGTGTATATTTTGTACACTAACTATCGCCTATAATAATTACAAATTTTAATATAATTACAAATATTTATATTTCATTTGAATGTTTCCACACCAATGAATCGTGAGAAGAGCCAGCGTATCTTGGATTTATTGCCATTATTTGCATTTTGTGGTTACAAACCTAAAATATAATATATGTTGTATTCTTGGACACTCATTCAAATAATACTTACAATCATCGCATTTATGCTATGTTTTCCTTTTCGATTAAAATACATCTCTTCATTTTCTCGTGGTCTTTGGAAGTATAGGTGAGTACCGTCAATGCATCCAATAACTACGGATAATATATTACTGCATATGGTTAAACTGCATGGTATATCCTTCTTACCTCCTGGAATTCCATACTTTTGGTAAAACAATTGCTTTGTTTCGGTATTTCTGTTATCATTTCCGACCATCCATTTAATCCAAAAGGGGCAAATCTGCCCCTTGAAATGCCTCCTTGGACAAGCGAAAACGTTGAATAAAACAAAATTATTAAATTTATTAATGTATACCTATCCACAAAAATATTAATTTATTACTTATTTGTTGGAAGAGACAGAGGTTTCGACGAATCTCTTAACGAACGACGTTTTCGCAAATTGTCCAATTTTTTATTTATCTCATTTGTGTCCAGTAATAATATATTATAATGGCGAAACATTTTTTGAATATAATTTTAAAACGAAAACACAAAAAACCCACAATTATAATTATATATATGAAACGATACCAAATTTGCTATCGCGCAAAGTCAATCGTTCAAACGATAGTATTTGACAACAATTGCTGTTGCGTGAAGCAATCGTTGAATCGTCAAAGCGATATCGAACAAACGATACATTGTTTTTGTGATTTCATGAAGCAAAACTATCGTCAAAACGATATCGTTTGACGATTATTGTCATACGTGATGAGAGCCCTGAGATATCAAGAACCATTAAGCATTAAATTTCATGTAAATAATGCGGTTAAAAATGTTGTATTCAAAAAAAAAAAAACTTGAAAATTATTTTTTTGTTTATTTGTTGTATTGCATGAGTTAAAGCAATGTTTTAGTGATATATCAAAACCAATCTAAATACTAAAACATGTATGTTGAATATACTATGAGATATATAGTAAAACCCCTTATTTATCGAAGTGAACAAAGTATGACTTACACCAGTTTGACTTTAAACATCTTATACGGGTGAAGAACGATGACGATTGACGGATAACAATTCAATTGAAATATTCTATTTCAAGTTAATTGGATAGCAACAATAAATATATAAAAATTTGTACCTTATATATGCATTGGATTAATGATGTGTGTGCGGGTGGTGAACGGGTTGGCAATTTGGTGGATTTAAATAACAAAGATTTACCTTATTGTCCGAGTGGTGATTCGACTTTTGAAGTGAATGGGTGGGTGTTGTGTTTGTTGAAATTCCTGTCTCCTGTTGAAGTGGTTTGTTCCTTGGCGTTGTTGTTGTTGTTATTGTGTTGATTGTTGAATGTAGATTTGTGTTTATTAATTGTTTGTAATATTTGTCGCGGTGACCGATATGTCGCATTGACGGGTTTTTATGTTCGCTTTATATGTCGCGGTGACGGGAGTGTTTAAATGTTTACTTTAAACTTTAAAATATAAATTATTAAATTTCGCGGAGGCGGGTGGGTCGATCGTGCGTTCGATTAAAAAAAACGTAACGAGTGACGATTGAGCATTTTAAAATGTCAAAAGTCATTGCAGCGAGAAAGTGGGTCTGATTAGTTATTTAATCGGGGGCCACAATGGGTCAGTGACCGCGTGAATTGCTTCAATTCATGTCTGTTAAATGAGTGCAGACTCGTGTGGTGTCTCTCATGACACACGACACATGTGTTGTTGCTAGTGCATTTTTCTGTGCTGTGAGATCGGGCCAAGCAATTCACGCAGTAGTGGAAATTCTTCACTACATTATATTTCTCATACAAGTTCTTCTCCTTGAACCTGGAGCAAGTCGCTAAGCTATGGTCCTGATGGCAAAGTTCGCATGCCATTCAACGGTTCGATGCCACATACTGTCGGTCATGGCAATAAGGGCAGGTAGATATGGGTCGAAATCTTGTATGTTCAGTAGGCCTGACGATCTTCACATTTTGGAATTCAGCACGGTTGCCAACACTGCAGTTGTTATTTAGGGTAAAGTTGTTGGACGGTTGGGTCTCAGCAAGTATTACATTGTTGAACATTGACACAATATTGTCGGGTCTGCCTATAGGAATGGGTCCTGAAACAATCCATTCAAATTCAGTCTCCTGTGCTAACAATGATTCTAACACATTGTGCAGGACACCACCACGGATTATTTTTGGATATAGATCGCAACCAATGAGTATATCCACGGGTCGGGTATTGTAGAACTCTGGGTCGGCCAGATTAAGGCTGGCCAAACTACTGCAAAGGGCCGGGTCGATTGCATAGGTAGGTAAATCATTTGTTAGGGTCTTGAGTACAAGTGCTTGCGTTTTTACTTTAAAGTTATGCTTAATTCTGACTCCGGGTTTCAGATGTAGAAGTGAATGATGCCTTTTTCCACATGTATGACACTGACACTCATTTCTACAATTTTTAATGCCGTGAGAGATTGCTAAGCAATTGTAGCACAACCCTAATTTTCTCACGACATCGAGTCTTTCATCCACTTTCATGGCTATGAATCTCGGGCACTCGAGGAGAGTGTGATGGGCTTTGCATAATCGGCAAAGGTCCTCTTCAAATTCCCATTCGGTTGGCTTTGCAAATGTGGGTCTTGGATCTGTATTATTATGTGTGGGTCTAAATGCGCAATGGGTCTGAGAAACATTCATGTGATATGTATTCACATTTTCTCCCCAAGATTCGGGTCCAGAACCATCTCGGCTGTGACTAGAAGTCGATGGCTTCATATCATCAACAGCTTCGAGTGTCCTATATCTTCGGGTCAGAAACACGTTTAAGGTTGTCCATGATGGAACAACTGAGATGTCCGTTAGAGATTTCTCAAATTTCTCTAAGGTATTCTTGGGGAGATGGGTCGAGCACAAGTATACCAGGATTGGATCCCAGCTCTTTGTGTCAATTCGCAAATTTTGAAGGGTCATAATGCAGTCATTTATAGTTATTTGTAGCTTCCTAATGGAACAACCTGACTCAAATGTCACTGTTTGCAAATTAAAAAGAGTCTTTAATTGCGCATTTATTTGCATCCGCTTATTCTCGTATTGCTCCTCGAGATTATACCAAGCAAATGAGAATCCAGCATTGGTAAGCGGAGCATTTTTTACAATATTATTTGCTTCGCCTCGGGTCTTTTGAGTAAGGTAGACTAATTTTTCTACATCACTTAATCGGGAATTGTTAATGTACATAGCCGAAAACAGATCTCTGAAAGTGGGCCATGTAGCATAATCACCATCAAAAATATCCATGTCACATGGGGTTAAAGTTAAATAGGGTTCGAATTGTATCGGGGTCGTTTCTTCTCTTGGGAGTTTCTACCGGGTGTTTGAATGTCTCCATTATTTCTGAAATTGAAGCAATACAACGTATGTACTGGAATATTTATCCTTCAGCTTCTTTCTGTCCACATCGGGATTGTCGGCTTCACTTCGTACAGAATGATACGAAGCTTGGAAATTTGACCCAAAGATAAATTTTTCAAATTTTTTTGAAGTTTATCTAAAAACGAATTGATTTAATACGTTTTTATCGTTCTTTCATTGTGAACAAATCATTTTGATTGCTGTTAACCCATACACAACCAAACATAAAAGGTATTTATATATTTTTTATAAGTTTTCAGTATTATTTTCTGAAAAACTATTGCAACCCGTGATAATCTTTTAGATTAAGCCATCCAGACCCAATATTTATTATTGAAATATTTGAGATTGTCTCAAATTAGTTAAATATTTTCGAACCCTACACAATAATAAAAAATATGGCGGCTCTGACAGCATTTTTTCAATTTGGAAACGATATTATTGAATTTGAGCAAAGTATTTGCGAGACCCCTACCCAAGATTTAATTCCTCATGCCATGGAGTTTCATCAGAAGCAGCTTACATTTCTGTGGGATAATTCCCAAGCTTCGTATCATTCTGTACGCAGTGAAGCCGACAATCCCGATGTGGATAGAAAAAAGGATAAATATTCCAAAGCGTACAACGCGTACATACGTTGTATTGCATCAATTTCAGAAATAATAGAGACATTCAAACACCCGGTAGAAACTCCCAAGGCAAGAGAAGAAACGACCCCGATACAATTCGAACCCTATATAACTTTACCCCCATGTGACATGGATATTTTTGATGGTGATTATGTGGTTAAAGTTAAATAGGGTTCGAATTGTATCGGGGTCGTTTCTTCCCTGGGAGTTTCTACCGGGTGTTTGAATGTCTCCATTATTTCTGAAATTGAAGCAATACAACGTATGTACTGGAATATTTATCCTTCAGCTTCTTTCTGTCCACATCGGGATTGTCGGCTTCACTTCGTACAGAATGATACGAAGCTTGGAAATTTGACCCAAAGATAAATTTTTCAAATTTTTTTGAAGTTTATCTAAAAACGAATTGATTTAATACGTTTTTATCGTTCTTTCATTGTGAACAAATCATTTTGATTGCTGTTAACCCATACACAACCAAACATAAAAGGTATTTATATTTTTTTTATAAGTTTTCAGTATTATTTTCTAAAAAACTATTGCAACCCGTGATAATCTTTTAGATTAAGCCATCCAGACCCAATATTTATTATTGAAATATTTGAGATTGTCTCAAATTAGTTAAATATTTTTGAACCCTACACAATAATAAAAAATATGGCGGCTCTGACAGCATTTTTTCAATTTGGAAACGATATTATTGAATTTGAGCAAAGTATTTGCAAGACCCCTACCCAAGATTTAATTCCTCATGCCATGGAGTTTCATCAGAAGCAGCTTACATTTCTGTGGGATAATTCCCAAGCTTCGTATCATTCTGTACGCAGTAAAGCCGACAATCCCGATGTGGATAGAAAAAAGGATAAATATTCCAAAGCGTACAACGCGTACATACGTTGTATTGCATCAATTTCAGAAATAATAGAGACATTCAAACACCCGGTAGAAACTCCCAAGGCAAGAGAAGAAACGACCCCGATACAATTCGAACCCTATATAACTTTACCCCCATGTGACATGGATATTTTTGATGGTGATTATGCTACATGGCCCACTTTCAGAGATCTGTTTTCGGCTTTAAAATTTTATTTAGTGGTAAACTGGGTCGCAAATAAAATTTTATAGCGCAGTTGAGCTTTTTGGTTCGCAATTTGTTAAAAATCAAAAATATATTTTATAAAAATTCGATAAAGGAACACTTATTGCTCGTACGCTCTGCCCAATGATGTCGATATCATCAGCGTACCCGAGTAGCATGGAAATCTTGTTGAAGATAGTGCCATTGTGATGAAGTTGTGCAGCACTTCTCCCCTATTAGGTTGAAGAAATCACAAGATAGGGAATCGCCTTGTCTGAAACCTCGTTCGGTATTAAACGTATCGGAAAGGTTGTTCCAAATTCTCACTGAGCAACGTGTGTGGTTCAGGGTCATCTTGCAAAGCCTTATAAGTTTCAAACATGGTAGCGTATAGGCGACTCCTTATCGGACTGCCGAAGGCAGCTTTGTTGTCGATGAGAAGGTGGTGGGTGTCGATCTGTCCCTCTTTGGTCTTTTCCAGGGTTTAGCGCAATGTAAAAATCTGGTCTATGGTTGACTCGCGGTAGTTGGCGTGTATCGTATATCCCCCATCTTAAGGATTGGGCAGAGTATACTGAGATGCTTTCTTCTGACCACATTCTGCTGATGAGCTGGTGCATGCTTGTTATGAGCTCATCGTCTCCGGTCTTAAACAACTCAGCAGGCAGGCCAACCGATCCTGCGGCTTTGTTGTTTTTCAGCCTGTTGATGGCTGTGCAGACCTCATCACGGTGTATGTCAACACCGTCGTCAGCAACTGGGGTTGTCAAACTGTCTTCTCTATCGGCGGAGTAGTTGTCGTCATCGCCAGCTAGAAGATGAGAGAAATACTCTCTCAATATTCTCAGTGTACCCTGGACATCACTTATTAGATTCTCGCCATCGTACTGACAAGAAAAGTGTCCGGTCTTTAAACCTCCGGTCAGGCGTCTTATATTTTGAAAGGATTTTTAAGCCTTGTTCCTGTCGCCATGCATATATATCTTCACACTCGCGTCTTTCTAATTCTCTTTTCTTGCTCCTGAAAAGATGTTTCTCTTCCGTCCTCTTCTCACTGTATCGCTTTTTCGCGGCTCGCGTAACTACAGACTGCAGGGTGGCTATTTATGCAGCGTCTTTCTCTGCAGTCGATGCACAATGCTCTTCGTCGCCACATGTTCCGTAGTGGGCGTTGAAATCCAAGCACATCTTCAGCAGCCGTTCACATTAAGTGAGAGACAACCTAGAGACAAGGTGGCGGAATCTCTTGCCGACTACAAATCCACAACCAAATTTATGCCTCTCCGCATGGCAGCTGTAGTAAATGACGCAGGATGTCTGTTTAGAGCAGCCATTTCCTGTCCATCACATTTCCTGGATTGCGGTTATGTCAGCCTGGTATCTTTCGAGGACATCAACCAGTTTGATAGTGGCACCTTCCAGATGCATATCCGTAAATCATGGTCCTTTATATATTTGCGTATGTTTTCATCGTGTTTTCGTGTCGGTATCCGAGGCATGTTGTATGTTTTCGTTGAATCGGCTTTTTATATGACGGATCACAAGCTTAACGCACAACCCCCATTTTGGAGGACCAATATCCCTGTCATGTTTGTCCCCGAGCAGACCTCCCACCGGGATTGAAACCCGATCTTCAGCTGGTTGCTCGGGTTAACGGTTTTTACCAACGTGAAGGTGAGACTAGGAATTGTGTAGGAGAGGCTATGGTAACTAACCATCACTTTGGCATTAATTGCATGGGTTGGAAGTACAATCCACTTACTCAATTCTTCTGTCACAAATGTGGCTTCAGATCCTGAATCAATCAAGGCACGCGCTACGAATTGGTTTCCTCTGTCTTCAACGTTGACCGCTAATGTACTTAGAATCATTTTCATTTCAGCTAAATGTGATTTTTCGTTATTTCCTTTTGTGGGTCTAGGGTCAGTGGACTGTATTTGGGCCGTAAGTGCTTAGGTTATAGCAGCTGCACATCTACTGGGTCGTGTATTTAATTCTAACTCCGGGTTTGAGTCTAGATGAAGAAGTTATTGATGTCCACATTTTTCCACATGTCAGACACTTACACTCACTTCAATCGAAACATTGGGTTTATGATGTGCTTGATGTTGTGTTTGTGGAAGTTCCTTATTGTATTTCGTATAAATGGTTTGTTCATTGTTGTTGTTGTTGTGAAACGTGCTGATTGTTGATGTGGTTGGTTTATGTTTAATAATATGTTTTTTTCTCGCCGTGACCGATTGTCGCGTTAACGGGTATTTATGTGTTTAGTTATTTGTCGCGTAGACGGGTGTATTATTATTTGTTTAATTTAAAAAGTTAACTTTCAATGTCCGGAGACGGGTGGGTTGAGTGTATTCGATCGGTTTGAGGGTAAACGTAGCGAGTGACGATCTTGTACTTTAGAACGTCAAAATTCAATGCAGCGAGTATCACTGCAACGAGTGCGTCTGACGGGGGTGTTCATACACGTTGTGTATACATTCTGCGGAAACACACCTCATTTATTTAAAACCCATTTTCAACATGCAAATTTTCTAAATATCTTTATCAGACGAATGATCAAATGTTTAATTTATATATTTTTTAGCAATCAATGCCCTTATGTGTTACGACTGCAATAGTGAATATGATCCGCGCTGTGGTGATCCATTCCAACCATATTCTATAGGACAGGTCAATTGCAGTAAACAGGAACCATTGGAACACCTAAAGGATAAATATAAGCCAAGCTTATGTCGCAAGACTGCTCAAAAAAGTAAGTTTAAACAATTTCAAACAAAACTGTTTCGGCATTCTGATTCTCAGAATTAACAATACTTAAAAGACATTTACTACTACAATACAATCTCATAAGATATCAATACTTTCTTATTCTAAATACCATATATGTGATAGACAGAACGTCGTATAGTTTGCGTGGTAAATCACGCTATGAAAAACAAATAATGTAGTTTTATTTAAATTTTTTTGTTTGGTCATTTTGTTTGGGAACATTTTATTCCGGTCGGTTGCAAAGAGCACTGTAGTTTCTTTTCGATTTACGTCACTTTTGATTCCGCTAAAAAAAATTTCAAAATTTGGTCAATGCTTTAATGGTTTTTGTTAAAGTTGTACAGGTGTTTTGTGCTTTAATAGATGTATAATTTTTTTAATTTTTTCTCAAAACACATAACACACAATAAAATAAAAATATATACAAAGTAATCTTTAATATTTGCCACTTAAGAACGCACAGTGCGTTTGATTTTAATAAAAAAAAGTCATATCGAAAAATAATTTCTCAATTCCGAATAAATTAATGCAATATCGTGCTATTAATACCCTACACTAAGAATGAAAGGATATATTCAGTTTGGTACGCCGTTTGTAACACCCAGAAGGAAGCATCTCCGGTATGGAAAAGTATATTCTTGATCAGCATGATCTCCTGAGTCGATGTCCGTCTTTCCGTCTGTCTGTCCGTCTGTCTGTTGAAATCCATACTACTTAAAAAATTGAAGAGTTAGATAAATGAAACTTATAATTTAGATTACTTATATACCTACGCTGTATGTGCAAATAGATTGGCGAGATCGGTTCATTGACCATTTATGTTCAAATAACTCATATAAAATTTACATCTACAGATCAATTTTACTGTATACATGCTTAGGTAAACTTTTTTGGTCAAATATATATTGACTGCATGCTCAAATACATGAAAATAATGTTTTCCCGCAAAACGACTTGCGGTTCCCAATAAAAAAAAATCGAAATTCGGTAATCCTACCAATTTGTAAATATGGAAATTCTCCAGCGATTGAAAGTTTGTTGTTATTTTCAGGACTCGTATACCCTGGTGACATATATACCACTTTGAATGGTAACCACATATATGTGTAGGGTATTTATAGTCAGCTTAGACCGACTATAATGACTATAATTTTGATAATCCTAACTATCATAATAACACCTAATATATAATATCCCTACTTTAAAATTTCCCATGTGATCTAACCTTCCCAACTGGTTTTTATTATAATCAAACGCACTTTATTTTCTTAAGAATTAAAAAAATTATAAATCTATTAAAGTACAAAATACATCTACAAAAAAAAAACAATTAAAACATTGACCAAGGTAATTTTGAAATTTTTTTTAGCTGAATTTTATCTGAATCAAAAATGACGTAAATCGAAATAGTGAAGTTTGAAGATTTAACTAACAAATTTACTAAAATAAAATATGAATTAATAACTAAAATAAAATTTATCAAATTGATTACAAATATCTATTAGAAATGATCAAACGTACTTTTGAATAAAGTTTAAAGACCTAAGAAAAAGTCTTCATATTAATTGCATTTTTATAATGTTGCCATTGATAAAAAATATTATATACAACCTCTCTCACGTCTCCAAATTTTAGATGGTCCTAGAATTGACCACAAACAATTTTACTAAAAAAAAAAAGAAGAACATCAAAGAAAATTACTATTTTTTTGGTGTTTTCCACTTCAAGGACTGTGCGCAGCCACAAGGTTTGTTTAAAAAAGGATGAAATTTTGGAAGGGCGTTAATAGATTATAATCTAATTTTTGGAGCTTATTCTGATACTTTTTTTTTACCCTACACATAAATTTATATTTCTTAAAGGAATTTTTTTACTTTCGGTTGCAATGCGCGAGCACAGGACGATGTCATTTTTGACTTTCAAGACCAATAACTACAACAAAACTTAAAGCAATATGATGTAACCAGTAAAAAAGTTGTATAATGAGCAAAGCACCAGACTTTAAAACAATAACCGATGGAAATTTACCGTTAACAAATTTGGATTCAGCACACCTAAAAATATATAAAAAAAATTACATGTCAAAATAACCATGCCGATTTCAGAACGGTTTAACCAAAGAAAATGTCGATTTTTTGTACTTTTTTAACTTCAAGGACGGTGCGCGAGCATAAGATTTTATTCAATTTTATTTTATTTAGGAGGACATTAATAGATACAATCTCTAATTTTTTGAGTCTATTACGATCCAAAAAAAACTTAATGTATTTTTTTTTTACAAATTAACCACCGCTCAGGGGATTCCCCCTACTCGTGCAATGCACAGTGTTGATCGTAAGAAAGGATAATAAGTTAAAGGGAGGAGGAAAGATGGAGTAGTGTCGGTGGATGTTTGCTTTAAATTTTCCAATGTTAAGAATGTCGAGAAAAACAGACGCTGGGAGTGGAGAACAAATTATCTCTGTAATGCGTGGTTCTGTTGAGAACCGAGTGAACTACGAAGGGGTGGGCTTGGTTCGATGCCCGAGTAGAACGAGAGAATACACGACCTGGTGCAATCAGGCCATGTATTTCCCTCGAACACTTACCATTGTTCTGTTGAGAACCGAGTGGACTATGAAGGGGTGGGCTTGGTTCGATGTCCGAGTAGAACGAGAGAATACACGACCTGGTGCAATCAGGCCATGTATTTCTCTCGAACACTTACCATTGTAATACCTATAAAACAGGCTTAAACACCCTACGGTCCTTCGGTGCTCAAGAGAACCAATAGAGGATCCAGGAACCCCAAGGAAGATTTTGAAGCCCCTCTCCATATGTACGAATTGTATTTCTTCTTAGGCCGAATATAGGTGGTGAAGACAATGCGCAAGTCAGCGGGAGTGAAGTATGTTACACCGTTTCAAAAAACCGAGGCACTTGGCCGCTTCTTTCGACAAATCAAATATGTGATCATTCCAACGGAGGTCACATTGAATTGATATGACCAGAACTTCAAGAGCAGCTGACTGCGCAATATCCACAGAGTCCATATTGAGGGGAAGGAGGGGGAATCGATTCTTTTGTGAGATAACAGACAACATTGGGTCTTGCTTGCATTAAAATCAACTATATTTGCAAGACCCCACTCGGAGATTGTTTTAAGGTCATTATTGAGTGTATCATTGTGCGCCTTTCACTCTCAATCTCCAAAGAGTTTGGGCGCTTGTTGAACGAAGATGAATGACAAATGTTACTGTCATCTGCAAAGGAATGGATTGAGTTCTGGGATGACAGAAGGTCATTGATAAAAACCAGAAATAGGAACGGGGATAGAACGAAACCCTGCGGGATTCCAGAATTGATGGAATGTTGTTCAGAGAAAACACCATCCATCGCATCTCGTATTGAACGACCCTAGAGAAAACTCGATATCCATCGAGTAAAAGAATTACCGACACCATATGCAAAAAGACACCTTTTAACAAATGACCAGAAATGACCGAAAAAAATCATTTTTTGTGGTAAACTCTAGCAGCATAATGTAACTTATAAGCCCTATTACATTTTGAAATAAAAAAAAATTTTGGTTTCGACCCGCCCTGATATACATTTCTCTTATTGTTTTGGGTAACACTCTTGATATGCATTGATAATTTTTTTTTTCGCCCACTATTTCCAGTGATGGCTCAAAGTTACAAAAAATTGGCCAAAAATTACTTTTGTATAGTTGTTCATATTTAAATATTTCTTAAACTAAAAATGCTAGAAACTCCATTGATGGCTCGTTTTAAAGCTATTGGAACAAGCTTTTAGAAAAGTAAGTTGTAATTTCTAAACTACTTGTACTGCAAATGGATGTCCTTAAAAAGAACCCTTTTTAAAATTCTGAAAAAAATAACATATTTTGGTTGATTTAATAAAAATGTTCATACAAAATTTCAAGATGGTATTTGATCGCATCGTATTTTAAAAATTAATTTTCTAAATGTTTACATAAAGACAAAATTTAGGATTTTTAATACAAATGTATTAAATTTTTGTATAGTAATGCAGTAAAACTATGTAGTTATTTCCGACACAAAAACAACAACATCCATGTAGTAAAAACAAATTCATTTGCATTTTTACGTAAATCAAAGACATGTGAATTTTTTTTTTAATTCATGTTTATTTATTTTTATTACAGTATTTATTTCGGTGTATCATATTGTGAGACAGACATATAGTCACTGTCATACGAAATTGGCGAATGTTCATTTTTAAAAATGTAGGGAAACCTAATTTTAAAGTTTGAAGTGCTTTAAAAATTAGTAAAAAAAAATTTTTTGTTACTTTAGTTTATTCATCAATTATCATCATGTATATAAATATCTTTGGATTTGGGCAACTTACTGAATTATAAAATCGGACTTTGTGTGGCTATATCCTGACCAAAACGGAAATATTCTTGTTTTTTATACATAACTTTTTGTGGGTATAAGTATTGTAAAGGCATTAATTGTTTGTTTTTAAAGCACCTATCGATTGGCGTCATTATTTAAATATAATTAGCGAAACATTAATTTGTTATTTGTAAGAAAAATGTATGGCAAAATATGTTTTAATAATGATGCCAAAAAAGAGTTATTGCAAAAAAAAAATATAAAAAATCGAAAAATTGAAAATCTTGTCATGACAAAAGGTCGAATATTTTGGTTTTTTCGTCATAACTTTTTATTGATACGAGATATAATAGTGGTGTAAATGCATTTATTGTTTGTTTAAAGCACATATTTATCTGCATCATTAATTACAAATAATTTGCTAAAAAATTATATCACTTCATTTGTATTTTTATACCCTACACCATGTTATCAAATTCATTTGGCATAACGGGCCGCATTTGTGTACCGTAAGAACAAAAAATCTCTCGTTTTTTACATTTGGTTCTTCGGTTGTAAAATAAAATATATTTTAAGAAGATCAAATTTTATGAAAAGCGACGAAGGGACATTTTTTTTGTTGGAAAAAATTGTGCAATTTAGTCTGTTTGAAATATATCGAAAAAAATTTCCGATCTTCTTGATCCTGCCAAGTTATTTACAATGGAGTATGTTTCAAACACTAGAGAATATTTTATAAAACAAACATCTAACAATCATTTAAAATTTTTGGAACTTTTTATATCGGCAAAATAGTGCGATACCGAATTAGATCTTGTACCAATATCAAAGGCCAAATCGTAGTAAAACTGCAAAAATAGTCCAAAGCGACAAATCGCAGTTTTTCGAAACGACAATAAAAATGATTTTGGATAAATATTCCATCAAATAGTTCAAATATGTCGAGTTTTATTGGAAAAACATTACGATATCGATGTGGAAAATGATTAAATATCCAACCATAAAATGTTACTCTGCGAAAATTACGAAATTTTAGAAATTAGCAACAAGATTGGATTTTTGTTATCCAAGCTAATTCGAGAAAACTTCGAGACATAAATCACATGCCAGACCGGTACAAATTTTTTAGATTTTCGCTACAAACAATACTTAAACTATTGAAAAAGTTTAGTTTTTAAAATACAGTATATAAACTTGATATTTGAATAAATTTGAAAAGGTTTGTGTTTTAGAATAATTATTTATTTAAAATGTGATTCTAGGATTGGCTTTACGTTAGCATCTCTATCAATTATAGTTGTAAATTATTGTTATACATATATAGTTTTCTCAATATTTACTTGCTGTTGCTAAGTGCACAGCATATGCTCAGCTATGTATTTTTATGTTACCGTTCAACATATATATTTTCATTATAAGCAGTAGATACCAGTTTTAAAAGTCAGTCGGTCTAGAGTCATCATTAGCTTAAGTTCTAATAAATTTTAACGTGGTATAAAACTAAAATTGTTTCGTTTCAATATTAATTATAATACATAATTTTTGGTCCTTCGAGCCGGATAGTTTTTGAACTTTAAACTAAATATATTTGAACACATTTTGCGAAAAAAAAACCAATATTTACAATACTTGTGAAAAATCGTGCAAATAATTAGCCAATTATTTAATTATATGTTAACCGCGTGCTTTAAACGCAACAATTCTTCAACCTAATCATTGTAGTTGTATTATAAAAAATCATTAATATAGCAAAGATCAATATTAACTATATTAAGAAGTGTGATTTTGTGTACGGGTAAAATACTCACATGTGATAATAATTGATAGATCGACTCATTTGTAAATTTCTCTACGTATATACGAGCATAATGAACAAGTTAATAAAAAAAACGTGGCTGGGCTAAGGCTTCTGAGGCTCTATCAAATGTTATTAAATCCAATACTGATAGTTTTTAAATCAGAAATAACTCCGGTTCTATCGAACAATTTGCAACACATCACGCTGTACTGAAACCTTCTAGTTCCACCACAAAATGTCATGTTGTTTTTGACGGATCCTGTAAAGATGCGGCCGGGATTTATTTGAATGATCGATTGCATATTGGCCCTGCCATTCAACGAGATTTATTTGGTGTATCAGTTAGATTTATACAGCACCGCTATGTGTTTTCAACTGACATTGAAAAAATGTTCCGAGGTATTAAAGTTTCTTCAGATCATGCAAATTATCAGCGCATAGTCTGGAGAAGAAATGGGTCATCGCCGATTGAGCATTATCGATTATTGACAGTAACATATGGCCTTGCTCCATCACCATTTTTAGCAGTACGTGTACTCAAACAAAATGCCGAAAATTATAAAGATTGTTACCCAATTGCTTCACGTGTATTAATGAATGATGCTTATGTTGATGACATTGCAACAGGATGTAATACTATAGAAGAAATCATCGCCTTAAAAACAGAACTTGTTGAATTATTATCAAAAGCTAATTTTAAATTGCCGAAGTGAAGCTCAAACTGCTGGCCATTACTAAAATTATTACCCAAGGAAATTTGTGAACTTAATCCTGTCGCATTTAATACGCCGAACTCCGAATCAATAGTATAAATACTCGGTTTAATGTGGAATCCATCTAGTGATGACCTTTTTGTAAAACTACAACCTCCAACATGTAATAGTAAGCCCACTAAAAGAATCGTGTTGTCGGAGACATCAAAAATATACGACCCACTTGGTATTGTAACACCGACGATTATTATGTTTAAAATTTTATTTCAAGAATCATGGTCCATAGATTAAGCTGGGATGTAGAACTGCCTGACGATATATTCGCGCGCTGGAATCTCTATATAAAAGAACTACCAAATTTATCGAGCATTCGAATTCCAAGATACATTTCATCGCTTTCGGGAGTAATTGAATTACATGGATTCGCGGACGCTTATGCAGCCGTTGTTTACAGCCGTGTGCAGATCGGCGAAGTCTTTGTTACACATTTAATCGCATCGAAAACACGAGTGGCACCTTTAAAACCAATATCCATACCGAGATTGGAATTGAATGGTGCATTGTTATTAACTAAATTATTAATACTCATGAAAAATTCGCTTTTATTAAAAATCTCTAAAATTTATTGCTGGTCGGACTCTGAGATTATATTGCATTGGCTTTCATCAACCCCAAGAAGGTGGAATACTTTCGTGTGTAAACGTACTGCTGAAATATTAGATGTCGTGCCTAGGGAGTGCTGGAATCATGTACGTCCGAAGATAATCCCGCGGATTGCGTATCTCGCGGACTTCTGCCATCAAAACTTAAACAATAACCTATGGTGGGCTGGTCCACAGTGGCTAACACTCTAAAAAGCATCATGGCCTACATCAAAGAATTTACCCGACCTAATAAATCACCCTAGTGTTCGTGTTGAAGAATAAATTGTAAAACAAATTGTGTTCTGTGCAAGTGAAAATAGCAATGTACTTGACACACTAATAAGAAAAATTTCATCATGGACTCGATTAATAAGAGTAATAGCATTTTTTATTCGTTTTGCTCAAAACTGTCGCAGAGGAGCTCATTGTCGTACAGGTTCAGCAGTTCTAAATGCAACTGAAATTCAACACGCTAAAACAATTACAATTCAACGCGTTCAATGGAATGCATTTTCAACTGAGATCCTGGAACTACAATGCCTGAAACCGCTGCATCGAACATCACGACTAATTCGATATACGTCATTTATTGATCAACTTGAGACTCTACGCGTTGGCGGAAGAATTAAACACGCAAATATAAATTTTAATATTAAACATCCTATATTACTACCAAAAATTCTTTTCTTTCAGTTCTAATTGTTAAACACATTCACGAGGTTCATCTGCATACAGGAGTTGAAGCAACATTTGTTATTACATGCCAACAGTTCTGGATTCTTGGATGTAAAAACATGATACGAAAGGTAGTCCACAGCTGCAAAAAATATTTTATGCTGGGGCGTGCGACTAGCGTACAGTTAATGGGAGACCTTCCAATACCATGAGTACAACCTAGTAGATGTTTTCTTCATTGTGGGCTAGATTATGCAGGACCGGTTTCACTTAAGATGTCAAAGAAATCCAAAAATAGTAAATTATGGTTTGCTATATTCATTTGTATGTCCACAAAAGCACTGCACATTGAGTTGGTTAGTGATCTTACAACGGAAGCATTTCTTGCCGCGTTTCGGAGGTTCAATGCTCGCAGAGGAAAACCTAGTGACTTATATTCCGATAATGGTACTACATTTCATGGAAGCAAATGAGTTATCGATGAATTTAAAAAACTTTCTGCATCACAAGCTCATATTGCGGAGGTATCACAATATCTAGCCAATGATGGTATAAATTGATATTTTATACCGCCGTCCGCCCCACACTTTGGAGGTTTGTGGGAGGCTGGCGTTCGATCAATTAAATTACATTTAAAAAGAGTCGTGGGTTGTGCACTGCTGACGTTTGAAAAGTATTATACTGTGTTAACGCAAATAGAGGAAATATTAAACTCCAGACCATTGTGTACCATTTCGGACAGTGATTTAAATCCATTAACGCCATCTCACTTTTTGATTGGTGAGCCATACAAAAGTTTACCGGAGCCATCATTACTAGACACAAACATTAATCGTTTACATCATTGGCGTCACTTGCAAGCTATGGTACAAGGTTTCTGGAAACGGTGGAGACTGGAGTACGTTACCACATTTCAACAACGAAACAAATGGCAACATCAGCAGCCTAATGTGAAGATCGGAGCAATTGTTGTGCTTAAGGAACCCAATCTTCCTCTTTCGAAATGGATCACTGGTCGAATTATCGATGTTACTAGAGGTTCAGACGGAATTGTTCTGGTTGTCAAGGTCAATACGACTCTTGGTGAATATACTAGACCTATTACGAAGATTGCTATTCTCCCAACTTCCTGAACATTGTTCAGGGGGTCCGGAATGTTTTAGAATAATGGCTTATTTAAAATGTGATTCTAGGCTTGGCTTTACGTTGGCTTTACGTTAGCATCAATTATAGTTGTAAATTATTGTTCTACATATATAGTTTTCTCAATATTTACTTGCTGTTGCTAAGTGCACAGCATATGCTCAGCTATGTATTTTTATGTTACCGTTCAACATATATAATTTATATATAATTTCATTATAAACAGTAGGTACCAGTTTGATGATTGTTCTTTTAAAAGTCAGTCGGTCTAGAGTCATCATTAGCTTTAATTCTAATAAATTTTAACGTGGTATAAAACTAAAATTGTTTCATTTCAATATTAATTATAATACAGTTTGCTTTTTATGAACAGTTAATTATAATTGTAAGGACAATGACAACTGATTAGAATTTATTATTATTAAAATTAGAATTGTGAAGAAGTTTGTTTTATTATCATTAAAATGATGTTTGCTGCATTCTATGGTCAAGAATCTACAACCACAAAAAGTGATTATTGATTAATTTTTTTAAACTTTGGACCTCTGGAGAAGGTGAGTCTTGAACTCTGGTAGATTTAGTGTGGAATGTCTCTAATACAAAAAGTTGTACAATACAAAATGTTATACAAAAAACATGATCACTACAATCATGTTTTTACGGCATCATTCAATGATTGTAATTATTATTGCTGCAATCATGTTCCATATTGTACCATGATTGAAGCAAACATGTTCGTCTCAGAGCTCTTTCTGTTTGTGTACTCTCTGTATTTTTCTCATTACGTTCTGGAGTCTCTTACTCATTCCCGGCTCTGCATTGATACCGCAGCATTTATTCCATTTTGGCTTTAAAACCGAAATTTATTAATTAAATTGTTACAAACAAAATGAGCACCGACGACAATGTGACCTTTCTTGACTCTCTGCACTGTTGAGAACTTTTCTCACAATTTTAATCATAGTTTGGTTATATCAATCATTCATTGAGGCAACATGATTCCTGGAATCATAGCATGATTGTAACAATCAATACTATTATTCTGGCAATCATTCATATTTCAATAACATTTTTGACACAATCATTAGCTATTCCAATCATTGAATTTAATAAGTCTATGATTCTATAAATCATTAAATGAATGACAGAATCATTTAAAAAAATTGGGAACGATAATTGCAATCATTTATTATCTTAGCAATCATGCTACAATCAAGGTTTTTCTCTGCGTGTAGTAAAACAAAATGTTAAAATGATTCCAATTCCAGTTTCCTTTTAGTTAAAAATTTGTCGATATTTTTTTAATAAAAGTCCAAATTTTTGTTTCTTGTTTTATTCTGATTGCGCCTTTATTTGATACCGGAGCTGATTCCGAAAATGGTTTTGTTAAATAGGGTCCAGTTTTTGAGATTTTTAAGTATTTGTTCTCCTTTTATTTTTAATGGTCGAACAAATAACATTAATGTAATTTTCTTTTCGGTGCTATACGTACAAAACTATGCGCTATCCTATATTTTTATACCCTACACCAGGCATGTCAAACTCAGTTGGCATCACGGGCCGCATTGGCAATTCAAATGATGAGGCGGGCCGCATTTCTGTACCATAAGAAAAAAAAATCGCTCGTTTTTTACATTTGTTAAAAAATTCATTTTTTGAAACTTTAAACCAATGTATCTTTGGAAAAGGTGACTGTTGTTTTGGTGTGGAATGTCTCTACTACAAAAAATTTACTAAAAAAAAATTAAAATGATTCCATTTCCAGTTTGTGCAAAGCAAGTTTCTTGGTTTTTTTTTTATAAAAGTCCAAAATCTGTTGCGGCTTTATTTGATACTGAGCTAATTCCGAAAATGGTTTTGTTAAATAGGGTCCAGTTTTTAAAATATTTAAGTTTTAATTATTTTTTCTCTCCTTTTATTTTTAATAGTCGAATCAAAAACAATAATGTAATATTCTTTTCGGTGTTAGACGTACAAAACTATGCGCCAATATATATTTTTATATTCAAAACTTTACAATAAATTTTAAATTTTATGAACCCCTCTGTGCATAGCACAGAGTACACCTAGGCCATAAAGTACGCTCGTTGTGACCCCTCGGATCATGAGTCGTCTGTAATGTGTTGTAGCTGTTATGCTACTCAGTGGAGTTTAGAAATTCCGTGGATTTGACAAATTTTCTTAGTACTTTCCAGTCCAAGCTTCCCAGTTGTTTCAATGATGAAATAAGCGGATCTCAAAAGTGGATGAATTTAAATCTGGCAAATGCCGGGCAGTGACACAAGTAGTGTTCAAGCGTCTCTGTCTCTTCCTCACAGGCCTTGCAGAAGTAAGAGTCGACTCTTCCCAATTTGAAAAGATGACCTCTTAGCTCATTATGGCCCGTGAGGATGCCTGTGTATTGTTTTAACTCCTTTTTATTAAGCGTTAGAATTTTGTTTGTTTTGGATTTGTTCGGGGGGCCCCATAGCCATTTAGTTGCTTGGCCCACGCTCGATTCTTCCTTTGATTTTTTGTGAAGTCGATAAGCCCATGAGCTTATCTCGTTTTTTAGAAATTGGAAAGGTCTGCCGGTTATGACTGAGATTGTGTCCATTTCTTATCCATTTCTCGCCAATTCGTCGGCTATTTCGTTCCCCTCAATGCTACAGTGTCCTGGGACCCAGATAATGTCCACAGTGTTAACAAGTAAGAGATCAGCAAGAGCCTCTTTACATTGTAGCACCACTCTGGATTTTACCTTGTCGGTGGATAAAGCTCTAAAGTCAGCAAATGTCATGTCAGGGAAAGCGAACTTTGCGGCGGTATGATTGGTTTCCTCCGGGATGCGGTCGCAGTTCCAATTACCTGTAGAAACAGTATTAGGAATTGAGTTAATTATGGTTTGGTGATTGGTTAATGTCTCGGAATTGAGCCATCCCCCAAGGATGTTTAGTTGAGCCGCTGCGACCGCGGCCTCATATTTAACTTGAATTTGTATTAGGCGTATGTTTAGAATAGTCTCAATTGCTTTGGTCGAAGTGGTAGACATCGCACCTGAAATGCCGAGACAATACGCCCGTTGTACTTTCTCGAGTGGTTTGATGTTACATTTTCGTCCCAAAAGCTGTACACCATACAAGTGACGCATATGTGAGTATTGGTCGTACAACGCTGGTGAAAATCCAGTGAGTCATCTTTGGTCGAAGTCCCCATGTAGGACCAATACATCTTCTGCAGGTTGCCCAAACCCTAACGGCTTTTGTGGCTCTGCCAGCTATTTGTGCCTTCCAGTTAAGTTTAGAATCCAGGATTAATCCAATGTACTTGACTTGACCTGTAAGTGCCAGTATCTCTCCGTTTACCTGCGGAAGAGGATAGCTAGGTAGCTTCCTTTACCTAGTAAATAGACAGATTTCAGTTTTTTGGGGTTTTATATTTAATCCCCTAGGTGATGACCATTCAGCCGAGATATCCAAGACTTCTTGGATTCGTCTAAAAGGGACAAGAGGATGTGTCCCCGAGCCAAGGAGGGCGATGTCGCCTGCATAGCAGACAGCATGTAAACCAGCCTCGGTTAGTCTTCTTAGGATACTGTTTATGGTGACGACCCAGAGTAGCGGTGAGAGAATGCCACCCTGTGGGGTACCGCGAAACACCCTTCCCCTTAGAGTAATATTGCCCTGCTGACAAGTGATGGATCTGTTGCACAACATATGACGTACCCAGTGTAAAATAGCAGGGTCTACGTCAAAGGAGGCAAGAGACGAGATCAGTGTGTCAGTGTGAACATTATTAAAAGCACCCTCAACATCTATGAAGGTTGCTAGAGTGGCACAGTCCAAAGACACCACGGTGATCCTATAGACTCCGCGGACAAATCTGGAGTATTCCAGATGGATTTCGAGGGTGGCGAACTTGCGTTTGTCATCAATCGATTCACGTGCCACCCCCGCATACGTCTTGCCGTCCTCTTCGCCGTAGACTCCCCATCGCGACCCTGTCTCGGCTGGTTTCAACTGAGGGTCCCTGTTGTCAGCGGTTTGTTGACTGTCGGGAGAGGAGGTCCCAGTGATGTGAGAGGCAGCTCTCTGGCGTTGTTTGGCTTTTAATCGCCTAGCCGCACCAGAGAGTCGCCGTTTCCCATCCGGTTCCTCTCTCCATGACCATCTAGAGTTGCGGAAGGACGCACGACTACCGTCCTGTCCGAACTCTGGGAGGAGTCAATAACTCCAACCCTCTCTCCACCTGCGGAATTTACTTCGCAGGCCACCACTGGCGCCCTACCAGCCGAACTGAGTCGGCCTGTCCTGCTGGGAGGGCATACGACTGGCTGCATGGCGACAGCTACAGACGCCGGGGTATCCACATTCGATTTTTAAATAATTTAATTAAATAAACTTATAAATTTATCAATATGAAGCATTAAATTTAAAGTCGTAAAATCAAACCGAATTTAAGAATTTTTTATATTAGAAAAAGTGCAATATTCCAAAACTCTACAAAAAGAAACAAAATCGTAAACATTCAGATGATTACACTTTCTACAACACGCTGCAAAAAAAGGCTCTCTGAAACATAATTATGCAGGCATTACATATCTTGGAGCTTTGTGCAAACAAAAATATTATTTCATTGTCAACATTATTATAATAACAGCCAAACATATTTTTGTTTTCGTTAAAACATATTTATGTTCAGAATGAATAATAATGTTCAGAATGAATAAATTTTAATTTAAAACGAGTTGGGAAAGTTAGGTCACATGTGTAAGATCAGTCATATGGGACGGACTTTTATAGTCGGTCATGCCCGACTATGGAATATCCTACACCGTTGGTGGGGATATTAATGTGGGATATTTGATTGTATACCTTAATTTTAAAGTTCTTCATTATCAGAAATTTACGTCTTATATCCCCATAATTTAAAAAATAAGTATAAAACTATAAAATAACTAATGAAAAAATGTATAAATTAAAAGTGGTCGAACCACGCCTATATTTAAAATTTTGTAAGGCAAATATTTCATAGATTTGATTTTAATAAAATTTTCACTATAACAATCCGGAAATAATGTAAAAAAAATGTGGGCGGATTACGCCCATCTTTAGACCACATATTTTTAGGTATATTGTAACAATACGTTTTACATTTGATAGTATATATTGAATAGTTTTCGAATTATTGATTCCTAACGAGTTATATAAATGAGTCTTATATGGGAGGTGGGAGTGTCCATTTACCGATTTGGCTCATTTCCAAACGTAGTTCTTAATTTTGGCTAAAACATATTGTGACCGAATTTCATCACATTCTGACCAGTATTTCTCAATTTTCCTCGTATACGGACAGCAAGTAGTGATGATCATTTGCAAGAACAAGACAAGAAATGGTAATCTTGTTCTTGCTCTTGTTCTTGCATAGGAATATATGATCTTGTTCTTGCAATACCTTTCTTGCTCTTGCTTGCAAGAATATTTAAATTTTAAATAAATGATCAACGACAAATATCTTAAACTGCGTATTAATTATGAAAACGAATAGAATTTGAACACTAATTGTATTTAAATTTCTTATTTTCCATATTTTCAATTTCTTCAATAAAAAATAAATTATTTTTTTAACAAAAAAAAAATCCAATAACATAATTCCAATAAAAATAATTGTATAAATCTAGAGATCTTGACGAGACAATGCAAAATCTCAAGGCCATAATAAAATGAACATATACATTCATAATAAATATATTGAATATTTCGTTGAGGCATATTTCAGTTATCGTCAGAGATTAAAAAAACCCGTATGATACACGTACCGTATGTCAAGAAAACACAAATAATATCATGCAGGATAACATTTGTCTTTGCGAACACAAACTCAAACGATACATAGCGAACACTAACAGAAAGAAGAGAATGCAACAATACCAAATTACGATCAAATTCGTAATTTAGAACCAAATTGGATTACTTTTTTTTTGGCTTGGTTAGAAGGTTATTTTTTTTTTTTTGGTTTGGTAATATTTTGATATGTTGATGGTTGGTACTTTTTAAAAAGAAGTCGTGAATCAAATAAAAAAGTATTTGATTTTTCAAGAGGAGATATTAAAAATGTGTCTGTCATTACACCAAACAAAGTTTTTAGTTCTTCTGAATTATCATTATTACCTTTACACATTTTTATATTTATATGAAGAAAGTGACACAGAGGAAATAATAACTCTGTGGAAGTTGTTACGATTGTCCAAAACGGAACTAAGAGAAGATATATCTATATTTTGGTATAAAGTGCACACCTATAAAAATGGTCTAGGAGAAATTTGTTTTTAGAAATTAGCATATTTATACCCTACACTAAGAGTGAAAGGGTATATTCAATTTGGTACGCCGTTTGTAACACCCAGAAGGAAGCATCTCCGGTATGGAAAAGAATATATATTCTTGATCAGCATGACCTCCTGAGTCGATTTAGCGATGTCCGTCTGGCCGTCCGTCTGTCTGTCCGCCTGTCTGTTGAAATCACTACTTCTTATACAATTGAAGAGTTAGATAAATGAAACTCATAATTTAGATTACCTATATACCTACGCTGTATGTGCGAAAAAATTGGAGAGATCGGTCAATTGTGACCTGTGATCTGACAATTTTTATTCAAATAACTCATATAAAATTTACATCTACAGTTCAATTTTACTGTATACGTCTTAGATAAACTTTATTGGTCAAATATATATTGACTTCATACTCAAATACATGGAAATAATGCTTTCCCGCGAAACGACTTGTGGTTCCCAAAAAAAAAATCGAAATTCGGTACACCTACCCATTTGTAAATATGGGTATGAAATAAAAAGAAATTCTTCAGCGATTGAAAGTTTGTAGTTATTTTCATGATTTGTATACCCTGGTGACCTATATATCACTTTGAATGGTAACCACACATATGTGTAGGGTATTTATAGTCGGCTTAGACCGACTATAATTTTGATAATCCTAACTATCATAATTACACCTACTTTAAAATTTCCCATGTGATCTAACCTTCCCAACTGGTTTTTATTCAATTTGTTATCGTTGCCACATAGTTCTGCTGCTGCCGAACATAAATATTCTGAGCTTTCGCTGATAAAAACCAAATTAAGGATTAAATTAGATTTTAAAACTATTAACAGTATAATGTTAGCAAAAGAGTTATGCTCCAAAAATGTCGAAACTCACTGTTCGGCTGGCAAACGAAGTAATGGCAATTGGCGGATTGGGAAACACGAATTGAAATACGTAATTTCAATTTATTGAGTCGAGTGGGTCGCGATTTATGTGGCAAAATACAATATATAAAATACAAGATTTTACCTTATTTTTCAGTGGGTTATGCCGAGTATGTTGTGTAAATGTTGTAATTCCGTGTTGTTTCTGTTGAAATGTTTGTAGTGTAGGATTCCTCCTGTGGTTGTTGTGTTTGTGTTGATTGTTGATTGTATTTTTTGTTTTAATTGTTTATGTTTATTTGTCGCGGGACCGATTTGGCGCGTTGACGGGTTTTTGGGTTGTTTATTTAGTTGTCGCGGTGACGGGTGAATTTAGTTTATTTATGACTTTAAACTTTAAATGTCGCGGAGACGGGTGGGTTTTCGTGCGTTTGGTTAAAAGAAAACGTAACGAGTGAGTGTTATGTGCGGCGAACGTTGACAGAGCCGACGGTCGATCGGTTCGCCGCAGTAATCGATAAATAATCGATTGAGTGGATATGACGGACGGAGATGTTCAAACATATCGAGTTTACGTTTGTACGTAAACACTCACTATGTATGATCAGCAAAACATAGCTTTTAGTCTTAATTTAAATTAACGGAGAGCTGGTTTATATTGAATTATTTGAAAAATGTTAAGTAAAATCAGCATATTTAAAGTTTATTTTTTATTTAAGACATATGAGTCATTCCATATCAAATCCACCGAAAAAATTAAAATTTTGGCGGCACCATCTCAAAATGGAATGAAATTTGGAAGTTAACTGATACAACATGAAACTAAGATATTGTCAAAATTTCAGCATCCCAGATGGTTTGGTTTCAGAGATTTGGTGGTTCAAAATTTGAAAAAATTGTATAAAAATCACAATGGTGGTGCTAATCAATTCGGCGTAACTTAAGCTGTATTGAACGAAAATAAAACACATAGGTCTCATTGAAAGGTAATTAAATTGTCAAAAAGATATCTTACAATATCCATACCATGTTGATTTAATAGTGTTCAGTTTTAAACAAAGTATATTTCAAAAGGACATATCTCAAAAAGCAACCTTTTCAATTTTTTTAAATTAATATAGATTCAATTATTAATGATGAAAAAAAATACTGTAAACTATGGATTTTTGAAAATTTTAGTACAATAAATTTAAGAGTAGTTATTTTTATTAATATTTTAATATTCCATTCTTCAAAATAACTTTAAGGTAGTCCACGATTTTAAAGAATACCTCAATCAAAATATTTTTTAATCAAGGATACTAAAGTCCTGCCTGCATTAATTTAAAAAATAAAGTATTATTTGTCATCAGCTTTACTATTATTGTTAACTGAGCACAAACATGCATTTTTTCTCACGTTTAACACACTCTAGAGAGATTTTAAAATTAAAAGAAGAATGTTAAAAATCGTTGTGATGAAGCAAAAGAATACTCAATTTTCTCTTGAACTTTTTTCATTTTATAGATTTTAGAAAGGTCCTTGTTGAAAAGTCTAAAAAACAAAATGATGGTATCAAAACTAACCAAACATTTTCCTTGCAATTCCCTACAATTAAATTGAAGCATTTATCCGATATGTGCATCAGGGATAATAAAAACAAGGATTAAGTTATAAAAAGTAAACTTTTTTGCATGAGAAATCCTAAAAGAGTGTGTTAAGCAGTAGACAAAATGCAAATTAATGGTCAGTTTACAATATTAGTGAACCTGATGATAAATAATGTCAATTTTTTAAAATAATTGCCGTCAAGATTTCAGTATCCTTGATTAAATAATATTTTGATTAAGGTATTCTTTAAAATGCTATCGTGGACTACTTTAAAGTTATTTTGAAGAATGGGCTTTTAAAATATTAATAAAAATTGCCACATTTGACATTAAAAAACTGGCCTTATTCAAGTGGCGAGGAGTGTATGTACCTTTAATGAATTGTTTTTCTTTTTTCATACAATAACCAGTTGGGAAGGTTAGATCACATGGAAAATTTTAAAGTAGGTGTAATTATGATAGTTAGGATTATCAAAATTATAGTCGGTCTAAGCCGACTATAAATATCCTACACATATGTGTGGTTACCATTCAAAGTGATATATAGGTCACCAGGGTATACGAATCCTGAAAATACCTACAAACATTCAATCGCTGAAGAATTTCCATTCATTTGATACCCTTATTTACATATGGGTAGGTGTACCGAATTTCGATTTTTTTTTTGGTGAACCACAAGTCTTTTCGCCGGAAAACATTATTATCATGTATTTGAGAATGATGTGAATATATATATGACCAAAAAAATTTACCTAAGCACGTATACATAAAAATTGATCTTTATATGTACATTTTATATGAGGTATTTGAACATAAGTGGTCGGATCATAGGTCACAATGGACCGATCTTCGCACATACAGCGTAGGTTTATTAGTAATCTAAGTTATAAATTTCATTTATCTAGCTCTTTAATTCTAAAAGTAGTAGGGATTTCAACAGACAGACAGACGAACAGACGGACATCGCTGAATCGACTCAGGAGGTAGCATATTTATACCCTACACTAAGAGTGAAAGGGTATATTCAATTTGGTACGCCGTTTGTAACACCCAGAAGGAAGCATCTCCGGTATGGAAAAGAATATATATTCTTGATCAGCATGACCTCCTGAGTCGATTTAGCGATGTCCGTCTGGCCGTCCGTCTGTCTGTCCGCCTGTCTGTTGAAATCACTACTTCTTATACAATTGAAGAGTTAGATAAATGAAACTCATAATTTAGATTACCTATATACCTACGCTGTATGTGCGAAAAAATTGGAGAGATCGGTCAATTGTGACCTGTGATCTGACAATTTTTATTCAAATAACTCATATAAAATTTACATCTACAGTTCAATTTTACTGTATACGTCTTAGATAAACATTATTGGTCAAATATATATTGACTTCATACTCAAATACATGGAAATAATGCTTTCCCGCGAAACGACTTGTGGTTCCCAAAAAAAAAATCGAAATTCGGTACACCTACCCATTTGTAAATATGGGTATGAAATAAAAAGAAATTCTTCAGCGATTGAAAGTTTGTAGTTATTTTTATGATTTGTATACCCTGGTGACCTATATATCACTTTGAATGGTAACCACACATATGTGTAGGGTATTTATAGTCGGCTTAGACCGACTATAATTTTGATAATCCTAACTATCATAATTACACCTACTTTAAAATTTCCCATGTGATCTAACCTTCCCAACTGGTTTTTATTCAATTTGTTATCGTTGCCACATAGTTCTGCTGCTGCCGAACGTAAATTTTCTGAGCTTTCGCTGATAAAAACCAAATTAAGGATTAAATTAGATTTTAAAACTATTAACAGTATAATGTTAGCAAAAGAGTTATGCTCCAAAAATGTCGAAACTCACTGTTCGGCTGGCAAACGAAGTAATGGCAATTGGCGGATTGGGAAACACGAATTGAAATACGTAATTTCAATTTATTGAGTCGAGTGGGTCGCGATTTATGTGGCAAAATACAATATATAAAATACAAGATTTTACCTTATTTTTCAGTGGGTTATGCCGAGTATGTTGTGTAAATGTTGTAATTCCGTGTTGTTTCTGTTGAAATGTTTGTAGTGTAGGATTCCTCCTGTGGTTGTTGTGTTTGTGTTGATTGTATTTTTGGTTTTAATTGTTTATGTTTATTTGTCGCGGGACCGATTTGGCGCGTTGACGGGTTTTTGGGTTGTTTATTTAGTTGTCGCGGTGACGGGTGAATTTAGTTTATTTATGACTTTAAACTTTAAATGTCGCGGAGACGGGTGGGTTTTCGTGCGTTTGGTTAAAAGAAAACGTAACGAGTGAGTGTTATGTGCGGCGAACGTTGACAGAGCCGACGGTCGATCGGTTCGCCGCAGTAATCGATAAATAATCGATTGAGTGGATATGACGGACGGAGATGTTCAAACATATCGAGTTTACGTTTGTACGTAAACACTCACTATGTATGATCAGCAAAACATAGCTTTTAGTCTTAATTTAAATTAACGGAGAGCTGGTTTATATTGAATTATTTGAAAAATGTTAAGTAAAATCAGCATATTTAAAGTTTATTTTTTATTTAAGACATATGAGTCATTCCATATCAAATCCACCGAAAAAATTAAAATTTTGGCGGCACCATCTCAAAATGGAATGAAATTTGGAAGTTAACTGATACAACATGAAACTAAGATATTGTCAAAATTTCAGCATCCCAGATGGTTTGGTTTCAGAGATTTGGTGGTTTAAAATTTGAAAAAATTGTATAAAAATCACAATAGTGGTGCTAATCAATTCGGCGTAACTTAAGCTGTATTGAACGAAAATAAAACACATAGGTCTCATTGAAAGGTAATTAAATTGCCAAAAAGATATCTTACAATATCCATACCATGTTGATTTAATAGTGTTCAGTTTTAAACAAAGTATATTTCAAAAGGACATATCTCAAAAAGCAACCTTTTCAATTTTTTTAAATTAATATAGATTCAATTATTAATGATGAAAAAATACTGTAAACCATGGATTTTTGAAAATTTTAGTACAATAAATTTAAGAGTAGTTATTTTTATTAATATTTTAATATTCCATTCTTCAAAATAACTTTAAGGTAGTCCACGATTTTAAAGAATACCTCAATCAAAATATTTTTTAATCAAGGATACTAAAGTCCTGCCTGCATTAATTTAAAAAATAAAGTATTATTTGTCATCAGCTTTACTATTATTGTTAACTGAGCACAAACATGCATTTTTTCTCACGTTTAACACACTCTAGAGAGATTTTAAAATTAAAAGAAGAATGTTAAAAATCGTTGTGATGAAGCAAAAGAATACTCAATTTTCTCTTGAACTTTTTTCATTTTATAGATTTTAGAAAGGTCCTTGTTGAAAAGTCTAAAAAACAAAATGATGGTATCAAAACTAACCAAACATTTTCCTTGCAATTCCCTACAATTAAATTGAAGCATTTATCTGATATGTGCATCAGGGATAATAAAAACAAGGATTAAGTTATAAAAAGTAAACTTTTTTGCATGAGAAATCCTAAAAGAGTGTGTTAAGCAGTAGAAAAAATGCAAATTAATGGTCAGTTTACAATATTAGTGAACCTGATGATAAATAATGTCATTTTTTTTAAATAATTGCCGTCAAGATTTCAGTATCCTTGATTAAATAATATTTTGATTAAGGTATTCTTTAAAATGCTATCGTGGACTACTTTAAAGTTATTTTGAAGAATGGGCTTTTAAAATATTAATAAAAATTGCCACATTTGACATTAAAAAACTGGCCTTATTCAAGTGGCGAGGAGTGTATGTACCTTTAATGAATTGTTTTTCTTTTTTCATACAATAACCAGTTTGGAAGGTTAGATCACATGGAAAATTTTAAAGTAGGTGTAATTATGATAGTTAGGATTATCAAAATTATAGTCGGTCTAAGCCGACTATAAATATCCTACACATATGTGTGGTTACCATTCAAAGTGATATATAGGTCACCAGGGTATACGAATCCTGAAAATACCTACAAACATTCAATCGCTGAAGAATTTCCATTCATTTGATACCCTTATTTACATATGGGTAGGTGTACCGAATTTCGATTTTTTTTTTGGTGAACCACAAGTCTTTTCGCCGGAAAACATTATTATCATGTATTTGAGCATGATGTGAATATATATATGACCAAAAAAGTTTACCTAAGCACGTATACATAAAAATTGATCTTTATATGTACATTTTATATGAGGTATTTGAACATAAGTGGTCGGATCATAGGTCACAATGGACCGATCTTCGCACATACAGCGTAGGTTTATTAGTAATCTAAGTTATAAATTTCATTTATCTAGCTCTTTAATTCTAAAAGTAGTAGGGATTTCAACAGACAGACAGACGGACAGACGGACATCGCTGAATCGACTCAGGAGGTAGCATATTTATACCCTACACTAAGAGTGAAAGGGTATATTCAATTTGGTACGCCGTTTGTAACACCCAGAAGGAAGCATCTCCGGTATGGAAAAGAATATATATTCTTGATCAGCATGACCTCCTGAGTCGATTTAGCGATGTCCGTCTGGCCGTCCGTCTGTCTGTCCGCCTGTCTGTTGAAATCACTACTTCTTATACAATTGAAGAGTTAGATAAATGAAACTCATAATTTAGATTACCTATATACCTACGCTGTATGTGCGAAAAAATTGGAGAGATCGGTCAATTGTGACCTGTGATCTGACAATTTTTATTCAAATAACTCATATAAAATTTACATCTACAGTTCAATTTTACTGTATACGTCTTAGATAAACATTATTGGTCAAATATATATTGACTTCATACTCAAATACATGGAAATAATGTTTTCCCGCGAAACGACTTGTGGTTCCCAAAAAAAAATCGAAATTCGGTACACCTACCCATTTGTAAATATGGGTATGAAATAAAAAGAAATTCTTCAGCGATTGAAAGTTTGTAGTTATTTTTATGATTTGTATACCCTGGTGACCTATATATCACTTTGAATGGTAACCACACATATGTGTAGGGTGTTTATAGTCGGCTTAGACCGACTATAATTTTGATAATCCTAACTATCATAATTACACCTACTTTAAAATTTCCCATGTGATCTAACCTTCCCAACTGGTTTTTATTCAATTTGTTATCGTTGCCACATAGTTCTGCTGCTGCCGAACGTAAATTTTCTGAGCTTTCGCTGATAAAAACCAAATTAAGGATTAAATTAGATTTTAAAACTATTAACAGTATAATGTTAGCAAAAGAGTTATGCTCCAAAAATGTCGAAACTCACTGTTCGGCTGGCAAACGAAGTAATGGCAATTGGCGGATTGGGAAACACGAATTGAAATACGTAATTTCAATTTATTGAGTCGAGTGGGTCGCGATTTATGTGGCAAAATACAAGATTTTACCTTATTTTTCAGTGGGTTATGCCGAGTATGTTGTGTAAATGTTGTAATTCCGTGTTGTTTCTGTTGAAATGTTTGTAGTGTAGGATTCCTCCTGTGGTTGTTGTGTTTGTGTTGATTGTTGATTGTATTTTTGGTTTTAATTGTTTATGTTTATTTGTCGCGGGACCGATTTGGCGCGTTGACGGGTTTTTGGGTTGTTTATTTAGTTGTCGCGGTGACGGGTGAATTTAGTTTATTTATGACTTTAAACTTTAAATGTCGCGGAGACGGGTGGGTTTTCGTGCGTTTGGTTAAAAGAAAACGTAACGAGTGAGTGTTATGTGCGGCGAACGTTGACAGAGCCGACGGTCGATCGGTTCGCCGCAGTAATCGATAAATAATCGATTGAGTGGATATGACAGACGGAGATGTTCAAACATATCGAGTTTACGTTTGTACGTAAACACTCACTATGTATGATCAGCAAAACATAGCTTTTAGTCTTAATTTAAATTAACGGAGAGCTGGTTTATATTGAATTATTTGAAAAATGTTAAGTAAAATCAGCATATTTAAAGTTTATTTTTTATTTAAGACATATGAGTCATTCCATATCAAATCCACCGAAAAAATTAAAATTTTGGCGGCACCATCTCAAAATGGAATGAAATTTGGAAGTTAACTGATACAACATGAAACTAAGATATTGTCAAAATTTCAGCATCCCAGATGGTTTGGTTTCAGAGATTTGGTGGTTTAAAATTTGAAAAAATTGTATAAAAATCACAATAGTGGTGCTAATCAATTCGGCGTAACTTAAGCTGTATTGAACGAAAATAAAACACATAGGTCTCATTGAAAGGTAATTAAATTGCCAAAAAGATATCTTACAATATCCATACCATGTTGATTTAATAGTGTTCAGTTTTAAACAAAGTATATTTCAAAAGGACATATCTCAAAAAGCAACCTTTTCAATTTTTTTAAATTAATATAGATTCAATTATTAATGATGAAAAAATACTGTAAACCATGGATTTTTGAAAATTTTAGTACAATAAATTTAAGAGTAGTTATTTTTATTAATATTTTAATATTCCATTCTTCAAAATAACTTTAAGGTAGTCCACGATTTTAAAGAATACCTCAATCAAAATATTTTTTAATCAAGGATACTAAAGTCCTGCCTGCATTAATTTAAAAAATAAAGTATTATTTGTCATCAGCTTTACTATTATTGTTAACTGAGCACAAACATGCATTTTTTCTCACGTTTAACACACTCTAGAGAGATTTTAAAATTAAAAGAAGAATGTTAAAAATCGTTGTGATGAAGCAAAAGAATACTCAATTTTCTCTTGAACTTTTTTCATTTTATAGATTTTAGAAAGGTCCTTGTTGAAAAGTCTAAAAAACAAAATGATGGTATCAAAACTAACCAAACATTTTCCTTGCAATTCCCTACAATTAAATTGAAGCATTTATCTGATATGTGCATCAGGGATAATAAAAACAAGGATTAAGTTATAAAAAGTAAACTTTTTTGCATGAGAAATCCTAAAAGAGTGTGTTAAGCAGTAGAAAAAATGCAAATTAATGGTCAGTTTACAATATTAGTGAACCTGATGATAAATAATGTCATTTTTTTTAAATAATTGCCGTCAAGATTTCAGTATCCTTGATTAAATAATATTTTGATTAAGGTATTCTTTAAAATGCTATCGTGGACTACTTTAAAGTTATTTTGAAGAATGGGCTTTTAAAATATTAATAAAAATTGCCACATTTGACATTAAAAAACTGGCCTTATTCAAGTGGCGAGGAGTGTATGTACCTTTAATGAATTGTTTTTCTTTTTTCATACAATAACCAGTTGGGAAGGTTAGATCACATGGAAAATTTTAAAGTAGGTGTAATTATGATAGTTAGGATTATCAAAATTATAGTCGGTCTAAGCCGACTATAAATATCCTACACATATGTGTGGTTACCATTCAAAGTGATATATAGGTCACCAGGGTATACGAATCCTGAAAATACCTACAAACATTCAATCGCTGAAGAATTTCCATTCATTTGATACCCTTATTTACATATGGGTAGGTGTACCGAATTTCGATTTTTTTTTTGGTGAACCACAAGTCTTTTCGCCGGAAAACATTATTATCATGTATTTGAGCATGATGTGAATATATATATGACCAAAAAAGTTTACCTAAGCACGTATACATAAAAATTGATCTTTATATGTACATTTTATATGAGGTATTTGAACATAAGTGGTCGGATCATAGGTCACAATGGACCGATCTTCGCACATACAGCGTAGGTTTATTAGTAATCTAAGTTATAAATTTCATTTATCTAGCTCTTTAATTCTAAAAGTAGTAGGGATTTCAACAGACAGACAGACGGACAGACGGACATCGCTGAATCGACTCAGGAGGTAGCATATTTATACCCTACACTAAGAGTGAAAGGGTATATTCAATTTGGTACGCCGTTTGTAACACCCAGAAGGAAGCATCTCCGGTATGGAAAAGAATATATATTCTTGATCAGCATGACCTCCTGAGTCGATTTAGCGATGTCCGTCTGGCCGTCCGTCTGTCTGTCCGCCTGTCTGTTGAAATCACTACTTCTTATACAATTGAAGAGTTAGATAAATGAAACTCATAATTTAGATTACCTATATACCTACGCTGTATGTGCGAAAAAATTGGAGAGATCGGTCAATTGTGACCTGTGATCTGACAATTTTTATTCAAATAACTCATATAAAATTTACATCTACAGTTCAATTTTACTGTATACGTCTTAGATAAACTTTATTGGTCAAATATATATTGACTTCATACTCAAATACATGGAAATAATGCTTTCCCGCGAAACGACTTGTGGTTCCCAAAAAAAAAATCGAAATTCGGTACACCTACCCATTTGTAAATATGGGTATGAAATAAAAAGAAATTCTTCAGCGATTGAAAGTTTGTAGTTATTTTCATGATTTGTATACCCTGGTGACCTATATATCACTTTGAATGGTAACCACACATATGTGTAGGGTATTTATAGTCGGCTTAGACCGACTATAATTTTGATAATCCTAACTATCATAATTACACCTACTTTAAAATTTCCCATGTGATCTAACCTTCCCAACTGGTTTTTATTCAATTTGTTATCGTTGCCACATAGTTCTGCTGCTGCCGAACGTAAATTTTCTGAGCTTTCGCTGATAAAAACCAAATTAAGGATTAAATTAGATTTTAAAACTATTAACAGTATAATGTTAGCAAAAGAGTTATGCTCCAAAAATGTCGAAACTCACTGTTCGGCTGGCAAACGAAGTAATGGCAATTGGCGGATTGGGAAACACGAATTGAAATACGTAATTTCAATTTATTGAGTCGAGTGGGTCGCGATTTATGTGGCAAAATACAATATATAAAATACAAGATTTTACCTTATTTTTCAGTGGGTTATGCCGAGTATGTTGTGTAAATGTTGTAATTCCGTGTTGTTTCTGTTGAAATGTTTGTAGTGTAGGATTCCTCCTGTGGTTGTTGTGTTTGTGTTGATTGTTGATTGTATTTTTGGTTTTAATTGTTTATGTTTATTTGTCGCGGGACCGATTTGGCGCGTTGACGGGTTTTTGGGTTGTTTATTTAGTTGTCGCGGTGACGGGTGAATTTAGTTTATTTATGACTTTAAACTTTAAATGTCGCGGAGACGGGTGGGTTTTCGTGCGTTTGGTTAAAAGAAAACGTAACGAGTGAGTGTTATGTGCGGCGAACGTTGACAGAGCCGACGGTCGATCGGTTCGCCGCAGTAATCGATAAATAATCGATTGAGTGGATATGACGGACGGAGATGTTCAAACATATCGAGTTTACGTTTGTACGTAAACACTCACTATGTATGATCAGCAAAACATAGCTTTTAGTCTTAATTTAAATTAACGGAGAGCTGGTTTATATTGAATTATTTGAAAAATGTTAAGTAAAATCAGCATATTTAAAGTTTATTTTTTATTTAAGACATATGAGTCATTCCATATCAAATCCACCGAAAAAATTAAAATTTTGGCGGCACCATCTCAAAATGGAATGAAATTTGGAAGTTAACTGATACAACATGAAACTAAGATATTGTCAAAATTTCAGCATCCCAGATGGTTTGGTTTCAGAGATTTGGTGGTTTAAAATTTGAAAAAATTGTATAAAAATCACAATGGTGGTGCTAATCAATTCGGCGTAACTTAAGCTGTATTGAACGAAAATAAAACACATAGGTCTCATTGAAAGGTAATTAAATTGCCAAAAAGATATCTTACAATATCCATACCATGTTGATTTAATAGTGTTCAGTTTTAAACAAAGTATATTTCAAAAGGACATATCTCAAAAAGCAACCTTTTCAATTTTTTTAAATTAATATAGATTCAATTATTAATGATGAAAAAATACTGTAAACCATGGATTTTTGAAAATTTTAGTACAATAAATTTAAGAGTAGTTATTTTTATTAATATTTTAATATTCCATTCTTCAAAATAACTTTAAGGTAGTCCACGATTTTAAAGAATACCTCAATCAAAATATTTTTTAATCAAGGATACTAAAGTCCTGCCTGCATTAATTTAAAAAATAAAGTATTATTTGTCATCAGCTTTACTATTATTGTTAACTGAGCACAAACATGCATTTTTTCTCACGTTTAACACACTCTAGAGAGATTTTAAAATTAAAAGAAGAATGTTAAAAATCGTTGTGATGAAGCAAAAGAATACTCAATTTTCTCTTGAACTTTTTTCATTTTATAGATTTTAGAAAGGTCCTTGTTGAAAAGTCTAAAAAACAAAATGATGGTATCAAAACTAACCAAACATTTTCCTTGCAATTCCCTACAATTAAATTGAAGCATTTATCCGATATGTGCATCAGGGATAATAAAAACAAGGATTAAGTTATAAAAAGTAAACTTTTTTGCATGAGAAATCCTAAAAGAGTGTGTTAAGCAGTAGAAAAAATGCAAATTAATGGTCAGTTTACAATATTAGTGAACCTGATGATAAATAATGTAATTTTTTTTAAATAATTGCCGTCAAGATTTCAGTATCCTTGATTAAATAATATTTTGATTAAGGTATTCTTTAAAATGCTATCGTGGACTACTTTAAAGTTATTTTGAAGAATGGGCTTTTAAAATATTAATAAAAATTGCCACATTTGACATTAAAAAACTGGCCTTATTCAAGTGGCGAGGAGTGTATGTACCTTTAATGAATTGTTTTTCTTTATTCATACAATAACCAGTTGGGAAGGTTAGATCACATGGAAAATTTTAAAGTAGGTGTAATTATGATAGTTAGGATTATCAAAATTATAGTCGGTCTAAGCCGACTATAAATATCCTACACATATGTGTGGTTACCATTCAAAGTGATATATAGGTCACCAGGGTATACGAATCCTGAAAATACCTACAAACATTCAATCGCTGAAGAATTTCCATTCATTTGATACCCTTATTTACATATGGGTAGGTGTACCGAATTTCGATTTTTTTTTTGGTGAACCACAAGTCTTTTCGCCGGAAAACATTATTATCATGTATTTGAGCATGATGTGAATATATATATGACCAAAAAAGTTTACCTAAGCACGTATACATAAAAATTGATCTTTATATGTACATTTTATATGAGGTATTTGAACATAAGTGGTCGGATCATAGGTCACAATGGACCGATCTTCGCACATACAGCGTAGGTTTATTAGTAATCTAAGTTATAAATTTCATTTATCTAGCTCTTTAATTCTAAAAGTAGTAGGGATTTCAACAGACAGACAGACGGACAGACGGACATCGCTGAATCGACTCAGGAGGTCATGCTGATCAAGAATATATATACTTTACCATACCAGAGTTGGGCAGTATCAATTACATTTTGTAATTAATTACACGAGCAATTACAATTATATGTAATTGAAATTGAACTTTTGTCAATTGTAATTGAATTTTTTTCAATTAAAATTACATTTTGAAAAATGTTATTTCAAATATGTAATAAAAATTAAAAGTAATTGAGGAATAAAAAGTAACAATTACATTTTTTTAAATTTAATTACATGAAAAGTAATCCATTACCAAGACATTATCAATTGGATTCACATCCATGTGCGTCATTGGAACTTTTTTGGATGCAACTGTTCCATTGGGCATAGATTCACATCCAGGTGCGTCATTGGAACTTTTTTTTGGCGAAACTGTTCCAATGGGCATAGTTTCACATTCAGGTGCTCCATTGGAACTTTTTTTGGATGCAACTGTTCCATTGGGCATAGATTCACATCCAGGTGCGTCATTGGAACTTTTTTTTGGCGAAACTGTTCCAATGGGCATAGTTTCACATTCAGGTGCTCCATTGGAACTTTTTTGGAAGAAACTGTTCCAATGGGCATAGATTCACATCCAGGTGCGTCTTTGGAACTTTTTTGAACGAAACTGTTCCAATGGGCATAGATTCACATCCAGATGCGTCATTGGAACTTTTTTGGATGCAACTGTTCCATTGGGCATATATTCACATCCAGGTGCGTCATTGGAACTTTTTTTTTTGATGCACCTGCTCCAATGGGCATAGATTCAAATTCTGGTGCGTCATTGGGACTTTTTTTTTGTAATTGTGAATGCCCATGTCTGCCAAATACATATAATTCACATCCAGATGCGTCATTGGAACTTTTTTGGATGCAACTGTTCCATTGGGCATATATTCACATCCAGGTGCGTCATTGGAACTTTTTTTTTTGATGCACCTGCTCCAATGGGCATAGATTCAAATTCTGGTGCGTCATTGGGACTTTTTTTTTGTAATTGTGAATGCCCATGTCTGCCAAATACATATAATTCAAAGAACCTTTTATTGACGTTGGGTTTGTTAAATAGCGGAAATATCAAACATACATATATGAATATCTCAAGAAATATATATTTTTCTACAGAAACATAAATATAGTAAATCCGCGATTAAAGCAATTTATGTTTAAATATCGTATAATAATATTTCAATCTGAACAAAATAATAATACAATTCAATTATAATGTTGGATATTACTCCTAATATTTATATGCTGATTTCGAATTACGTTAAACACAATAATAAAATTTTAATTACAAATATGTTTTATTTATATGGGAAGCATTTTAAACACAGCTTAAAAATAGATTTTTACTTATAATAATTTTTGTATTTGAATAAAAATATTGATTAAGATTTCATGGTAAAATTATTTTTCTGTTCAACGAAACACCTAACTTTTATAAACAAAATTAAAACATCGATTAGTACTTGAATATTTTTTTACTTTTCTATATTATCAATAGTTTTATACAAAAACTATTAAAACATTGCGCAGTCTATTATATCAGTGTTGAACTCTTGCACCACATAAGCATGTCATACGGCAACAAAATTTACTGGCTGTGAAAAATGCGCTTGCTGCAGGTTGTTTTCGCACGGAGTTGTCCCGCACTTATACTTCTTCACTAGGGATGTCAATCCCGGACTATTTTTCAATCCCGAAATTTCGGGACTAAAAAATTTGAATCCCGGGATCCCGGGATTAGTCCCGGGATTTAAAAAAATAATAGCAAAGACATAAAATAACCATATCTGTGTTTAAATAATAAACAATTATAATGCTTAAGTCAAACAAAAGTCATATATTCAAATGCATCTGTTTTCAGGTTGGGTATTCAAATATGGTATACTAAATCCGCGATATATAAACCCCAGTTGAACATCAAACATTTGTTTAATACTTTTTATTTAAAATTTATTTTTTAGTACAAATATGAGAAAATTAAAATTTTGAATGATCAACAAAATTTGTTATTGGGTATTGGTTTTTTGTGGAAAACAATATTTTATAAAAAAAAATATAATTATAAAAAAATAAATAGTTTTACAAATTTTGAAATATTTGAACTTTTAATTTCAAAATTATTTATGTTGTATGTGATTTAACCGGTTATTGCAACCAAATCTCAAACGACGAAGTTGACTTGTTCATGGGCAATAACTATTTTAATTTTTATTCAAAGTTTGTTTTTAAATGCAGTGAAAAATGCAAAAATAATAAATTGCATTTTTCTCCAAAACATTACGTATACGGAAAAAACTAAAAACGCAGTTCGAATCAGTACATTAAATGATTGCCGAACAGTGTTATTAGTCGAAAGTGACGTAATTTTTAAAAATGTGTCAATTTGTTCAAAGTCCAAAAGCATTCATTATTATTTACGTCAGTGTTTTAAGATTTTAGTCTATTAAATCCAAGGATTGAAACCGTAGCCGAAACCGAAACCGATATCCGTTTAAAACCGATATCCATTTAAAACCGAAACCGTAATCGAAACCGTTATACGAAAATCAGAAATGAACGCTTTTGGTTTTATACCAGTTTAAAACGGTTTTTAAAAAAGCATAAAAAGAAACAGGAAAACATATTTTATTTTATATAGAAGATCTTAAGTACAAGCCATGTTTAATGTCATTTAATAAAATTTTGAATTCCCAAAATAAAAATTTTTTCTTGTACAATTTTCGGCGAGCTAGACTAAGCTTATGTCCCATAGTGCAATGTTAAGTTATTTGAAAAATATGGAATTAAAAGAAATTTTATACAAAAACCGAAATCAAAACCGAAACCGTAACTTGGAACCGGTATACTGAAACCGTTTCGTAATAAAAACCTAAAACCGAAACCAAAACGCGGAAAAAACCGAAATCGAAACCGTTATTCGTTTAGGTTTCAAACCTTGATTAAATGTTAGATTTACTTTTTCACAAAATGTGTACACAAACATTGAAAGACTTTTGAATAAACTATTAAAAATTGATCTACTAGCGTTTTTTGTAATCCCGAAAATCCCGGGATTTAACGATGATCCCGGGATGAGTTTTTCGGGACTGATTTCACTCAAATCCCGGGATCCCGGGATCCCGGGATTGACATCCCTATTCTTCACGATATACTTCTTGGTTTTCTCATTTCACGTCTGCGCGGAATGCAGTTATTATTTGCTTTTTTATTGATACAAGATAAAATTGGTTGCGATAGATTTCGTAATTTCCATGTGTCTGTAAATCCCATAATTAAATCGATAATTAAACCCTGTCGATTGGCACCAAATTAAAATTACTTGTAAGTAATAATAAAATAATAAAAAGTAAAAATTTTAAAAAACAAATGAGATATTAAGATCCAGGTTTTATTTTTATTAATTCAGAAGCAATAGTTATGCTAAAAAAATAATTAATACTACAAATGTTATGGAATTGATTTAAAATTAAATTAAAATACAAAATTTAAAACTTAAAATGTTATATCTTATATTGAACATTTTAAATTGTTAATTAGAAAAACTAAAACAATTGAATAATACCAAATAATTAAAAAAATATGTTCTATAATAAAATAAGAGAATTAAATGAAAGAATAACGAATAATGGCATAACTACATTTGCGCGAAAAATATTTTTAATTAATGATGCATTTCGATACGTGCTTTATAAACAAGCAATAAATGCCTTTGCACCATTATTTTATATCGTATTAATAAAAAAATGGAAGAAAAAAATTAAAAGATTCGGCCTTTTGGCATGACAAGATTTTTCTATTTTTGGTTATTTGCAAGAAAATATTTTTAATTAATGATGCAGAACGATAGGTGGTTTAAAAACAATCAATAAATGCCTTTACACCACTATTTTATCTTGTATTAATAAAAAGATATAAAAGTATATAAATGATTTGCCCTTTAAGCATGACAAGGTTTTCAATTTTCCAAATTCGCTCTTTTGGTTATTTTTTTTGTGTCTAGAAATATCCAACAAAACGACACACGATTTTGGCACAGTATACATGAGGAAAAACTGCATTCAAAAATGTAAAAAAAACGCAAATCCCAAAAATTACACATTTGCCCCTTTGTCATGATAGTGACGATATGAGCAGTTCCAGAAAAATTTCTACCAATTCAAAATGCTGAAATCTTTGAAATAACGGTGGATTTAGAATCTTAAATATGTGAATCTAAATATCTTAAAATAAAATTATATTCCATTAACGATAACGTATAAAAAATATCATAAAGGTTTATTTCTGTATACTTGTAAATATATCACTTTTTCATGTACTTTGAGTAACCAAATTAAATAATTTGAAAGACATACAGATACAAAATATTATTTTCTGTTTTTTTTTTAGACAACTTTATTTAATATTTCTAAAGCTTAAAAGTAACCATTGAAATTAAAATAAGGCAAAATTTTGATTTTTATATAAGGGTATCCTATTGTATCGTACGGCTCCAAAAAGATACATTTATTATCATATTAAACTAAAGGCTCATTCCAGACCAAATCGACAAAAAAAATTCAAATTTAAGATTTTATCTTTTCGATTTCAATTTGGCCGTTTTTGTCCGGACGGGACAAAAACGAAGGAAATATAGAGGTTCATATGGATATTCCAAAAAGTCAACAAATTTTACGTACAATTGTTTTTTTTGAAATATTGTACAAAATAGTTGAAATCATGTGCTTTCTTTGTATATTTACACTTTGTTCCTGAAGTTTATAGTTTTTTCATAATAAATCACAGAAAAATTCCGGACGGGACAAAAAATTCCGTATTGAAATTATCAGTACGATTCTAAAAATACTGTTTTCGTACAATATATTTTTTTGAATTATCTCTGAACATAGCTAAGATAATTTAATTTATTTTTGTATATGTACACTTTATTCCTAAAGTTTACAGTTATTTCAAAATAAATCGCAGAATAATTCCGGACGTTCCGTATGGAAATTTGCACTAAGATTTTTTGTTAAAAATATTTTTTTATATGAAAATAATCATTATTACGAAATGAAAATTGATGTACTTATCATATTTCCAAATGTTTTTTTAGTTTTATTTTTTATTTTTGAATTTTTTATTTTTTTGATATTTTGTGTACTGTAGTTTTACACTTTTGATACTCAAAGTTCCGGACGGGACAGATTTCAATTAGCTGTAAAAATGTTCTAGAATTACTAGGAAAATTATGTTTACATTTTTGGATATTCCGAGAAAGTTCTGCTTTAGAAACAGTGGATTAAACTTTTTTAAAAAAATAAATAGATGTATTTTTATGGTTCTGGACGGAACATCGAAAACCCTTATACAAAAATCGAAATTTTTCCTTTATTTTAATTTGGATCATTATTTTGAAGCTTTAGAAATAATTATTAATGTTACCTGAAAAAACATAAAATAATATTTTGTATCTGTATGTCTTTAAAGTTAATTAATTTGCAGTAGCATGGCACCCTGAATTACAGATTAAATTGCAAAGATTGAATTTCTCAAATTTTGTACATTCAATTTTCTTTTACTGTCTCTCAAAATGTCGGAAATCTTGTTTCAGTTTGAAACTTGTAAATGCGTAGCGAATTTATAAACATTTTTCGAAAAAAAAAAAAACTACATCAATGTTTCAAAAACTAGATTCAATGTGATAAAACTGACGCCATTTTAGAAATTAGATTTAAGCTTGGTTAACACTATGACACAAAATCGCATAGTGAAAACCAACCATAAATCTAATTTCTAAAATGGCGTCAGTTTAATCACATTGAATCTAGTTTTTTAGATATTGGAATGTAGTTTTCACATATTCGAAAAATCGTATATATCTCAAAACAACGTTACAAATATATTCAAAAATTATTGCAAATATTACTGTTGAAAAAAAAAATATTACAATTTCAGTAGTAGAGTTAAGATTTGTTTATTTGCAAGTTTATAATTGTTTTAAAATATTTTTTATGTAACTCTCATTACTTACAAATATATTCAAAATTTACTGTTGAAAAACATTTTTCAAATATACAGCTAGGGAAATTTAATGATGGACTGAACAATTTAAATTTATATATACATTTCATAACTTTATTGAATCAAATCTATCGTAAATTTTAGTAAATAACTTATTTTATTTGTGGAAAGAAACTATTTGTGGAAAGAAAAAGTAGATTGGGATGAGGCCTGCGTACAAATCGTCATGGATCGATTTGTGCGCATAATTCAAGCTTATCGACCGTTGTGCTATAATTGCGATACATGCATTCTGCGATAACAGTCTTGCAGCCTACGGCGCACAGTGGTCAAAAAGTGTATGTTATCGGAAAAAAGTCAATAACTTTGGAACCAATAGAGAAAATTTTGTATAATTTTTTGTATTATTGCGGATCATATTTAATATATTTGGCAAAATTACATTTTTTACATTTGAATGTTATAACCGTCAGAAAATACGTTTAATTATGACATTGATATATAGTGGGTGTACCCGTTAATGAAATGAAACCATTTTGGCATACTTTATACTTATACCCTAGTGTAAATTTGCCCGATGCGCCATCAGGAAATGGTCGGGTTTTAATCGGGTAAGCCCTATAACAGCAAACATGGTCATTGCCTTGTCATGTCCTTATCATGCTCACCATACCAGGGTTTCCATTATCGATACAGTAAATGGTCCTGATCAAAGCAAAATTAGTTGTTCCTCATAAAGAGATTTTTATCGGTTTATGATCGGGATGCTCAGTGGTTAGTGGGTTGGACTGCGAGCCGAAAGATCCCCGGTTCAAGCGTGGACTGGGGCTAACAACATCTTTTCATAGAAACATTTTTCTATACCGCGCTACCTCTCGGCAGTAAATGGCAAACCTACGAGAATAAAACATTGCCTATGAAAAGCTCTCACCCGCCGTTCGAATTCGGCAATAAACTGTAGGTCCCACCACTTTGAGTACAAATATAACACGCACAGGTCAAAATGGTGAGAGAGCTCGGCCTAAGTTCTTATAGGACTGTAGTGCCAAACTATTTTTATTATTATTATAATAATGGGGATTTAATGAGAAAAGCCCTAAATATATCTTTATAAACGGGAAACTATCAAAAATATTTTACCATTATTGTGAACATATTTTTTATGAAATATTTACTGATAACGATCTTTTATCATCATTTTTACCTATAATGATCACACATACCTTCTTCTCTTATATTTATTATATAATTTTTAGTTTTCCTAATGTAAAAATAATGATATAAAATGATAGTAAATATTATCATTGGAAAAATCATTGAAATAATCAGTTGTCTCAAATTATTATATTTGTTTAACATTGCGAGCCTTAATAACTAAGACAGACAATTCACATTGAGATTAATTTTGAATCTAAAAATTTGAATCCGTGGTTTTAAAATCTTCTTAAAGCCCATATTCGGACCTAACCTGTTGCAAATCTACGTAAGCCGGCCACCCGACCGACTTAAACGCACATTTGAGAACTAGAAATTTACAGCTAATAATTTTATAAAATACATACATAAATTTTTCTATAGTCCGCGATGAAACAGTTCCATAAAATGAATTAAAGCATGTGTTATGACACATTAAATTAAACATAATTTAAATTGAACATGATTTAAATTATACACAACTGTATAATCGACCTCCACGATGTGCAAAGCGATAATTCAACCAAATGGTTGGAGACAACCTCCATGTTGGTATTAAGCTAAAAAATGCATATTTTAATTGATTTTCGATAAATTAACTTAAACATTTTAATTTTTGTTTATTGACATCAAATATTTCTTCTGTCACTTTAAGTAGTTCGCAGTGTTGCATAAATCCACACTTTCGCACTTTATTTTTTAAAATTAAAAGTACGAAATACTTTACAGTCGTACTAAATACTTTCTTTCTTTTTTTTTTTGAAATGTACGTTTTGTTTATGAAGTCCAAAGTTTATATTTTCAAAATTGTACTATTTCCAATTTTTATAACTTAGCTTTCTGATAATAAAATTCTGTATATTTGTTGAATGATTTAAAAAAAAGTCGGTTAGTATTTTACTTTTTAATCTTTTTCAGCCAAATCATGTATCTTCCGGAGTACGTTCGTCGTTCGTTTCGTTTTCAGTCCCCTACGTCTAAAATCGGCATCATGTATCTCTTACGTTGTGTTTCGTGTGAGTTTTACGTTGAACGCTTGTTCTGTGCGTCGAACGTCTGAACTACATTGCCAAGCATAATATTTCAAAATATTTCAGAATGTTTCATAGAAAAATATACGTTTGTACGCATTTTTTTATAGTTGGCAACGAAGTATAAAATAATATATAAAATGTTAACATTAATATTTTAATATTTACAAGCAAACTGCTAACTTTGTGTTATAAAAGAATGATTGTGTTATACGAGGATATCGTTTGTTGATAGTTTAAAAATGTTCGGAAATTGTGAATTCGAGGAATGCTGAAAACAAGCAGGAGGACCTCAAAATATGAGTCTTCCACGGGCTTCCGAGAAAAGTGTAATTATTTTCAATATAATCTTTAAACCCTATCGTCAGTATTGGCAGGTTCGTTCTTGTGTATGATCTGTACATAATCAGAATTTAGTTGCGCTGCCAACGTAAAGCAAACGTCGTTATTCGTGAACAGATAATTTGTGTCACTCGATTTTAAAGCTATGTTCAATAGAATTCGTTGTCGTCGGGAAATACACGATTTGGCTGTTAAATGAATTTAAAAAATCAATACTAATAAAATTGACGCATAATTATTAATTAGAATGGTTATTAAAAACTACGTACAATATCTTTAATAGTAGTATTCAAAGTACTTTCTCAAACAACAGTAAACCCTGACACAACAGAAAACAGCTGCTTTTGACATTTCGTCACAAAAAATTTCCACATTTCGGAGAATGTTGTGTTGGTATTTTGCAAAACATTTTAAAGTGATAAATAATAATAGTTTGGCGCTATTTCATCGAAAATCATAGGCCGAGGCCTTTCACAACATTTGAGCGGCAATGTAAGTGGAAAAAAACATATATAAAAACAATTACTTTACTAAAAAACTTCCGGCGCAGATAGTCGATAGCATAAAACTGAAGAAAGCCTTGGCTAAGCTGCAGCAGAATCAGGGGAAGCAGGACATTGGCAAGGGTCCCTTAGTGCCGGTTAAAATGCAGAGCGTCACCACATTACAGATGATGAGCAGAGATGATGGCGACGACACCACACCCGTGGACAGTATGCTCAAGTGTGACGTTGAGCGCACGCACTCAGTGTTGAGCTCACCGATGTCTACGCACAATTGCTAAACATTGAGGCCGACATGGTGGTGACGCGCGCCTTTGTGATATTGAATAGTCACGGTTTCGATACGAACAATCAGCTGCGTCCCACCAAATCGTTTTCGGGATGTCTTCTTCCTTCTGCTGTTGCCCAATTAATCGACAAACATGTTGGACATTAAAGCCATTATTTGGTTGGAGAAATATCTACAAAAGTGGCTGACAACAAAACGATGGCTGCTAACGGTTCTCACGTTCTAGCAATGTTGTGGGATAGTTTTACAGATAGTTGCAGATTCTGCTTACACAGACACCTGCAACTATGTTTCACCAACGCGTTAATGGTCAAGTTAGTATGAGAGCAAAGCCGCCACCATCGAGTAAATGTTGTTGGTTTTAGTCAATGGGACAGTTTAAAAAAATGCTAAAATGTTTTAATTTTGATTTCTTTTTTTTTTTTTTTTTTTTACAAATTAACCAACGCTCAGGGGATGCCCCCTATTCATGCAATGCACAGTGTTGATCGTAAGAAGGGATAATAGGTTAAATGGAGGGAGGAAAGATGGAGTAGTGTCGGTGAATGTTTGTTTTGAACTTGCCAATATCAAAAATGTCGGGAAAAACAGACGCAGGGAGATTGTTCCACAAACGTATCGTGCGACTGAAAAACGAATTCGCTCGGTAATGCGTGGTTCTATTGAGAGCCGAGTGAACTACGAAGGGGTGGGCTTGGTTCGATGCCCGAGTAGAACGAGAGGACACGCGACCTGGTGGAATCAGGCCATGTATTTCCCTCGAACACTTACCATTGTAATACCTATAGAACAGGCTTACACACCCTACGGTCCTTCGGTGCTCAAGAGAACCAATAGAGGATGAAATATTTTCATCCCCTATTAAATATATTGCACGCTGTTGGATTCGATCCAGGAACTCCAAAGAAGATTTTGAAGCCCCTGCCCATATGTGCGAATTGTATTCCATCTTAGGCCGAATATAGGTGGTGTAGACAGTGCGCAAGTCAGCAGGAGTGAAGTATGTCTTACACCGTTTTAAAAAACCGAGGCACTTGGCAGCCTCTTTCGACACGTCAAATATGTGATCATTCCAAAGGAGATCACATTGAATTGATATGCCCAGAACGTCAAGAGCAGCTGACTCTGCAATATCCACAGCACCCATATTAAGGTAGGTAGGGTTGAATCCATTCTTTTGTGAGATAACAGACAACATTGGGTCTTGCGTGCATTAAAATCAACTCTATTTGCAAGACCCCACTCGGAGATTGTTTTAAGGTCATTATTGAGTGTGTCATTCATAGTGCGTCTTTTACTCTCAATCTCCAAAGAGGTTGGGCGCTTTTTGAACGAGTATGAATGACAAATGTTGCTATCATCTGCAAAGGAATGGATTGGGTTCTGGGTCAATGACAGAAGGTCATTGATAATGGTGCCCCGTGCCCCGTGTTGTTTCCTCGTTTGGCCATCGTCATAACCCGATCATCTCAAATAATAGCATGAGCATGGCCCTACCCAAATTTCTACTAGGGTATATGTATTCACTAAAAATCCAAAGTTTTAAGTATATATAGCTCTATTAGTTTTCTTTTTAATGTGTTTTCCGTGTAAAAGTCGACGGACGCACATTATGCGAAATTGATGTATTTTGGGCGTACCCGTTTAAGGAATGAAAACATTTTAACATATTTTATACTTACATATGTATTTACTACAAATCTAAAGTTTTAAGCAAGGATGGAAACCGTAACCGAAACCGTTATACGAAAATCAGAAATAAACCGATATCCAAAACCGAAATAAATGGTTTCGGTTTTATACCGGTTTAAAACGGTTTTTAAAAAAACATAAAAAGAAACAGGAAAACATTTTTTATTTTATATAGAAGATCTTAAGTACAAGGCATGTTTAAATGTCATTTAATAAAATTTTGAATTCCCAATTTTTTTTTTTTTGTTGTACAAAAATTCACATTTTGTTTTTTGATAAACATTGTTTCCAAATAACAGTCTTTGGTCTAAAATTAGTTTTTTTCATTAATTTGTGTAGCGTTAAATCGAATTAACATCAAAACACCAGCAACTCCAAGGACAATTTTTATACCCTACACTAAGAGTGAAAGGGTATATTCAGTTTGGTACGCCGTTTGTAACACCCAGAAGGAAGCATCTCCGGTATGGAAAAGTATATATATTCTTGATCAGCATGACCTCCTGAGTCGATTTAGCGATGTCCGTCTGTCCGTCTGTCTGTCCGTCTGTCTGTCTGTCTGTCTGTCTGTCTGTTGAAATCCCTACTACTTTTAAAATTGAAGAGCTAGATAAATGAAACTTATAACTTAGATTACTAATATACCTACGCTGTATGTGCGAAGATATTGGCGAGATCGGTCCATTGTGACCTATGATCCGACCACTTATGTTCAAATACCTCATATAAAATGTACATATAAAGATCAATTTTAATGTATACGTGCTTAGGTAAACTTTTTTGGTCAAATATATATTGACATCATGTTCAAATTAATGTTTTCCGGCGAAAAGACTTGTGGTTCACAAAAAAAAAATCGAAATTCGGTACACCTACCCATTTGTAAATATGGGTATCAAATAAATGGAAATTCTTCAGCGATTGAATGTTTTGTAGTTATTTTCAGGATTCGTATACCCTGGTGACCTATATATCACTTTGAATGGTAACCACACATATGTGTAGGGTATTTATAGTCGGCTTAGACCGACTATAATTTTGATAATCCTAACTATCATAATTACACCTACTTTAAAATTTCCCATGTGATCTAACCTTCCCAACTGGTTTTTGTTAAAAAATGATTAAATTTTTAATGATATTGTTTTTTTTTATTTATTGTAACATAAAGTGGGCAAGTTTTGAAAAGTTCATTTGAATAATTTTTAAATTCTTTTAAAGGATCTATTCAATATAATACAATTTCGGACATATTTATTAAGGATACTTATAATAAGTTAACAAAAAAACAATGGTAATACAAGAACAAATTAGTAACTAATACGGAAAATAAAGTGCAAATTCGAACATTTCAATTATAAAGGCAGATATTTATTTGCAGATATTGCAGTTCACTGAATTGTTGAAATTTAATTTTTTTGGTTTTATGGATGGAAAGTGTACATAATTCTTCTTCTTTTCATGAAGTTTAAGAACATTTACCGATGTATTCTTCTTGCTTTTATTTAAGGTTTGCTTCTCGGCTCTTCTCTGCAATTCATTCATGTGAAGTCAAAATGTTACTTTTCATTGACTTATGGTCACGATTGAATTTTTTTCTAGGCGAAATCAATTAAATAATTCATATAACATAATATTTTCACTAAAATAACAACAAACATTGTTAAATTACGTTTCCCACTTTATCCCAATATAACAATTTGAACATAACTTAGCACAATATAAACAATGTTAAATTATTTGAAAATTATGGAAAAAAGAAGTTTTATACAAAAACCGAAATAAAAACCGAAACCGTAACTTGGAACCGGCATACCGAAACCGTTTCGTAATAAAAACCTAAAATCGAAACCGTAACCGAAACCGAAACTGAAATCGAAACCGTTATTTGTTTAGGTTTCAATCTTTGAAAGAAACTTCCAAATGCTCTCATAAATCTTTTTACATGCATAATGTCTGAAATGTCTTCTTTTTAATGGTGTTAAACATGCCTGCATTAGTTTGTCCAGTCATTTAAAATGAGTTTAAGTGTTGAGAAATATACGAAAATCTTAAAAAAATTTAACAATTACAATATGTATCTAAATACCAATTATAAACAAAATATCTCATTCCAAACAATAGTTATAGCCATTTTACCATTTCAATTATATGACAGATGGGCGTTGCAATGGACTAATCTTGTTCAATTTTAAAGTGAAATCTATTCATAGTCCATGTATGCTTAGAGTAAAATTTCGTTAAGATTGGCGCAAAACTGTATTTACGGCGAGTTAGAATTGACTTCTGTCCCACAGTGCACTGTGGGACAGAAGCTTTGCCTAGTTTGCCGAAAATCGGAAATTAAAGTTTGTTGCAGAAAGTTTAAAAATATGTCTTTTTATTTAAAATTTATGGGAACTTAGAGAATAAACAAATAATGATACACCCTGGTGAAAAATTCCACATGCAGTCTTTTAGTTTTATATTATTGGTAATTGAGAGAACTATCATCTTGTTTATCAAAAATTTTAAATGGCTATTCGTGTTTTTCCTAATTATTTGTCAAAAACTTAAACAAAAATTACATATTTTATATACAAAAGTAGACATGGAAAAAAAGCTTCCAAATGCTCTCATAAATCTTTTTACAGGCATAATGTCTGAAATGTCTCCTTTCTAACGGTGTTAAACATACATACATTAGTTTGCCACACGTCATTTAAAATGAGTTTAAGTGATGAGAAATATACGAAAATCGTAAAATAATTTAACTAAATTTTGTTAATTTAATATGTCAGACAAAACTGGCTCATATTTGGTATGGTAGTTAAGAATTGTGATATGTACCATAGTACCTAATATTATCAGTATATCTCCTACGGAAGTCAAGTTTTATAGTTTATGAAGAATGGTAGGCCAATCACGCCCATATTAAGAATGGTCATGTGCAAATACAGTATGTATCAAAATACCAATTATAAACAAAATATCTCATTCCAAACAAAAGTTATAGTAATTTTACCATTTCAATTATATGACAGGTGGGCGTGGCAATGGACCAATCTTGTTCATTTTCAAACTGAAATCTATTCATAGACCATGTATGCTTAGTGTAAAGTTTTGTTAGGATTGGCGCAAAACTGTATTTACGGCGAGCTACAGTGCAGTGCCGTGTCAAAAAATATGTAATTGTTACAGAACAATATCCACAAGTGACATATGTTTTAAATCCAAGATCGCTTTATAGTTGAATTCTTACTGTTGTCAGAAACTATCACACCCGAGCTTTGTCTTTTGCAATAGCGTCAAGACATACGCATATCAGGTCGAAGAAAAGACCAGTACCAATTAAAAGGTCGACGCGTTGCGATTTTAAAAAAAATGGGTCTGCTAACTTGATATTAGCGGGTATGTTCCAATTAGAGTTTTTTATGGTGTAGCTTGAATGGTTATCGACTATTGTAGGAACAACGACAGCAGAAAGTAAAGTGGTTCACTGCTCGCCAGAATACAATTATAGAGAATTTGATCTGCAAGGAAATCAGCTTGGCCTATGCTCGAAATTAGAGTTGTCGATTTTGTTGGTGTTATTTGAAACGGGTTACGAAGTGGATTGGTGATGCTGAATCAAGAATGACGCGATATGGAATGAATGATCCAGCTCCATTCTTAACGAAAACGACAGTGATCGCTGGAAAAACGAAATCTTCAGCTCGCGATGAAAGTTGTTTAGACTGCGGCGACCAGAGCAGATTGTTTATTGGCGGGAAGCGCGGTATCGATAGACGAAATGGATGGAGAGGTGGGACTCGATGCAGGCGTAGGACAGTGGTGAAAATCCAGCAAAAAGTGGTGCATGGATTAGCAATACCTACAATGTCGATATTTGCAAATTCTCATCGAATGACCCTTCCTAAACAATTAACACAAAGACTGAACTTTTTCACTTCATTAGCTTTTATCTTTAGTGTAGGCTGCGCAAGTGATAATGGAAATTCAGATACTATTTGACTACTAGATAACTTATATGAATACTTTAAAAATAGTTGTGTATTGTTTGAAAAATATTTTATTTAAAATGCTGAAACAATTGTTGTTATGTGTACAAAATTTAAAAAAAGGGTTTATAACATTGGGCCGGATTGCGATTTTGTTGTAAAGTTAAGTTGCAGATTATTATTTTTTTTATATATATTTTTACGAAAAGATGTAATTTGCCCTATTGTGCAAGCAATCAACAATAATAAATGAGACGGAATACAATTCAGCGCACTAAGCAATGTGACGGAAGATCATTCAGCGCACTGAGGCAGTGTGCGAGAGATGGAAGATCTACGCATTAAAACACATGAGTGCGAATGAGATGCCAATAGCATTCGTCATTCTCGAAACAAGTAGAAGGTTCTCGAAACAAGTCGAAGCTTGTCGAAACGTGTCGAACTGATGCATGCATTATATAAGGGAGCCGCATCTGAGGCACAGTACTTCAGTTGTGATTTGATAGTGAACTAGTGCATTTCGTGAGCGAACATTGTAAAGATAAATTGCAGTAAACCGCAGTTGTTATAAGTTATTGTTAATAAATTGTTATTTAAGTTAATAAAGTTAATTAATACTAGTTGAAATAATAATACTATAAAACCAAATATAAGTTTTTTTTTCATTTTGTACACAATCCAGAGATACGAACTTTTAGAACAGTATTCCGTAGACTTAATTTTCGTAACAGTGGTGTCAGAAGTGAAATTATGATACAAAATGGTGAAATTTGATCAACTTAAAGTCGACCAGCTGAAGAAGGACCTGGCGAATCGTGATCTTCCAACTGCTGGTACGAAAGTAGAGCTGCAAAAATGCCTAATGGAAGAATTAGAGGTCCAAGGTATTATACTCGCGGAGCACGAGTTTGAAGTGGAAGTTGGAACTACGTCATCAAAAGGTGTGGATCCTGAGCAAAACTTACAGTCTCAAATTTTGATATGAACCAGTTACTCGGAAATATTCAACAACAGCTTCTAGAAAATTCCAACAAAATGGAACAAAAACTTCAGGAAAATTCCAAACAGCTTCTAGAAAATTCCAACAAAATGGAGCAGAAACTTCTTGAAAATTCCAATAAAATAGAGCAGAAACTTCACGAAAATTCCGAACAGCTTCAAGAACATTCGAAACAGATTCTGGAAGTTTCTAATACACTTCATGGCAAAGTTAATGAGCTTGAAACGCATATAACTAACGATGAGGAGAAATATCAAGACATCGACAAAGAGCTTCAGGAAATAAAGAAAGATTTGCACGTGTTGCAGATAAATGTACTAACAACATGCTGTGTAGATGTTGTTAGTGGTAAAATTACGATGGAACCACAGCGTTCAACATTTCAAGCTGCAATTTGAGACCACGACTGTAAGTAATCTATGGAACAATGAAGACAGCGTAGCCGCACTTATCGTGGCGCTAAAAGGACACGCAGCCAAAGTATTGCAGACTGTTCCAGAAAGTGATCGAAACAGTTATTTAGCGGTTATGGCTGCACTGCAACTCAAATATGGCAGTGATCACATGAAGCAGATCTACAGAATGGGACTAAAGGGCCGAATGCAAAGAAATGGTGAAACATTGCAGGCGTATGCAGCGGAAGTTGAGAAGCTTGGGCATTTGTCGAATGCAGATTCAACGAGTGATTGCATAGAAAAGTGCAAGAGCGAAGCGTTTGTTGATAGCATACGTAATCCGGAGAAAAAGCGTGCAACAGTGATTATTCCCAAGGTAACATTTACGGAAACCGTAACCACAGAATTTACCGTGGAGACCGCAACTACGTTGTGTAGACCAGTTTTCAAGGCCCGTAGAATGGATATGGAAAGCGATGACTTATTTCAGGTAGTGTGCCAAGCAGTTAAAGCTGGAAATAATTCCGAACACACAGGTGCAAACCGTGGAACACAATTTAAAGGTAAATGTTACGACTGTGATACATATGGGCATATGGCACGTGATTGTCGTAAAAAACGCAAGCGCTCAATGAATCCGACGAGATGAATTCCGACATGAAGAAACTCAGGATGATGTCCAAAATAATGTACATTTTAATCAATCTTTAAACTAAAGCGAGTCAGTTCTACGGGGCACGATCTGATTCCAAAACCGATTGCCACAGACTCTCCATTTCACAAATTGCTCGAAAGCCAAATAGCTTAACTGTCGAAGGACTCATTGATTGTACAGCATATATGGTAACATTGGATACGGTAGCATCACACTCAATAATAAGAAGTAACCTTGTTAAGGACGAAGTAGAGCCGCTTATAGGAATAAGATTACAAACAGCTACGGATGAAGAGGCCCCTATCAGGGGAAAGATTACCAAGAAAATAACGATTGGTACTACGAAGGTTGAGCATGATTTTGTTGTGGCGGAGATGGTAGACGGTAGGAACGGTTTCACACTTGATTTAACAAAAAAAAAAAATTGAGTTGTGCCAGCGCACATTGATTGTGACCAGAGCCTGAAAATTAAACAAGTTACTGCTTATAAAAATAGAAAAATACCAACTAATTCAGAAGCAGTTGTTTGGACGAGATTAAATGGACATTGTGGGATAAGCAAGTTGTGGGTTATTGAAGTAAACGAAGAGCTGTATATAAGTAACATAGTGGTAGGGAGAACACTTGTTGAGGTGAAAGACAGAGAAAGACGGACAGAGACAGAGAAAGGCGGAGAAAGACAGAATTGTGCCTGTAAGAGTTCTCAATTTGGAAAACCCGTTAAAATTGATAAAAAAAGGGAACAGTGATAGGCCAGTGTCAAGAGGCATCAGCAATTATAAATTGCGAGTCAAATCCATCAAAGGACTATGTCACACCGCAAATAAACAAACAATCTACTCACAAGTTTATAAATGAGTGGACGAAGGATTTGGCTGCCAAAGAAAAGAGTCAAGTTCAAAAGCTAATTAATAAATATCAGAGTATATTTGCTGAAAAGGGCCAAAAGGATGGCAGAACTTCCATTGTAAAACATAGATAAGACACTGGGGATTCTAAGCCAATTCGTCAAGCACAAAGAGAGGTGCCACTTGCGAAGGGAGACGAGGTTTCACATTTGGTTAAAGAAATGCACATAAGTGGTGTGATGGAGCCGTCTGAGAGTCCATGGAGTTCACCAGTGGTATTGGTCAAAAAGAAGAACGGTAGTACTCGGTTCTGCGTTGATTACCGAAAGCTGAATGATGTCACCAAGAACGATAGTTATCCGCTTCCTAGAATCGATGACACCTTGGATACACTATCTAATGCTAAGTGGTTTTCAGCTTTAGATTTGCAAAGCGGTTACTGGCAAGTGGAAGTCGATAAGAATGACCGAGAGAGGACTGCATTCGGTGCTGGCGATGGACTGTGGCAATTTCTGGTAATGCCGTTTGGGCTGTGTAATGCCCCAGCAACATTCGAGCGGTTAATGGAGCACATATTGAGAGGTCTACACTGGAAAACATGTCTGCTATACCTTGACGATATCATTGTCATGGACAAGGACTTCGACGAACATCTTAGAAATTTAGAGGAAGTATTCCTTCGATTTGAAAGTGCGGTTCTACAACTTAGAAATGCTCACTTTTCAAGAAAGAAGTCCAGTATCTGGGTCATCGAATTACCACAGAAGGATTGCATACCGATGAGTATAAAATAGTTGCAGCAAAGGATTGGCCCAGACCGCAAAACCTACACCACCTACGAAGTTTCTTGGGGCTACAGGCGATTTCTTCCAGGTTTTGCCAATGTTGCTGGCAGTCTTCAAATATCTGTAAGGACAACAGTTTCACTTGAGAACCGATCACGCAGCACTGGGATGGTTACTTTAGTTCAAAGATCCGGAAGGCCATATTGCGCGTTGGATAGAACAATTACAGAGCTACGATTTCTCAATCGAAAATCGTAAAGGAGGAAATCATGAAAATGCAGATGCTCTGTCCCGACGACCGTGTAAACTTGAATGCAGACATTGTGTAAGAGCAGAAGGAAAAACATTCGTCTGTTGAATATTTTTTCCGATGAAAAATGAACTCCGGAACAAATTCAAATCGATCAAAAGAGTGATCCCGATCTTGATGTTCAAGGAGCAGCAAATAAAGCCATCATGGGAAGAGATAACTTCCGACAGCCCATTAACTAAGGCGTAGTGGGCACAGTGGCAGAGCTTAAAACTGCAAGATGGTTGCTTATATCGTGTATGGGAAAGTGAAGATGGCACATCCGATCGAAGTTTGATTATTGTTTCCAAGTTAAAACTAAAAGAGATATTAGCGGAATACTATGGTGGATCTAGTGGAGGTCATTTGGGCATGAATAAAACGGTAGAAACAGTATAGAAACGTTTTTATTGGGTTGGATGCCAAGAGTCTGTCGCCGACTGGATTCGCAGTTGTCCGCAATGTGTACCAGCAAAAGGACCAACAGTCAGGAGTCGCGGTAGGATGCATCAGTACAACGTGTGAACACCATTCGAGCGTATTGCCATGGATGTCGCCGGACCATTTTCAATCAGTGATGCGGGTAATTAGTATGTCCTTGTCGTCATTGACTACTTTAGCAAGTGGCCTGAAGTATATCCCATGCTGAATCAAGAAGCCACAACAGTTGCGGATGCATTAGTTAACAACTGGGAAAGCCGTTTTGGAGTACCGTTGGAATTGCAATCAGATCAAAGAAGAAATTTTGAGTCTGCTGTATTTAAAGAAGTATGCAAAGTCCTTAACATACACAAAACACGAACAACGCCATTGCACCCGCAATCTGATGGCATGGTAGAGAGATTCAATCGGACTTTGGAAGAGTATCTCAGAAAAGTGGTTGATAAAAATCAAAAAGATTGGGATACAAACATACCATTATTCCTCATGGCCTATCGGGCGGCGGTTCATGATACCACAGCAGCTTCACCATCTAAAATTGTTTTTGGAACAGACTTAAGATTACCTGCGGATTTAAAGTTTGGTGCGAGTCCTTCAGCTGGAATTCCTATTCACGATTATGTTTCCAGGAAAAGTGAAGAAATGAACGAAATGCATCAGTTTGTAAGGCAGCGTACACAATTTGCGAGTGATAAAATGAAGGCCAGATACGACTTGCGCACAAATTCAGAGGGATTTACGGAAGGACAACTTGTTTTGCTCTATAACCCACAAGGAAAGAAAGGCTTATCCCCTAAGCTACAAACACACTGGGAGGACCATACAAGATAATTAAAAAAATTAACGATGTCGTGTATCGGATTCAGAGTACTACAGGCGTTAGACGAAAAATGAAAGTAGTACATTTAGAGAGGTTGGCGCCGAATAAAGAAAGAGAGGATTAACATCTGTTCGGGATGAACCGATTTAGGTGGAGGGCAGTGTTACGAAAAGATGTAATTTGCCCCATAGTGCAAGCAATCAACAATAATAAATGAGACGCAATACAATTTAGCGCACTAAGCAATGTGTTAGAAAGAGACGGAAGATCATTCAGCGCACTGAGGCAGTTTGCGAGAGATGGAAGATCAACGCATTAAAACACATGAATGCGAATGAGATGCCAATAGCATGCGTCATTCACGAAACGAGTAGAAGGTTCTCGAAACAAGTCGAAGCTTGTCAAAACGTGTCGAACTGATGCATGCAGTATATAAGGGAACCGCATTTGAGGCACAGTACTTTAGTTGTGATTTGATAGTGAACTAGTGCGTCTCGTGAGCGAACACTGACAAGATAAATTGTAGTAATACAGCAGTTGTTATAAGTGATTATTATTAAATTGTTATTTAAGTTATTAAAGTTAATTAATACTAGTTGAAATAATACTTGTTAAAACCAAATATAAGTGTGTTTTTCATTTTGTACTCAATCCAGAGATACGAACTTTTAGAATAGTATTCCGTAGACTGAATTTTCGTAACAATATGTATATGGGTTATTCCACGTCAAATCAACTGAAAATTTTAAAATTTTGGCAACACCATCTCAGAAATAAATGAAATTTTGTTGGAAGGTTTTATGAACTAAAGTTAAGAGAAACGCAAAATTTGAGTTTCCTAACTGCAGTGATTTCAGAAATATGAGTCCTTGAAATATGAAAAACTCACAAAAAATGAACAAAGTTGAGTAAGCTTAATTTATTGTAACTTAGGAAATGTTATAGAAGTGAGCAAAATATATAATATTCAATTTTTTAATATTAGGGTGACCATAGATAGATAATAAATATAATATTATTAAAATAGAATTATCTAAATAACTCCCTTTTTTAAATATTTAAAATAAATATATGTTAAAGAGTGTCCTTTTGCTAACAAACTGTAAAAATTTCAGAGTGGTGTTCAGGCTCGTCCCAAAGTTATTATTAAAATTGTTTTATAAAGCAGACATTTTCATATAAAATTTTATTATAAAATTTTGTAATTATTACTTATTAAACTATAAAAACCATTAAAATTTATTTTTTAGTTTAAAAAAAAAATTTGGGGTGACCATATTTGTTATGTGAACTTTACTTTACCGTCCGAAATAAAATATTTTTTTTTCTTCTCCAAACTATCCCCTTTGTTTGGATTCAAAAGTAAACTTATGCAACATTATTTTATTTAGATGTGTATTAAACATTTGTGTGTTTATTGATATTTTAAAATGAATATATTTATTTATATTTGGTTTAGACTGGTGTAAGTAGTGACTTTGGTATGCCCTACTGTTGGACCAGATTCCTCATCTTGTTCTTATGTGTGTTGGGTCGGCTTTCCCTTGTTCATCTATAATGGTTCGTTGTATGTAGTGCGTTGGATCTGTTGAGCTTCGATGGTTCTTGTCGAATGCGCAAATGGTGTTGTCTCTAGTGGACGTCGTCATGTTTATACGTTGGACTCTAAGTCGTTCAAGAGTGCTTTGATCTCGTTGACTTGATTGACGATTTGTTCGAGATGACATAAATCTAACATAAATCTAAAATCCAAACTAAAGGGAAAAACAAAAAAGGAAAGATCGAGAAAAACAAACTCAACACACTAAAACTCTTCACAATAAAATTCACCCCAACAAAATTCACCACACTAAGATTCACCACACCAAAACTCACCACACTAAAAGTCACCACACTAACACTCTCCACACAGAAATGCACTACACAAAACTCACCACAATAAAATTCACCACACTAAAACTCACCACACTGAAATTCACTACACTAAAACTTACAACAATAAAATTCACTACATAAAAATTCACCACAATAAAACTCACCAACCAAATTCACCACACCTTAACACACCACACTAAAACTTCTACTCGAAAAACTGTACGGGGATGAATTCTACGGGAAAGAATTCTACCGGGATGAATTCAACGGGAAGAATTCTACAGAGAAGAATTCTACTGGAAAGCGTTCTATGGAGAAGAATTTTACGGCGAAAGAATTGTCTTCGAGAAATGTTTTTTTGCGGAGAATTATTATTTGGTTATTACATTTATAAAACCCATAAAAACTTTCACAGCGAAGCACGGGCTCCTGATATAAATTATAATTTTTTTTATATTAATAAAATCGCTCCATATCTTTGAATTCACAAAAATCTTGGCACGAGTCGTGCACTGGTCCAGCTAGTGTATATATATATATATATATATATCTATATATATATATATATATATATATATATAAAACGATTTATATATTTATATATATATATATAATATATATATATATATATATATATATATATATATATAAAACGATTTATACATTAAAATATTTATATATATATATATATATATATATATATATATATATATAAAACGATTTATACATTAAAATATTTATATATATATATATATATATATATATATATATATATATAAATATAAATATTTTAATGTATATTTGTATTTATTCTACTAATATATTTTTCTTTTTCCTTCTTTTTTTTAATTTTAACTGTACTAAAAATTTATATATTTCTTTTTTTTTAAATTTCAATACTAACTGATATTTTTCTTCTTCTTTAAATAATTTAAATTATTATAAGTTAGTACTTCAAATGCATTTAAAATTTATTTCTTATATTTCAATTTATTCAAATTAAATTATATTAATGTACAAAAGTACCTATGATTTGACTGCATGTAAATATAATTAGATTTGCGATTTATTTTGTAAACATGTGTAATATTTTATTATATTATTTTCGTGTACTAATATGAGTCACATTATATGAAACTTCCTACTGGCATGAATGTAAAATTATATTATATTTATTTGCATTGTTTATGGTATCAAAAAAAAAAACTGCAAGATCTGCATTTATATGCCAGCTCTGAACGCTCGCTTACGTATGATATACATACGTTCGTACAAATTGCATATGTGCTTCAGCTTGACACACTTGGGTGGAATGACCATTTTCAAGGTTTGATAGCTTGCGCTATTAATATAGGTCAGTAATGCAATTGTTGGTTTCCGTTATCTGTATTGAATACGACGGTGTCCGTCCCATGGACATAACCTCCAATTCGAATTTGGGGATTATGTCCACGTTCCTATGCGGACATAAACCCCAAATTTGAATTAGGGGTTATATCCTTGTTTTATTTATTAGTAAGAAGAACGAAATTTTATTTACAAAAAATCGCGCGATTTTTTGGAAATTAAATTTCGCCTGCCGCGCTTTAGTTTCGCATAAATACAAAAAAATATCAAAATAAAATATTGTCGCGCGATTTTTTGGAAATAACATTTTAACAAATTAAAATTATAATATTGTTTTATTCATAAGAGAAGAACGAAATTTTATTTACAAAAAATCACGCGATTTTTGGAAATACATAAATTCAAAAAATATCAAAAGAAAATTATATATTTGTTTTGTTCACGATGATAGGAACAACAAGTTTTTTACAAAAAATTGTAGTTACAAATTTACAAAAAATTGTATTTAAAAAAATATAAATGATAAAAAAAAAATTCACTAATAAATAAATTCGAATTTAAAAAAAAAATAAAAAATATAAAATCGGACATAACTGCCAATAACGGAATTCATAGATGGACTTAAACCCCAAATTTGAAATTCGAAAAATCGGGATATAACCCCCAAATTCGAATCAATATTTCTTGTTTTTTTTTTTTACTTGTCGTTTTCCTAAACTATTCATATGTATTTTTTCCTCTAATTTACGAGCTATGTAATGTTTTATTTTATGATTTCTTTATATCTTGTGGTTAGATCTTTTTTTTAAACTTAATGAATAATTTCGTATTTTTTTTTTCAACTTCCTATCGTAATATTGCAATTTTCGAATTTAATTGTGAATGTTTAGCTAATTTGTTTTATATTATTACTCTTATGATTTCTATCTAAGGGTAATATTATAATATTTTTAGTTTTAACGGCATACACTACTTGTGATATGTCTTTAACAAATTATTATGAATTTTCTTATACTTGTTTTTGACTAATATCGTCGTGGTCACTGGCTCACTTCCCTCTACGTATACGTAAGTTCCCTTCCAAATTGGGGAGAATTTATTCTTCCTAGTTTGGTCTTTCCATTAAATCCATTAAATCCATTAAATAAAAAATCCATAAAATCCACGGAGAATTTATTCTTCCTAGTTTGGTCTTTCCAGTAAATCCACGTCGTGTGGTTTGAATTATATAGGGTTGAGATTTTTGTTGTATTGTTTTTTCGACAACCTACATTAATTTTGCCTTTTCAAGGGACATTAGGTCCCGGTTGAACCATTTTTCATAGCCTTGTCTCACATAACATTGCCTTGTTAGGATCCGGGATTTCCGGGTATTCCATTAATGAAATTACTTGCAATAAATCGAAAAAGGCTTTGAAAACTATTCGAAATTTATAAATTTTGAGATAATATTAAATAAAACCAATCGATTTCATTTGAAATTTGTACTCACATTTCATAATATTGGTAAAATAATATTAACCGAAAAGCGCCCTAGGCGAAAATTTTTGCATTATTTATTCAACTTTAAAATTGAAATGATATACACCAATTTATTTGTTAATGTATATTTTTATATTGTTTTTTTTTGATAAAAAACTTTTTTTTTAATAAATAAGGGTGTTTTTATACCCTACACTAAGAATGAAAGGGTATATTCAGATTGGTACACCGTTTGTAACACCCAGAAGCAAGCATCTACGGTATGGAAAAGTATATATATTCTTGATCAGCATGACCTCCTGATTCGATTTAGCGATGTCCGTCTGTCTGTCCGTCTGTCTGTTGAAATCACTACTACTTAAACAATTGAAGAGTTAGATAAATGAAACTCATAATTTAGATTACTTATATACCTACGCTGTATGTGCGAGAGATCGGTCAATTGTGACCTGTGATCTGACAATTTATATTCAAATAACTCATATAAAATTTACATCTACAGTTCAATTTTACTGTATACGTCTTAGATAAACTTTTTTGGTCAAATATATATTGACTTCATGCTCAAATACATGCTTTCCCGCGAAACGACTTGTGGTTCCCAAAAAAAAAATCGAAATTCGGTACACCTACCCATTTGTAAATATGGGTATCAAATGAAAAGAAATTCTTCAGCGATTGAAAGTTTGTAGTTATTTTCATGATTTGTATACCCTGGTGACCTATATACCACTTTGAATGGTAACCACACATATGTGTAGGATATTTATAGTCGGCTAAGACCGACTTTAATTTTGATAATCCTAACTATCATAATAACACCAAATTTAAAATTTCCCATGTGATCTAACCTTTCCAACTGATTAAAATATGAAAACAAATTCAAATTTTAGCAGTATTTTTTTTTGAAAATGGTGAAATTTGGAAATATGGTGAAACGACATATAATTAAGACATTGGTAAAAATTTACCTTCCCAAATGGTGTGGTTTAAGAGATTTGGTGATTTAAATTTGAAAAAATATGTATAAATATCGAAAAAGTCGTGTAATTTAATAGAACATAATTTAAGCAATAGTAAAGCAAAAAAAAAAACATTGAAGTCTCATTTAAAATATTATAAAATTGCCAAAATTTTGATTTTAGAGTGGTCATTATTAAACAAAGCAATGGCAAAAGTCAACTTTAAAATTAAAATCAGCTTTTTGACATTTTATTATTTAATAAAATGTGTAATAAAAAAAATTATGTAATAAAAAAATTTGCGGCACGTAAATTCAAAAATATTTGATTTATGACAATCAAAAAAATTAGCATGTTTTTAGTTAAGTATCGACGAAAAAATTCGAAAAAGAGGGAAAATAAATTTTGGACATTTTGATAAGCTAACCGTTCTACATTGCATGCAATTATTGCAAGTATATCATGTGTATCCCGGGAAACTGCTGGAATTATTATAATTCGGTTTCGAGAGACCATCTTCCTAAATAGTAAATGTGAAGCAGGTCGAAAATCAGGATTTATGAATCGTAAATTTGCGATGAAAGTAAGGTGTTAGATCTAGCCCAACAATCATAAGAGATATGTCAAAAAAATTAATATTTTTTAATATTTTCAAAAAGTAAAGAAGAGATTTAAACAGAGATCATTTAAAATTCCAAATAAAATCGAAGAAATGGATAAAAATGTATAAATAATTTCGTTTACATCCTTCATTTTGTAGCTGAGATTTCTGAGATTTCTGTCAGCGTTTTTCCAACATTAATTCTTTTAAAGGTTTTATTCCCTTTTGAAATGTTACTATGCATTTTCATCTAATTATCTCCAATTTTTGAGATAAATACCATTTTTAGAAAAATGTACAAACTATATCCCAAAATCCATATCTCAAAGACTAGATTCAATGTGATAAAACTGACACACGCTGCAAAAAAAAGGGCTCTCCCAAACATAATTTTGCAGGCATCTTTGGAGCTTTATGCAAACAAAAGTATTATTTCATTGCCAAACATTATTATAATACCAGCCAAACATATTTTTTGTTTTCGTTCAAACATATTTATGTTCAGAATGAATAATTTTCGGCATTCTTGCAAACATATATATGTTTGAATGTGAAACACATTTTATTTACATGTAAACATATTTATGTTTACTTTTAATTTTAATGTAAAAATAGTAAATTTAGTGCTAATATCTTCATTACACAATATTCGTTTTTTCCTTTTTTTTAAAATACATCGATATTTCACAAGCAGCCACCATCTGGTATTAACAGTAATTGGCGGTACTTAAACAAATTCTTCCACCAAAAATAATTTTTGAACTATATGAAACGTATTATTGTGAGAGTTACTGAGTGCTAAAAGTATTGTGACTTCGTAATGCCAAACATACATATAATCAAAATAATGCTATTATTTTTAAATTCGTTGTCACCCAGTAACAATCACGAATATTTGGTTCTTTGAATTATATATAATTCAAAGAACCTTTTATTGAAGTTGGGTGTGTTAAATAGCAGAAATATCAAACATACATATATTAATATCTGATGAAAAATATATATTTCTACAAAAACGTTAATACAGTAAATTCATGTAAATCCGCGATTAAAGCAATTTATGTTTAAATATCGTATAATAATATTTCAATCTGAACAAAATAATAATACAATTCAATTATAATGTAATTAGATATTACTCCCAATATTTACATGGTGATTTAGAATTATGTTATAATTTCATTCGAGCATATTCAAACAAATCTTTTCTATCCGTGCGCAATTTTAGAAATCAGAGTTACATATATATTCCAGAATTATTGCAACTTTTATTGTATATATATTTTTTTTAATACAATAAATAAATAAAAATTTAGAAAATTATTTTTTAAAATATGATGCCATCAAAATACCATCTTGAAATTTATAATAAATTGACGAAAATTTTGAATTACTTTCAGAATTTTAAAAAGGGTCACATGTTCACGTTTAGAAGTTAAAATTAGCTTTAAAACGATATTTAAATATGAACAACTATACAAAGGTGATTTTTGACCCATTTTTGTAACTTTGAGCCCAAATTTCATTGAAATCGAAAAGGTAAAATCTCAAACATGACCTTTTTTGATCGATTTGTGTGGAATGGCCCATATATTTTTTAAATGTATTTTTTTCTTAAAAATTATAATAATAAATTTACAAACAAAAATATTTTTGAACTATGTAAAATATTGCTAAATAAAAAGTTTAAAAATATTTGTTTAAAAAAATTAATTGTTTGTATTGTATAAAAAAATAAGATTGTAAGAAAATTCCAAGAATAAATTCCGGAATAATGTTTCATTGACAAAAATAACGTATAATAAAAAGTTTTTCAACACAAAAAAAAATGTTTTGACCAAAACATTTTATGCAATGAACATTTTTGTTAAGAGTATACATTTTTTTAAAGTATATATATAACTTTTTATTAGTATAGCTTTTCTTAATTTCGTTTTAACATCAATAACATTTTATTAGAATAAGAATGAGTAAAGATAAAGTGAGCTCACAAATGAGATTAAGCTTTATAAATTGTTTGCTCTGAGCTTCTTTTATTTCATTTCTTGCTTTTGGAAAATATTGTTTCGTTTTTACTCTAAACATTTTGATAATTTTTTTTTTATTCTAACATATCGTTTAAACCACTTATTATCTGAACGTGTGATAGGATAATTTTAATGCTCCTGGAGGAGGGGGGTTTGAACCCCCAAAACCCCCCGTGCGCGAGGCCCTGCAAACATGGCCGTTCTGTGCTGAACCATGACCTGCTGATTAAAATTAATATTTTCTATGTCTTGTAATGATTTTAATGGAAATTTAACAATGTGATTTTTGTCTTAACAACAATGTGATGTGATTTTTGTGTCTATCAAAAAATGTAATTTTTTTACTCATCGCATTTATTATTGATCTCTTCATGGAGGGAAAAAAGTTCTAAAATCCAGAAGGAATCAAGAAGTACACGGAGTGATATACAGCTAAACCGAAAAATCCTTAATTTCATGAAATGGATTTTCTTAGTTGTTAAAAAAGTAATTTAGTAGAATTATTGTTGAATTCAGTTATTAATTTCTTAGGTATCAAAAAAAAGTGACTAAGTAGAATAAGTCTTGAATTCAGTTATTAATTTCTTAGGTATCAAAAAAGTAACTAAGTAGAATTATTCTTGAATAAAAAATATATATTTTTGTTAATTTATTGTTTATTTACTTATATGTATTTTTGTATATTAAATGACTTCTTTGAAAACTTAATGTAATTGAATTGTTTATTTTATTTGTATTTGTATTATTATTATTATTTAATTTAATCTATGTATATTATTTTGAAACTGTTTACATAACCTTATAAATTTCTTCTCTTCTATGTATAATCCTTCCTCACGTTACCCATAAGCATTGTATAGTGTATTTAGATAACAATGGAATGAAATTATCTTGGTATTTATGCGAAATTGAATCTCAATTTATGTTTACGAACTGAAACCATACCAACACTCGTAGGCAAATTCGTTTTTTCTATTTTTATATCTTTAACATTCATACATACATAGACGCTTGCTTGTTTGGCTGTGCTTTGTTGTTCTATTCTTGAAAACACACACATGCAAACATTGTATATCATGCCGTTTTTTGATACCTAAGAAAAAAAAATCTGCAATCCAGACAGTTTGTACTTAATTACTTTTTTGATACCTAAGAAAATTTATATGCCATCGTATTTTCTTTAATCAGTCTGGCCTTAGCTCCAGAATCCACTAACAGAGTAAGTTTTCCATTCCTCGCTGCTTCGCAAGGTACATTAATGAACACATCACTCGTATCGGATATCTTGAAACATTCTCCATGTTGGTGAAAAATTTTACGATGTACGCCTAAAGGTGAAGCTAATTACATTTTCCTTAACATAAATTTACTCTTAAAATTATTAACATTTGGAGACAATTTAATTTTACAGATTGTGCATTTATTATAAAGTATTATTAGCACATAACGCTAATAATAAAAAGAAATAATGAAATTACTTCATTGTACATTATACTCGTCCCTGTACGGAATGTATCCACTGTCGTGTCAAACATTTGATCAACAATTCCCAAATTTTCAGGGCCTAAATAATGGCCCTGAACATTTTTTATTCGGTTTATTTTTGATTTTATTATTTTTGATTTCTGATTTAATCGGTTTTACTTTCTTTACTATTTTCGCTTTCTTTCCAATTTGTTTATTTTTAATTTCCCTTTTTTCTAAACTCAGTGCATTTTTCGCAAGTTGTATTTTATTATTATTTGGTTCAATATATGTTTTTGTTGGAAGATTTATATCTTCATTATTATGTATCTTCACTTGTTGTTCTCTATTTTCTGCGTTAATAATATTATCCGTTTTATTTTGTTGTAGTGTCCTATTTGAAATTTCTAAAACTACTGGCCTTACTACACTATCTGCTAAGAGTACCCAGTTTAGTGGCCTTGACTGGGCTCCTGGTAGTTTCCCTGTGGAACGCTACTATTGTTCGATGCATCATATATTCGTTTGGCATAACAATTCATAATAACATGCCCGTCCTTTTGGCACCAAGTGCAATATTTAACGGGCCTGTTGGAAAAATTCCCATTACCATTATTTCCTTGAAACCCTCGTTTATCGCGTTTCACGTGGCAATCCTCTTGGACGTGTCCACCTCTATGACACCAATTGCATTGCAATCCAGGAGTACCTCCGCCTTGGTTCTGGATACCTACATCTTGTATTTTCTATTCCGTCTCGTTTTTTTCGTTGCCTTGACCATCTGGTGCATTACGATTATTTTGTATGAAGGCCGACTATTCCCGTTAATTCTGCTGACTCCCGTTGGATCGTCGCATGTTCCAATGCCTCTTCCACCAATTGCTAAGGTGTTGTTTGCTTACTGCTTAACATGAGCATTCGCAATGTGTAATCTCGAAGCCCTAACTTAAGCTTTTACTTAAATTATTCAATTCATTAACGAACACGTCGTCTTTCGTATCATTATATTTACATTTAATCATACTTAACGCTGCCGACTGTAGGTTAACCAAACGCTTCGAAAAAGATCTAATGTTTTCCCCCGGATTCGGGGATGTCTTTCTAATGTCATATTGAATGGCATCTACTGACCTACACTCCAAATACGTATTCGTTAATAGTCCATCTATTGACACAAACTCCTTTGTACTTACTAAATCAAAAGCATCTCCCTGTAAACGAACCCTAACGCCTTTAACAAACTCCGTCATTTGTTCCGGCTTCAGTTCTGCCCTGACCATTTCATATTCCTTAATAAAACGGTGAAGATCCTTTCTCAGCGATGATGAATTTTTAATAAATTTCGACTTTGCCGAATCCCATGTTGTCCTATGTTTTGATCCTCAGTCTCTATATTATCCTTGTGGTATACGAAGTTTTCGTACGCTGTCTTAACTTCCTCGTTCAAATATCAAATTCGCGCGTCAAGTCCTGTATTTTGTTGTTCGCGTTCTCCTCCCTTGCCTGGCGTCTGACAAAAGTATTTATTGATTTCTCAGAAATATTTTTTTCTTTCAATAAATTTCTTAATCTTAAGTTTTCTTCTTCTATATTAACTGATTCCTACAACTCAACTGTACGTTTATAACAAAAACACTGTGTTGCAAATTCCAAAAAATGTCGTATACAAAATTTCCCACCTATATTTTTGGATAGGCACGGAAAAACAATGAATATTTTCATTTACAGAATTTCTGTATCACTTCTAGATTTTTTTTTTTAATTTGCACTTCTCTGTGCAAATTCGCATTTTCCTACCTTGAGTTACTTATGTAATTAAAATTCAGCATTTACGTAAGCTGAATTATAGGTCATTATACGACAAAACAATTCCGATTTGAATACATTAACAAATACGAAAATCGTTAAAAAATCATCTTGCTAGATAATCCACACATTTTTACAGCTATTAAAAGTAAATTATCAAAATTTAACAAGAAACAACAAAGTTATGATCGATTAAATCATTATTGTCCTCTAAATAATCAAATGTTTTAAATGAATCATTCTCACACTATATTTACCAAATCAAGTAAACTATGACATTTAAAGCTCTTGGATTTTAGTAAAAAAATTTTATGCCAATTAGGACAATTGAAATGTTTTGATCAATTATTTTTTTTATTTTCGGACAACTTTTTTTTTTTTTTTTTTTTTTTTTACAAATTAACCAACGCTCAGGGGATGCCCCCTATTCATGCAATGCACAGTGTTGATTGTAAGATGGTATGATAGGTTAAATGGAGGGTGGAAAGATGGAGTAGTGTCGGTGAATGTTTGTTTTGAACTTGCCAATATCAAAAATGTCGGGAAAAACAGACGCAGGGAGATTGTTCCGCAAACGTATCGTGCGACTGAAGAACGAATTCTCTCGGTAATGCGTGGTTCTATTGAGAGCCGAGTGAACTACGAAGGGGTGGGCTTGGTTCGATGCCCGAGTAGAACGAGAGGACACACGACCTGGTGGAATCAGGCCATGTATTTCCCTCGAACACTTACCATTGTAATACCTATAGAACAGGCTTACACACCCTACGGTCCTTCGGTGCTCAAGAGAACCAATAGAGGATGAAATATTTTCATCCCCTATTAAATATATTGCACGCTGTTGGATTCGATCCAGGAACTCCAAAGAAGATTTTGAAGCCCCTGCCCATATGTGCGAATTGTATTCCATCTTAGGCCGAATATAGGTGGTGTAGACAGTGCGCAAGTCAGCAGGAGTGAAGTATGTCTTACACCGTTTTAAAAAACCGAGGCACTTGGCCGCCTCTTTCGACACGTCAAATATGTGATCATTCCAACGGAGATCACATTGAATTGATATGCCCAGAACGTCAAGAGCAGCTGACTCTGCAATATCCACCGCACCCATGTTAAGGGGAGGTAGGGTTGAATCCATTCTTTTGTGAGATAACAGACAACATTGGGTCTTGCGTGCATTAAAATCAACTCTATTTGCAAGACCCCACTCGGAGATTGTTTTAAGGTCATTATTGAGTGTGTCATTCATAGTGCGTCTTTTACTCTCAATCTCCAAAGAGGTTGGGCGCTTTTTGAACGAGTATGAATGACAAATGTTGCTATCATCTGCAAAGGAATGGATTGGGTTCTGGGTCAATGACAGAAGGTCATTGATAAATACCAGAAATAGGGACGGGGATAGGACGGAACCCTGCGGAACTCCAGAATTGATGAAATGTTGTTCCGAAAGAACACCATCCATCGCAACTCGTATTGAACGACCCTGGAGAAAACTCGATATCCATCGAGTAAAAGATTCACCAACACCATATGCAATTAGTTTTGAAACGAGGGCTTTATGCCACACTCGATCAAAAGCCTTGGAGATATCAAGAGCAACAGCCTTGCTCTCCCCGAAAAGGTGAACACAATTATTCCACTTTTCGGAGAGGACCGCCATCAAGTCACCTGTGGATCTGGTCCTACGGAAACCGTATTGTCGGTCACTGAGCAATTCGTTGTGCTCAAGATAGTTCACAAAGTGGAAGTCAATTACGCTCTCCATTACCTTGGAGAGTGCAGAGCATATTGCAATGGGTCGGTAATTGGCAGGGTTCGTGGCCTCGCCCTTTTTCGGAACTGGCTGGACATTGGCAACCTTCCAACAAGATGGAAAAACTCCTGTCGTGTAGGAGATGTTGAAAAGGTTACGCAACGGACAAGCCAGCGTTGACGCGCACTTCTTCAACACATGGGCAGATATGCCATCTGGCCCAGAGGCTTTGTTAATGTTGAGGTTTTCTAAAACCTTTTTAACTGCCCGAGTTCGAAAATGTATCTCCGGCATTGCAGAAGAAACAAAATCGACGACAGGCAGTGGTTGATTACTATCTGGGAGCGTTGAATTATTTGCAAATAATTCTGCCAAGAGATTAGCTTTATCAACCGGGTCAGTGAAGGTCTGGCCATTCATACTAAGAGTTGGAGTAGACGATGTCGTCTGATTCTTCACCCTTTTTACAAATGACCAGAAATTTTTACTACCCCTGTGATAGAGTAGGACCTTTTTGCGCGCGTTTTGTTCGTGAAGAAACTTTCGCGCGAGATCACGGCATTACAGCGATTCCTAGCCTGTATGCGAAGTCTTTCTGTGTCAGCATTCTTGTTAGAACGCCAATTTTGAAAGGCTTCCTCTTTCGACCTGACTGCAATCCTGCAAGTCTCAATTAACCATGTGTGGTCCTTGGGTTTAATGCTAATTTTTTTTAGAAGGTATGAAGGACCGCATACCTAAGAAAATAATATTTTGTACCATTAAAGCCGCAGCATTTATGTCTCTGTCAGCGAAACACAATTTCCAATTAAAGTTGCGAAAAAAATCATTTAACGCAAGGTATCATTTAACGCAAGGTATCATTTAAAAGCAAAAAAATATGCTTTTGAAAATTTTAAGTTATATCTCCTTTGCCTGGACATGTGATAATTATCCTTGCACTTGAAATTGTATGTCCTTATTTATATATATTTATATATATATATATATATATTTATATATATATATATATATATATATATATATATATATATATATATATATATATATATATATATTTATATATATATATATATATATATATATATATATATATATATATACTAGCTGGACCCGTGCACGACTCTGAATTCAAAGATATGGAGCGATTTTATTAATATAAAAAACATTTTATTATTTATATGAGGTGCCCGTGCTTAGCTGTTGAAATTTTTTTATTGGTTTTATAAATGTGGTAACCAAATAATTCTCCGCCAAAACAACTTTTCTCAAAGACAATTTTTTCTCAGACTGCGCTTCTCCGCAGAAGAATTCTTTCCCATAGAATTCTTCCCCGTAGAGTTTTTCCCAGTAGAATTTTTAGTGTGGTGGGTTTTAATGTAGTTAGTTTCGGTGTGGTGAGTTTAGATGTGGTGAATTTTCGAGTGGTGAGTTTAATTGTGGTTAGTTTTGGTGTGGTGAGTTTTAGTGTGGTGAGTTTTAGTGTGGTGCATTTGAGTGTGGTGAGTTTAAGTGTGGTGTTTTTAAGTGTGGTGAGTTTTAGTGTGGTCAATTATAGTGTGGTGGGTTTTAGTGTGGTGAATTTGAATGTGGCGTGTTTTAGTGCGGCGTATTTTAGTGTAGCGAGTTTTAGTGTGGTGAATTTTATTGTGGTGAGTTTTAGTCTGATGAATTTTAATGTGATGAATTTTATTGTGGTGAGTTTTAGTGTAGTGAATTTTAGGGTGGTGAGTTTTAGTGTGGTTAATTATAGTGTGGTGGGTTTTAGTGTGGTGAATTTTAGTGCGATGAGTTTTAGTGTGGTGAGTTTTGGTGTATCGAAATTTGAGTGTAGTGAGTTTTAATGTGGTGAGTTTAAAAGTGGTGAATTTTAATGTGGTGAAATTTTAGTGTAGTGAGTTTTAGTGTGGTGAGTTTTAGTGTGGTGAAATTTTAGTGTGGTGAGTTTAAGTGTGGTGAATTTTAGTGTGTTGAATTTTTGTGTGTTGAGTTTTAGTGTGGTGAGTTTTAGTGTGGTGAGTTTTAGTGTGGTAAGTTTTAGTGTGGTGAGTTTTAGTGTGGTGAATTTTAGTGTGGTGAGTTTTAGTGTGGTGAAATTTTAGTGTGGTGGGTTTTAGTGTGGTAAATTTTAGTGTGTTGAATTTTTGTGTGGTGAGTTTAAGTGTGATGAGTTTTAATGTGGTGAGTTTAAGTGTTGTGAGTTTTAGTGTGGTGAGTTTTAGTGTGGTGAGTTTTAGTGTGGTGAGTTTTTGTGTGGTGAGTTTAAGTGTGGTGAATTTTAGTGTGTTGAATTTTTGTGTGTTGAGTTTTAGTGTGGTGAGTTTTAGTGTGATGAGTATTAGTGTGGTGAAATTTTAGTGTGGTGAGTTTAAGTGTGGTGAATTTTAGTGTGTTGCATTTTTGTGTGTTGAGTTTTAGTGTGGTCAGTTTTAGTGTGGTGAGTTTTAATGTGGTGAGTTTTAGTGTGTTGAATTTTTGTGTGGTGAGTTTAAGTGTGGTGAGTTTTAGTGTGGTGAGTTTAAGTGTGGTGAGTTTTAGTGTGGTGAGTTTTAGTGTGGTGAGTTTTATTGTGGTGAGTTTTAGTGTGGTGAGTTTTAGTATGGTGAGTTTTTGTGTGGTGAGTTTTAGTGTGGTGAGTTTTAGTGTGGTGAGTTTTAGTGTGGTGAATTTTAGTGTGGTGAGTTTTAGTGTGGTGAATTATAGTGGGGTGGGTTTTAGTGTGGTTAATTTAAGGGTGAATTTTAGTGTGGTGAGTTTTAGTTTGGTTAGTTTTAGTGTGGTGAGTTTGTTTTTCTTTTTCTTTCCTTTTTTTGTTTTTCATTTAGTTTGGATTGTGGTTTTATGTGATTGGTTTTGTTTTTGTATTTTTGCTTTTGTTTTGTGTTGTGCTTTTGCTTTTTTGTTTTTAATTTTTTTTTTGTATTTGAGTTTTTTGTTTCATGTTCGAAGCTGGTGAAGCTGGCGAAGCTGTTTAGAGAGAGGTGCCACGCCTCTTTGTCCAATCCCGGCCATATATAGCCTATCATTCCTTCCAGACCATACCGCATCTGTAGTAAAAATTTCAAGACAATCGGATCAGCCGTTTAGACGGAGAAGCGGAACAAACGTGATTGCTTTTGTGTTTGTATTTTTGCTTTTGTTTTGTTTTGTGCTTTTGCTTTTTTTTTTTAAAATTTTTTTTTTGTATTTGAGTTTTTTGTTTCATGTTCGTAGCTGGTGAAAGTGCCGAGTTATATCGTATTGAAAGTTTAGGTTGTATGGGAGGTGCCACGCCTCTTTGTCCAATCCCGCCCATATATAGCCTATCATTCCTTCCAGACCATCCCGTATCTGTGGTAAAAATTTCAAGGAAATCGGATCAGCCGTTTAGACGGAGAAGTGGAACAAACGTGATTGCTTTTGTTTTTGTATTTTTGCTTTTGTTTTGTTTTGTGCTTTTGCTTCTTTGTTTTTAATTTTTTTTTTGTATTTGAGTTTTTTGTTTCATGTTCGTAGCTGGTGAAAGTGCCGAGTTATATCGTATTGAAAGTTTAGGTTGTATGGGAAGTGCCACGCCTCTTTGTCCAATCCTGCCATATATAGCCTATCATTCCTTCCAGACCATCCCGCATCTGTGGTAAAAATGTCAAGGAAATCGGATCAGCCGTTTAGACGGAGAAGCGGAACAAACGTGATTGCTTTTGTTTTTGTATTTTTTGCTTTTGTTTTGTTTTGTTTTGTGCTTTTGCTTTTTTGTTTTTAAATTCTTTTTTGTATTTGAGTTTTTTGTTTCATGTTCGTAGCTGGTGAAAGTGCCGAGTTATATCGTATTGAAAGTTTAGGTTGTATGGGAGGTGCCACGCCTCTTTGTCCAATCCCGCCCATATATAGCCTATCATTCCTTCCAGACCATACCGCATCTGTGGTAAAAATTTCAAAGAAATCGGATCAGCCGTTTAGACGGAGAAGCGGAACAAACGTACAAACGTACAAACGAACAAACAGATTTATTATATTAATAGGATATATATATATACATATATATATATATATATATATATTCTATTTGGAATTTTTTTGATCGAAAACCGATTTGGAAAAAAACTATACTTCAAAATTTGAAACAAAAAAATATTTTATAGTTATATATATATATATATATATATATATATATATATATATATATATATATATATATATATATATATATATATATATATATATAATACGTAAAGATACTCAAGCTTGACAAATTTACTAACATGAAATGATTTTTAAAACAAATAAATTTATTTTATTTTTATAAATCAAACACGCAACATTTTAAATCATACCCACTTTGCTCTATTTTATTTTGTTTCATTATTAATAAACTATAAGTTTATTTAATGCAATCGGTGATGTGCTTAAACGATTTTACTTTAACGACCCGGAAATTAAATAATAAATTTTCTAACTTATTATTTAAATTGATATTATTATTTTTTTTATTATACACAGGAGGGTCCATGGTTCGGAGTCTCAGTGTCGATCTATGTGTTTATTTTCCAATTCCTTTCTTACAAAAAAAAAATGTTTTTTAAAACAATTTTTATTGAAAATGTAATCTATTATAATTTTCTGATATTAATATTGAAATATATTTTTTTTCTTTTATATATATTATAATACTTATAAAATATTTCACAGCAAGCGGTTAACCCTTTAATATATTAATATTTCTTTTAACTTCTCAAAAGCAAATTTCAAATTATTAATTTTCACTTGTTATACACTGAGTCCGTAGTTCGGAATCTTAGTGTTATTGTATTGATTTATTGTTTAACGAATACTCATAATTCATATAATTTTATTAAATTTATATTTTTAATTTCATTAAACACTGGAGTCAAGGTTGCCAACCGAAAAATCACACAGAAATCGCTCGTGCGACTTTTTCATGAAAAAGACTCATATTGAGAAAAATCACACACAATCTCATATCGTGATAAATCACACGAAAATCACCCACATATACTAGAATATAAAATTCATAATAATAGTAGTAATTTTATGTTTTTCAAATAGTTTTCTTCCAATTATTTCAATTCAATAATTAATTTATTTATATATCTTACCTATAGGTACGTAAATAAATATTTAATTATACGATAAAATATATACGGGTCATTCCACACCAAATCGACCAAAAAAAGTAAATTTTGAGATTTTACCTTTTCAATTTCAATGAAATTTAGGCAGCTGATAAAGCTCATTGACCATTTTTCTTCGACCACTACTTCCAGAGATACAGTACTTCAAAGTTACAAAAAATGGGCCAAAAATCACTTTTGTAAGGTTGTTCATATTTCAATATCTCTTAAAGTAAATATGCTAGGAACTTTCTTGATGGCTCGTTTTAAAGCTAATAGAACAAGCTTTTAGAGAAATTAAGTTTCTAACTTTTCTACTTTAAGAGATATTGAAATATAAATAACCATACAAAAGTGATTTTTGGGCAATTTTTTGTAAATTTGAAACACTGTATCTCTGGAAGTAGAGGTCGAAAAAAATAAAAAAAAATGGTCAATGCATATCTCAATAAGCTTTAGCAGCTTCCCAATTTTCATTGAAATCGAAGAAGGTGAGTTCCAACCGCTGGTCGATTTGGTGTGGAATGGCCCATACAAAATAAAATACCTTTGTAATACATTATTTAATCATTTCTATCTATTTTAATTTCTTTTCTATCTTTTTAATTTCTTCAAAGCACTTGCAATTTTCAGTTAGCCGTTTGGCATGTTGTATGCCCGAAAGCATATCTGTAAAAAGGCGGCTTCTACTTGTAGAACTGTTTGCGAGAAAAAATTACATGTAATCGGATTTTCGATATTTTTATTATTTTATACAGAAATAAAAACATTTACAACTTAGGACTATTTTTATATATAAATACAATATACAGGATATAACATACCAAAAATATATTTATTTAATCGTCAAGATTTTTCTTCTTTTCAATGCGGAATATTCGAGTTCGTTGCGGAACGTTATCACGTTGATAATTTTCTAAAATATTTGGTCCTAATAAACAATCCTACGGGTGAGAAAGCTAAAAAATGTGTTAATAAGTGTCACCCTAATATTCATCATTTACATTAATTATACAGTACTCAAATTAACTAAATAATAGAAAAAATAAACCAGTATCACTCCCTGTTAAAAATCACACAAAATCAAACGGAGTGAAAGATCACACAAAATCACACGGATTAAAAAATCACACAAATATCGCACGAAATCACACGGAGTGAAAAATCACACAAAATCACTCGGTGTGAAAATCTGACAAAAATCACACAAATCACAAATTCACGCAAATACCTCATGAGAGACTCAAAATCACGCGAGACTCACAGATCTCACATCGTGTAAAAAATCACTATTTGAGATTTATCTCCCAAAGTTGGCAACGATGGGCTATGCTGATGACATCATTAAACTGAGCAGTCAGTGCAGCATTCTCCAGTTTAGAGTTGTTGAGAGTAGCATTATGACAGTCACTCATAGCGTGGCAGTTCATTGATATTTTTCTAGTAGTCGCTGTTGCTAAATATTAATTGCTAAATATTTAAATAATATTATATGCATTCTAATTGTTGTTAAAACAAAAAGTAAATGATGTTGGTTTGATGACACACCTTTTGGTCGTTGCCAAAATAAGCGGCGACAATTTACTTAGTCAGCAATTGTAACTATAAACCAAATTCGCAGCAGCGTCAAGTTGCTAGCTTGAAGAAAATAAGCACGTGGTGCAATTTGTTTGTAAACAAAGATAACTTCAATTCAATGACTTTGCGATGGTCTAAATGCAATATCATCGCGGGTTGCTGATTATGCAAGAGTTGCTTTCACGGTCAGCGTTAAGAAGTCGAGTTGTGGATCGAACTTGAGTTCTTTACGGAACTTGTGATTGGTTAAAATTATGCTTCTGGGCATAAGCAGCAAAACACACTGTGATTGGCCAAAATTATGTTTCTAGGCTGAAGCAGCAAAAGACACTGGAAAAGTAGCATTGAAACTTAGATTAAGTATTAGTATATAAGAGTCTAAGAAGTGGAATGTAAAAGGAAATAAAAATTATAAAAAGGATAAACTTGAAATGGAGTAAGTGTTATTATTTATTAAATGTCTTATTTTTAGGTGGTTAAATAGGGACATTAACATTGGCGCAGCCGGTTTTAGAACCAAACACTCTAGATAGAGAAAAAATGATAAAAATATAAACAATTTTGGAAAATTAGAATAGTTTCGTTGGAAAAAATATCTTGAACTGATACGTTTAATGGAAACTCTTCAATCAGAATTAAAAAAAGCACAACATGAAACAACAAAATTAAATGGAGAAATTGGACTTTTCATTGAACGTTTGTGGACAGAGATTAAAAGAATAAACGGTTCAAAAGACTATATTCAGCTAGTTAGAGAAAAGATTAGAACCACTGCTGTCACGAGAATAGAAGAAGCAGACATAATATTCTTATCATTTTTAGAAATAATAGAAGCTAAGACATATTTTAGCTAACAGAGAAAGAAAAATTAGAGGCAGAGTTAAAAGAATTAAAAAAATTAAATAATTGCTTAAGAGATCAAATTAAAACAATTTTGGATCACGCAGAACACTTAGACGAAAATAGAGGAAAACTAGTGGAAATTATTGAAAACCGGAATTACATAGACACACCGGAAACCTCTAGAAGTGCCCGATTCAGGGCTGAGTATGGTAGTATCACAGATGCACAAAAAAATTGGACAATTAGAAGATAGAAATAGACTACTACAGCAAGAATTAGAGTTAGTAACCAACGACTCATTGATTTATATGGAAGCTGTAAATAACAGTGAAATAAGTCACACAGAAAAAATAAATTTCCCGGAATTTAAAATGGGTATCGAACATATTGCAAAAATGGTGAACCATTTGGTTCCGATGTTCTCAGGCACGGACTCCAATGATTTACCCTCAGAAGTATGTAAATTCATACAAGGATGTGATTTAGCGGTAAAGTCAACAAAAGAAACAGAGTTTCAATAATTTTTATCGTGTGTTAAGCTAAGAATGTATGGAGATGCATTCGACCTAGTAAAAGGTATTCAATTTAGCGGATTAGGTGAATTATATACTTTAATAAAGAGGACATATCTTAAAACCGTAACATTAGACTCAGTGATAAATGAAATAAAGGAGACATATCAAAGATCTACCGAAGAAATTCGACCTTTTGCAAGACGCCTAAATGTACTGAAAACAAAGGCGGTGGAATTAATAAAATAAAAATATAATGGGGACGAAGCTATGCTAATAGAATTAGAGAAATCCATACAAAAGACTTTTAAGGTAGGCCTTAAGGACAGCACACTGAAAATACACATGCTAAATAATAAGGCGGACTCACAAGATTCACTGATAGAGGAAGCGGTAGAAACGTTGGAGACGATACAAAGTGGGCGTGTAAGAGAAACATCGCATAGTGCCGCAGAGGTGCTTTTTAGCAGAGCCTCACACCCCACATGTGGAGAAATCGGTATAAAAAATTCAACCGAAAGGAATAAAGTGGAAACCCCATGTTCATTTTGTGGTAATGTAGGACACACGCGGGACGAGTGCGTCAGTCGAAAAAATACTCCATACTGTCAAGGATGTGAGACCTATGGTCACGAAACGAACTTAAGATGTGCACAGAAAATAAATGAACCAGAGCAGCAATTTACAAGTAAACAACAAACGCAAAATAACAACTATAATGATGGCTTCACGAACAATACGCAAGCCCATAATAGCAATTATAATGCTCGTGGTAATAATAACTACAACAATGGGAATTATAATACTAACGGAAATAATAGGAATTATAATAATAATGGAAATAAAAGGAATTATAATAATAACAATAATAATAGAAGATATAACAACAATAATAGGAAAACTAACAATAATAATAGAAATAATAATTACAACAATGGAAATAACTATAACAATAATAATGGTAATACCAATAGTAATAGTCGTCAAAATTATAATAGTAATGACGATAGGAGAAATGGAAATAATAATAATAACAACAACAATAATAATAAGAAAGATTTAAACAGATGTAAATGGTGTGCAAGAATCGGGCATACGTTGGAAAACTGTTACGCGAAGAAAAATTTTGAGTCTACCCGCAATCAGGGAAACTACCCGCAATCAGGCCCAGAATAGGCCAATTATCTGGGAATCCAAGACAAGTTGCGACATCAGGCCAACGAAGGTAGAAATTGTGAATCAGACGCCGTGTGCGGCAGTGGATACGTTCGCTATCAATGGTAGGAAAATTGTAGATAATTTTTGTTCACTAATTGTATTAACGTTGAACGTCTTTGGCATAAAAGCATTAACAGCAAAAAATAATTTTTATGATTGCATAATGAATAGGATATGTATAGAGGAAAATAAGAAGAAATTAAATGATCTGATAACTTCAGGAATTGATAGCATAAATAAAAATATGAGTAAATATATTGAAAATATTAAGGAATTAAAATTAAGTTTATATACAAAATCAAAGAAAAATCGCATTATTTATAGTAGACATCGGGAATTCAGACAGATATCAAAATTAAATGATGTCTTTATAGAAATTCCTTGAAAGGAAGCGAAAAATGGCAAACTAATATTACTAGTAGATTCTGGTGCAGACTCTAGCTTGGTAAAGTGGAGTGCATTAGATAATAAACTAGAGAGAAATTTAAAAGACACAAAAGATCTGAGCGGAGCATTTGGGGGACATGTGACCACCGCAGGATCAATTGAAATTCAACATATGGAACATAGAAGGCTCAGTCTGACGTTACATACAATAATGCAGGATCAAGGAGTTCCGGCAGACGGTTTACTTGGACGAGATAATCTATGGAACCACGCAATCATCAATGCTGAAAAGGGATTAACCTTTATAGACAGAAACAAAAATAAAATTGTAACACTACCACTCAGATCACTAGATGAAATAAATAAAATATTATACAGTGAAGAAATAAAAATAACAGCAAGATCTAAAGGTATCGCCAGATTACCACTATGAACCAAGATTCCCGTAGTAATAATTCAAAAACAAGAAATTTCGCCAGGAGTTTATATCGGAGAAACCATATCAAATGTGAGAAAAAATAGCGTTTACGTTTCAGTGTTAAACTCAACAGAAAAAGATATAATATTGAATAAGAACATACAGCTCAAATTTTCAAATTATAATAAATTTATGGAACCAGTGAGTGGCACAATGAATAGCGTACAAAGCATAAACATACGACACAGAATATGCAAACTATTTGACTCATTAAAATTGGATCCAAATGCAAATGTTGAAGAGAAGGCATCCATAGAAAAATATGTGCGTCATACCATGATGTATTTCTGTTAGAGGGGGATGAGCTATCATATACACCTATTTTAAAACATGAAATCCCCACAATAGACGGCCAACCTCCGATCAACCGAAAACAATATAAATTACCACATATTCACAGAGAATAAATCAACAAACAGGTGCAGAAGTTAATAGACGACGATATTATATCACCAAGCACGTCGCCTTGGAATTCACCACTATTGTTGGTACCTAAAAAGAGTGGCAAGGACGGACAGAAAAAATGGAGACTGGTAATAGATTTCAGAAAAATGAACGACGCAACGATTAAACAAGTATTTCCAATACCTCGTATTGATGAAATTTTGGATCAATTAGGTCACAGTAGGTATTTTTCAACATTAGATCTTGCAAGTGGTTATCACCAAGTGCTAGTGGATGAACGCCACAGAGAAAAAACAGCGTCCAGCACGGGCTTGGGACATTTTGAATTTAATAGGATGCCATTTGGATTGACGGGAGCACCCGCTACGTTTCAAAGAATAATGAACCACATTTTAACAGGATTGCAGGGACTTGATTGTTTCGTATATCTGGACGATATAGTTGTGCATGGAAAAAATATAATGGAGCACGAAATTAGACTATGTAAGGTGTTAGAAACATTGAGGGAAAATAATTTGAAATTAAATACGGAAAAATGCAAATTTTTAAGTCGTGAAGTAGTATATTTAGGGCACAAATGCACGGAGTCAGGCGCAATGCCGATAAAATAGAATGTGTAAAAAATATTCCGGTACCCAAGACCAAGAAACAGGTACAAGCCTTCTTAGGTTTAGTAAATTATTACAGAAAATTCGTTAAGAATATGGCAAGGTTAACACTACCTATTAATAAACTGTTGCGGAAGGATGCCAGTTTTGTATGGACAGACAAGTGTCAGGACTCATTTATAAAACTTAAGGAAGCAATTATTTCACCTAATGTTCTAGCATACCCAGATTTTTCAAAACCATTTGTATTGACAACAGATGCAAGTGGAGATGCTATAGGAGTAGTGCTGTCACAGGGCGAGCCAGGTTCTGATCGACCAATCGCATTTGCAAGTAGATCTCTGAATGATGCAGAAACAAGGTACAATTGAACGAGAGTTTTTGGCAATAGTATGGGCCACAAAAAATTATAGAGCGTATTTGTTGGGGCGTCCATTCACGGTTTATACGGATCATCAACCACTGCGTAGCATAGCGAATTTAAAGGATCAAACGTCAAGGCTAGCCAGGTTCAGGCACAAATTATCAGAATACGAGTTCGAAATAATTTATTAACCTGGCAAAAAGAATTTAAATGCTGACGCATTAAGTAGGATTCCAAAATAAGAAACAGAAATTGCGGCAGTTCAAACCCGTTCTAAAAATACACCAAAGGCAATAGATCCACAACCGGACGTCAGTAAGCCAGTCTTGGACGAAACAGTAACGGATATGGATGGTGAAACAATCTTGAGTCAAGTATAAACTGATCCTGAAGAAATTAAAACAGTTATTAGAGACATTCACGACTCGCCATTAGAGGGTCATCAGGGCACACTGAAAACATATTTTCGATTAAGAAAGCAATATAGGTGGAAGGGTATGCAAAAACAAATTAAAGAGTATGTAATAAATTGCCCTAAATGTCAAGTTAACAAAAGTTCTAAGCTAACAAAAATGCCAATGGTCTTGACAGATACACCAACGCGCCCATTTGATAAAGTTTATATGGACTTAGTAGGAATTTTACCCGAGACAGTATCTGGCAATAAATACATTTTAACATTTCAAGACGATTTTTCAAAATATATGTGTTGTGTAGCAATACCAGACGCAGAAGCAAGCACAGTGGCTAAAGCATTTTATGATGAAATTATAACACGCCACAATATTCCGAAAATTCTAGTATCTGACAATGGCTCTAATTTCGTGTCAAAGTTATTTTCTGATACATGCAAATTATTGGGTATTACAAAAAATGCACATTACACCCTATCACCCACAGGCCAATGGATCATTAGAACGTAGTCACAGACCATTAGCAGAATATTTGAGATGTTTTGGTTAGGAGGATGGTTCCAATTGGGATCAATGGTTAAATTCGGCAATGCATGTCCATAATAATACGATGCATGTGTCAACTGGGCAAACACCTTTCCGAACACTATATGGTTATGATTCTGATATGCCAACTAATTTGAAACGTAAATTTTCACGAATATATAATGCCGATGATTATAACAAAATATTAAAATATCAAATATAGCGGGCGCATGAAATAGTGAGACGAAATCAAGAAAAGGTAAAAGAAAAATCTAAAACAAGCTACGATAAATCATTAAATCCCATTGAGTTTCAAATTGGGGAAATGGTTGTAATGAAGAATCAAAATAGGAAAAATAAATGTTCCCCAATTTGGGTAGGGTCCTATAAGGTTTTGTCCGTCACTACCCCCGTGACAACGACAATATTAATAAAAGGAAAGGGAAAGAAAATACACAACAATTTGTTGAAAAAATACCATAATTAGAAATTGATGTATTAATTGTTAATATGCGGAAATATATTTATTAATAAATTGCGAAAAGTTTAGTATTGTGTGATAATGAATAGGAAATAGGAAAACAGAAGAAAACGGTACCCACAGATCGCTATGTATTATTTAGGGTTAATTTACTAGCATGTGGCGGACCAAATTTAAAGGTTATGAAAACAAGAAATATTAGGAAAAATATAAATAAGAAAGAATTATAAATGATAACACGAGTTTTTTATACGAAATAAATGCGATAAAATATATTTGTACGAAATTGAGATATTGAACAAATAGCTAAGTAGAGCGTAGATAACTAGCATATAAATTTTGAATTGTAAAGTGAATTATGAAATTATGGTTGAATTATTAACTTTAATATAAAATATAATGAAAAGTAGATTATGATGAATTGAATTTTTAATAAATGAAGAATTATTAATTTATGTTAATTGCTGACGAGCTAATAAATGACAAGTAGGTTTTTTTTTAGAGCTAGAAAATGCTCCAAATGATATATAGGAAAAATATGATTGAATTAAAAGACTAGAAATAATATTATAAAAAATATATAAATACGTTTACAACGAATGAAAAATAGGTTTTTAGAGCTAGAATATGCTCCAAAAGAGATTATTATGATTGACTTAATTGATTAGAAAAATATTATAAAAATTATGAGAAAATGCATACAACAGTTGCAAAATGCATACAAGACTTTTTAGAGTTAGCAAATGATACAATGGTTTTGTTGATATTTATTTTATTAAAGCAGCTAAGTATTACTTCCGGTAATTTACTAGCCTGTGCAATAAATTATAAGTTTATGTTGAATGGAAGAAAAAAAAAAGAAAAATGTAGAAATTGCAGTTGAGGAAATGAATATATATAAAACAAAAATATAGTTAAAAGATATAAATTATTAAATAATATAATTGTATTAAGGATAGAAACAAATGAGAACGGCAATTACATTTTATGTAAGGATTCGATGTACTCTTCGAAAAGAGTCGACATCCGTAAGACTTTATGCTAATCTTAAGCAATTAATTAATAAGTTTGAAAAGATCAGCAGCAAATTTTTTTTAAGCATTTCACTAAATACGACGAATACTAGTCTGCAACTTGTTCAATTGCATACGTGTATTACGAATCGTATTAGGTGAACTCGAGCGAAACTTAAGATGATCACTTAAGTTTCGTTAGAGATTGCGATAGAATGAAAAATAAATATAAATTAAAATTGCATATATGTCGAATGAGCATTTTTTAAAATAAACAGCTTAAAAATAAGCTAAACTTCACAAGGTTTAAAACAAAAAAAATTGGAAGATGTTTTACTAGTAGAATATGTTATTCAGATAAAATATATTCTGTTAGAATTATGAAAAAATTAATATTTTTTTCTTTTCTGGAAAAATGTTTATGAAACAACAAAACCAATATACGTATTTATTATGCTGATTAGTTTAATAGATATTAAAATATAAAAATATAAACTTAAATAAATATGTTATATGACACATGTATTTTGTACACCACAACTTATATTGTAAAATATTAACACAAACTATAAGATAATATCAAACTTCATAATATAAAAGAATGTTAATTTATAAGAAAAAGGTGTTTTTTTTATTTTGTAAAATTTTAAAGTACAATATTATATAAAGTAATATATTAATGATAATTTTGATAGAGATATAACGATGTTATTATATGAATATAATTATGTTTTATAGACACCTAAATATGTGAGTGATTGTAATGATGAATACACGAAAATGATTAGATTTAAGTAAAAATAATTATAGCAACGAAATCTCATTGAATACTAAAAATATTGTGACAGTAATTAGATATAGTTTTATTAGAAAAATAAGTTGGCAATAATATGGCTAATCCTGCTCATTGTGAGGGTCCAGGTAGATTCAATTCACAGACCGACAGCGTTGGAGCAGCATTCACTCGTGTTCGATCGGAAAACAGGGCGGAGTGAACAGTAATCACGAAATTTGTTGTAACTGACTCAAGCGAACAATTGTAGTTAACAGATGACTTCGTGTCAAGGGTACAGGGTTCATGCACAAGAATCGAACGGTTGCGGAAAACCTACGATACGCGTAAAACATACGGAAAACATATAAACAACAAGTAACGGTGATGGCTAGTAATTACGACAGGTTGTCCAGAACGTTGCAAGCAACCATTAAAGAGATAGAGGGGTTGCGTGTTGGAATGAACGCTACACTAGAGGAACTCACCAGAATTAAACACAATCACATAAGGAGATGGCATCAATTGAATTCGCTATCATAGTGTTGAAATAAAGATGATTGTGAACACAAACCTGAAAAAGATCCAGAAACAGAACCAGAAAGTTAGCTTGAATGAATCTGAGCATAGCATGTTGCACCCGGACATTTTGGGCCAATCGTTGCTGAGCGAATTAACAGTGGAACTGAAGATAATGTACGAATCAGAGTGGTTCTTAAAGAACATATTTACACGTCGAAGCCAAAGTGACATCGCAATGTAGTGTCGGAAGCAAGTTAGACGGAGTCAGGAGCAGTCGGGACCCCGAGTAGTATCCTACTCAGGGGCTCCTAGATCTGTGAGATCGATGACGGCTGCACTAACAAATAAGATGGTGCGAACCGCAGTCCGAAGGAAAGAAGACAAGCACTAGAACTCATATCTGGAACTTGAAGAACCAGTATCGCTACCACATATGAAGATCGATTAACCATGCCAATAGTGACGAGAGTTATGTTTACAGCAGAGCCCGCCATTTAACTAACGGAGACCGACGACGATATCTTGACTAAATTCAACCATGCCAATAGTGACGAGAGTTATGCTTACAGCAGAGCCCGCCAATATACCAACGGAGACCGACCACGATATCTTGACAACAACAGCTGTTATATATAGACAAGGTGATTGGGGAGCTGAAGTATGCGGTTATGTATGTATTAAGTATAGGTAGTATGTTTGTATTGTACAGTAGTGTAAGGTATTGGTATCAGATGTTAGTATAAGATTGTTGTAAGTCGAAAAAATTTTTTTTTTTTGTAAAGGGGGAGGAATGTTGAGAGTTAGCATTATGACAGTCACTCATAGCGTGGCAGTTCATTGATATTTTTCTAGTAGTCGCTGTTGTTAAATATTAATTGCTAAATATTTAAATAATATTATATGCATTCTAATTGTTGTTAAAACAAAAAGTAAATGATGTTGGTTTGATGACACACCTTTTGGTCGTTGCCAAAATAAGCGGCGACAATTTACTTAGTCAGCAATTGTAACTATAAACCAAATTCGCAGCAGCGTCAAGTTGCTAGCTTGAAGAAAATAAGCACGTGGTGCAATTCAATAAGTCGACCTAAACAATTCAATGACTTTGCGATGGTCTAAATTCAATGTCATCGCGGGTTGCTGATTATGCAAGAGTTTCTTTCACGGTCAGCATTAAAAAGTCGAGTTGTGGATCGAACTTGAGTTCTTTACGGAACTTGTGATTGATTAAAATTATGCTTCTGGGCATAAGCAGCAAAACACACTGTGATTGGCCAAAATTATGTTTCTAGGCTGAAGCAGCAAAAGACACTGGAAAAGTAGCATTGAAACTTAGATTAAGTATTAGTATATAAGCTGTAGTTATTTAGTTCTTAAGAGAGATGTTATTAGATTAAGAAGTGAGTCCAAGAAGTGGAACAGTAAAAGGAAATAAAAATTATAAAAAGGATAAACTTGAAATGGAGTAAGTGTTATTATTTATTAAATGTCTTATTTTTAGGTGATTAAATAGGGACATTAACAAGTGGAAATCGCGTCAAATGGGTCTTATGGTGAACAAGGACAATACAAAGTACTTGGTGTCAACAAACAAAGAGTCCCGGCGTCATTATTCAAAGATGTGAAGAACTTCGTCTACCTAGGTACCAGCATAAACAAAGAAAACAATGTCAGATTAGCCGAAGAACAACTCTTGCCAACAGGTGTTACTTTGGGGTCAGTAGGCAAGAGAGGAGCAGAACCATCTCTCGACGGACAAAAATTACGCTCTGTAAGTCGCTTATCATGCCAATAAGCGAGATTTAGGAGCGTTCGAGGAAAGATTTTTCGGAATATTTATGGCCCGATATGCGTTGAAAACGAGTACAGAAACGTCGAGCAGGATCAGCTATACGCCGACATTGACATAGTTAGGCGCATTAAGATTCAGCGTCTACGCTGCATTCATCCATACGCTTGTCGAGGGTATGGATGAAAACGCTCCAGCAAAAAAGTGAGTTCAATTCTGTACGCAGTGTTGGTCAACGTAGGAGAGGGCGTCAAAATCTTTGGTGGATCGATCAAGTCCGAGACAACCTGACAACACTTGGAGTGTAATAGAGGCGCCAGTGCGCGCAATGCAGAAGCGACTGGCAAAGTATAATTGCTGCGTCCGAAACCCTACATGGGTTGCAATGGCCAAATAAGTAAAGTTAGAGAAAGTCCAAACACTAATAGATTTCTGTAAGCTATTAGATAGCGTTGTTATGTTATATTTTTTGTTAGGGTTTATATTGCAATCATAAGTTTTAGCGTTTCTAAATTTTTGTTCCTAATTTTCACTGCCCTTTTTTGGTAATGTTATTATCAAATATTTTATATTTAAAACTGATTTGAACAAACACACAGTTTATATTACGCAAAACATTTTTTAAATTTAATCGTCACTTACTACCAAAAGAAAAGTCATAAAAATATATTCAATTGTATCTCATTGTAGATAAGTGAGAAAGAGAGAAAAAGTCATACGCACACAAAAGTTTTGTTCATTTTTATCCCAATGCTCATAAAAACGTCATAGAAACTATGACTGAAACTTTCATTTTTACTACTAGTAAAATTACAGCTCACTTGACTGGATTTATAATAATTATATAATGCTGGGTTTATAATAAGATTTATATAAATATGTATAAAAAGTTCACCTAAAAAACGTTATATATGTAAGAAGATTTTTTATTAAATATGTTTTCCCTTTTGCCTTTCTTTTTTTAAAAACTGTTTTAAAATCGGTATAAAACTGAAACCGTTTTAATCGATTTTGGGTAAGGATTTAAAAAGTATAACGGTTTTAATCAGATATCGAATTTATTTCGGGTTTCAATATCAGTTTTAAAGTATAAATAACTAACTGAAAAGTATGAAGAACAGCCAATGTAGTGGCCGAGTCCTATTTGGCGCTATTCTGTAGTTGTATCTACCATTTAATATTTTCTTCGAATAATGAGCTTTTTCATAATAAATATTCAGTTTTAACTATTTATCTACCTTTTTCTAATTAAAATTTTAAAAGTAAAATTTGGCAAGATTATAGAAGCAAGAATAATATTACAAGTGCAAGAACCTGTGCAAGTGCAAGATTAAAACTTCTTGCTTTGCTCTTGCAAATGATCATCACTAGTTATAGAGAACAGCTTTAAAGAACAACTTATTAGTTAAATATCAACAACGGCTATTAAAAAATACCACGAAAGGGATTTATCCCACAAAGCGACAACTGTGATTCAAGTTGAACATTTCAAATAATTGTTTTCTAAATATCTCAAACATATAAAATTACAATAAATACAAAATATTTCAAATTTTATCATTTTCATAAAAAATGAAACTAATACATCATATGAGTGTAAAAGTAATTCAAGTATGAGGGCAGTAAAATATTAAAATTAGTTTAAAATTTTTCAACGAATTGATCTAGAAAACTGGGAGATTCATATATATTATTGTTTAGTGTACTTAATGAATATATATGTTTTTCTAATGTGTGCTAATACTTACATACTTAAATGGCCCTTACAACCGTGGGTTGGTCTTGGCCGCTGAGATGAAGCCGTGCCAGTCGCTTCTGCTTTGCGCGCGCTTACGCCAGTTAGAAATACCAAGGGTGCCTTTACTTGGTCTTTGCAATGCAGATTTGGACGTCCTCTTCTACACAGTCCACCTTCGAGTCTCGATTCAAGCACCTTCTTGGCTGGAGTGTTTTCATCCATTCGTTAGACATGACATAGCCAGCGAAGCCGCTGGATCTTGATGTTCTTGACTATGTCAATGTCGTCGAATAACACATATAGCTCATGGTTCATCCTGATTCGCTGACAGCTCGAGTGTTCCTACCAATGATATCAATATATGCGAGCAGCATGACACTTTTGTTGAGGATAGTGCCGCTTTGACGGAGTTCGGCCGTTGGAACTATTTTATCCATTAATTATTTAAAAAAAGTTGCACAATAGGGGTCACCCTCTCTGAAACCTTGTTATGAAATGGCTCGGGGAGGTTTTTTCCTATTCTCACTAAGCTACGTTTGTTGCTCAGGGTCATCCTCCAAAGCCTTATAAGTTTCTCTGGTATACCGAAATCAGACATTGCGGCGTATAATCGTTCCCTAATCGGAGTGTCGAAGGCGGCTTTATAATCGACTAATAAGTGGTAGGTGTCGATCTGTTTTTCTAGGGTATTTTTCTGGATTAGGCGCAATGCGAAAATCTAATCTATGTTGGACTTTCCAGGTCTGAAGCCGCACTGATAAGGTTCAATCAGTCTGTTGACGATGGGCTTCAGTCTTTAACATAATACGCTCCATAGAACCTTGTATGCGATATTAAGTGGGCTGATCCCGGTAGTTGTCACAAATACTGGGTAGTTGGCGCAAATACTGGAATCCCCTTTCTCAAGGATTGGGCAGAGTACACTGGGATTCCAGTCACTTGACATGCTTTCATCCGACCATATTCTGCTTACGAGCTCGTGCATGATCTCTATTAGCTCATCGCCTCCGGTATTAAAAAACTCAGCAGGAAGTCCATCAGCACCTGCGGCTTTGTTGTGTTTAAGCCGAGCAATGGCTGTTCTGACCTCGTCACGGACGGTTTTTTTTTAACGAGCATCAAAATCCTGTATATCAGTGCGAGACTTTAACACGCTAAAACTCTCCTCTCGTCCGCGCGGAACTTCCCAGAACCACCGTCAAGTAATACGTCGGAAAGGTCGTCAAAGCATCATTTGGTTACGAGTCAAGTTATCCCTACGTCCTTATTGCAGCGAATAAGCTGTTAACTGCACCTGCGTTTTCAGAGCGAGTGCGCTCTATGTATCGTGTACGCTCGAGTCGACGAAGTGTTGTCATGATCGTCGCTGCTGCTGTCTGCATCGCTTGGCACTTGTGTATTGTGTCACACATGTGGCCTACCGCATTTGCCCGAATAAGTGACTCTCTGAAATCCTCGCATATTTTGGCTCGCTCAGCGTCAAAGCGTAAACAGTATAGTAGGATATGCCGGGCATCTTCTATCTCGCCAGGAGAGGACGGGTCGTCCTCATACTTGAAGCGGTGTAGGTACTGCTTAAAGCAGCCATGTCCACATGTGCTTCAAGTGGAAGTCAAGCTCTCCATGCTTGCGGCTTATTCATCAATTTATGTCTGGGATTAAGGCAAATGTCCAACTGCCGTTAGCCGTCGCTACCCAGCGTCTTTGCCACTCCTCGGTGCTACGCTTTCGTTCTTCATCTATAGATGAGTTTTCTCCTGCTTCGTATATACGTTGCAGTTAGCGTGCAAGTATATCAACTGGCGGCATTGCAGCAATCACACCTATTGCATCATCAGATACCGTGAGGAATTCACTGGCAACTCTTATTGGACTCAAGCGATAGGTCGCCCGAATTCCTGCAGCGTATGTTTGCTTCTTAGTAGCACCTCCCCATACCGGTGACGCGTGCAGAATTATAGAGTTTGTTACTTTTGCCAGAAGCTTGCGTCTGCTCGAGCGTGGCTTTCCAATGTTCGCCATTATGCGAGATAGCGCGCCTTTGACTCTTGAGGCTTTCTCACTTACTGCCAGAAGATGATCCTGAAAGGACATACGCGTGTCGATCAGTAACCCTAGATACTGTATGTGGGGTTATGAGATGATATCGTGGCTGCCGGGTCTGATTGTGAAGACCTCACGTCAGCGGTCCTCTTGACCGCTTCAGTTTTATTCGCTGCCAGTTCCAGGTCTACGCTTTGTAACCATCTCGTCATCCACATCTGAAGGGTGTGGATATGTTTCGCTACCACCGACCAGAGTGGTATCCGTGGGTAAATTCCACATAATGGGTCCGAGTACTGATCCTTGCGGGAAACCTCGTGTGACCTCGTATCGTTATTTCACCGTCGTCCGTGTCATACAGTAGCACCCTATCGTTGAGATAATTAGCAATAATTTGCTAAAGGTACGCCATACAGCAAAATTCGCGACCAGCTGTGACTAGATTCTCGTTCTCATCTTTACAAGAAGAGGCTCCGGATTTTGAACCGCCAACTAGGCGTTTTATATTTCGAAGAATGTTCGAGCCTCATTCCTGTCCCCATGCATCTCAATCTCCTCACATTCTCGTTCTTCTGCCTCTCTTTTTTTACGCCTGAAGAGACGTATCTCTTACCTGCTTTTCAATTTGTATCGCTCCTTCGCAGCTCGCGTTGCTACTGACTGCAGCGTAGATTTCTACGCAGCGTCTTTCTCTGCAGTGGCCGCGCGACACTCTTCATTATACCACTGATTACCCAGGGGACGTTGGAATCCATGCATCTCTTCGGCAGCCGTACGCATAGAGCAGGAGATATGGTTCCACTGCGAGAATATATCATCCAGAGGAGGAACAGGTGTGAGAGTTGAGTGGAAAAGGATTGCGATGTCTGCTGTGATTGCAGCTACGTCCATCACGCTTGAAGTGTGCTGTAACAACGTGAACAATTTGGTTTCGCGTTTTTTTGATCGAAATGTTCGAATCTAGTGCTACTAAATACCATGTTTCGTGCTGCGGCGAAGTCGATTAGTCTTGTTCCGTTATCAGAAGTGTTGGCATGGAGGCTAAATTTTTCGATTGTGGGACAATAGATGACATCTTTACCCACCTTGGCGTTAAAATCGCCTAGCACTATTTTAATATCGTGTCGGGGGCAGCGCTCGTATGCGTTGTCCTGCAGTGCAGACAGGTATGGATCGCTACATTTTAATAAACAGAAAACTGAGCCTCGAAAAAGGTATTCTTACCTCGATTGCTAAAATATCAAAAAATAATTCAAATCAGCAACCAAACACTGCATTAGGAAATAACCAATTTGCTTTGTTAAGTGAAAGTGGAGTTGAATCTAAAACTACAGCAAGTGAGAATTTTAAAAGTATCAAGCCTCCACCGATATATTTACGTGAGATGAGTTCAAATGAAATTGTTTCTAGCATTACTCGACTCATTGGAAAGGAAACATTTCATATAATTGCAATAACTAAAGGAAATGTACATGAGACAAAAATTCAAATTTACAATGAAAGCAACTACCGTGTTATTGCCAAATACCTTAATGACAACAAAAAAACTACACCACCTACCAACTTAAAAGTAGTAAAGAGTTAGTTATCGTCATTAAAGGAATTGAATCAATGGTAAATCCGAACGATATTAATGACTCCCTGGAGGACAAAGGATTCAGCGTTAAAGTTGTTATTAATATTCAAAACAAAAATAAAATCCCACAACCCATGTTTAAAATTGAATTAGCAGCTGAAGTGAAACAATAAAAAAAATGAAACGCTCCCCATTTACGGAGTACAATATCAGTTGCACCGCAGAGGCTCCGTTGAAGAAACCTATAAGCATGCTGGCCCAGTGCAATGCACAAATTGCCAAGAGTTCGGACAAACGAAAACTTATTGTACTCTACGTACAGTGCGTGTGGCTTGTGGAGATTTACATCACTCAACCAAATGTACTAGTGATAAAAAAGATAGCAATTCTAAGAAATGTAGTTACTGTGGAGGAAATCATACTGCAAACTATCGAGGCTGCCCTGTGTACAAAGATTTAAAAAACAGATTCAACCAACAAAAAGAAATAATTCGAAATAATGAAGATAATGTACCGTAAATGTACTTTAAACAACAAAATGTGCCAAAACAAATTACACAAGTTCAATCAAACCCAATTACCGCAAGTATGTCATATGCTAATGACCTTATAGTAGGTAGTACTGAGCAAATGATGCAAAATATCCCCCAAACAATGGGAGGCATTGAGTCTATGATTTTATGTCTAACTCAAAGTATGACACAGTTCATGTCTACCATGCAAAATATGCTACAAGATCTGATTAAAACGCAAATGCTCCAAGTTCTAAAATTAGTTATCTTACAACTTGCCTCTGGAATGCAAACGGTGTCAACCAACATAAGAAAGAAATTCAAATTTTTTGACTAAAAAGAAGTAGATGTAATGCTTATTGCTGAAACACATTTAACTGATAGATATAATTTTAACCTTCCTGGATATAAATTCTATAAAAAAATCGTCCAAATAGTAAAGCACACGGGGGGACAGGTATTCTTATTCGTTATAGAATAAAACACCAAACACTTAGAACCATATTCAAAAAGCTTCATAAAAGCTACCTCCATTTGTATAAACTGTTGTTGTTCAAACTTGACGTTGACAGCCGTCCATTGTCCGCCCCGATTTTCAATAACTGAAATTCAATTTAAATATTTTCTGACACTTTAGGGAGTAGGTTTTTAGCTGCTGGTGATTATAATGCTAAACATACACACTGGGGATCCCGTCTAGTCCAAAAGGCAGACAGTTGCATAATACAATAATCAATAGACAAAATAGACGCCTGGGCAGCCAACCTATTGGCCAACCGATCCTAAAAAAAATACCAGATCTTATAGACTCGTCATTATCAAAAATATTAGTAGAAACTTGATCTCTGCAGAAACAAACACTGACTTGTCCTCTGATCACTCCCCTGTGATTTACTGTCTATTAGCACAACCAAAATTGACTGAAGTTCAAAATAGACTTACTTCTTCAAGAACTAATTGGTTGAAATTCAAAAAATACATCAGTAGTCACATCAACATATATGCCAAGATTGAATGTGAGGGGGAAATTGACGAGTTTGTTCAGTATTTTAATAAAGTGTTAACATCTGCTGCAGAACTAGTCACACCAAAACCCCGAAAGTTTATTGACAAATCAAATATAATATCAAATAGACAAATTGAACAACTGGTTGCAGAAAAAGGTAGATCAAGAAGAGAATGGTAAGCCCAAAGATCCCCTGCCTCAAAGCAAAGACTTTCATAAGGAACGAGGAAATTAAGGGAGGCTCTAAAGCTAGAGACAAAGCGTGAACATAAAAATTTGATTGAAAAAGTATCGCCCAATGACTCAAAAAAATGCGAAGCGCCAATTAGAGTATGGTACATGGGCGCAAAATGATAAAGATAAGGCAAACGTATTTGCCAATCATCTGAGTCTAGTATTCCAACCAAATCCGTCAACTAATACATTTGTCCTCCCACATCTAACATACAATAACCAACAAGGCATGACACCTATATGTATTTGTACGAATGATGTTAAAAATACAACAGAAACACAATTAAATCGTAGAAAAGCCCCAGGATTCGATTTGATATCGACAAAAATGTAAAAAGAATTGCCAAATATAGCTGTAACACTTCTTGCTATATTCCGAATTGAATATTTCCCAAAGACATGGAGGAAATCATTAATAATAATGGGTGTCGTGACATAACCCCCAACGGACATAACCCCCAATTCGAATTTGGGGGTTATGTCCGTCGGTGTTTCGGACATAACCCCCAATTTTTCGAATTTCGAATTTGGGGTTTATGTCCAACTATGACTTCGGCCATAACCCCCATTGGCGGTCCGATTTTATATTTTTGAATTTATTTTTTTTAATCGAATTTATTTATTTTGTAAATTTGTAACTAAAACTATTTGTAAATAAAATGTTGTTCTTCTCATTAATGTACAAAACAAATATAAAATTTTGGTATTTTTGGAATTTATGTGAATTTATGCGCCGCAGCCGAAATTTTATTTCCAAAAAATCGCGCGATTTATCCTATTAATATAATAAATCTGTTTGTACGTTTGTACGTTTGTTCCGCTACTCCGTCTAAACGGCTGATCCGATTTCCTTGAAATTTTGACCACAGATGCGGTATGGTCTGGAAGGAATGATAGGCTATATATGGGCGGGATTGGACAAAGAGGCGTGGCACCTCCCATACAACCTAAACTTTCAATACGATATAACTCGGCACTTTCACCAGCTACGAACATGAAACAAAAAACTCAAATACACAAAAAAAATTAAAAATAAAAAACCAAAAGCACAAAACAAAACAAAAGCAATCACGTTTGTTCCGCTTCTCCGTCTAAACGGCTGATCCGATTCTCTTGAAATTTTTACCACAGATGCGGTATGGTCTGGAAGGAATGATAGGCTATATATGGGCGGGATTGGGCAAAGAGGCGTGGCACTTCCCATACAACCTAAACTTACAATACGATATAACTCGGCACTTTCACCAGCTACGAACATGAAACAAAAAACTCAAATACAAAAAAAAAATTAAAAACAAAAAAGCAAAAGCACAAAACAAAACAAAAGCAAAAATACAAAAACAAAAGCAATCATGTTTGTTCCGCTTCTCCGTCTAAACGGCTGATCCGATTGTCTTGAAATTTTTACCACAGATGCGGTATGGTCTGGAAGGAATGATAGGCTATATATGGGCGGGATTGGACAAAGAGGCGTGGCACATCCCATGCAACCTAAACACGATATAACTCGGCACTTTCACCAGCTACGAACATGATACAAAAAAACTCAAATACAAAAAAAAATGTAAAAACAAAAAAGCAAAAGCACAACACAAAACAAAAGCAAAAATACAAAAACAAAACCAATCACATAAACCACAATCCAAACTAAATGAAAAACAAAAAAAGGAAAGAAAAAGAAAAACAAACTCACCACACTAAAACTAACCAAACTAAAACTCACCACACTAAAATTCACCCTTAAATTAACCACACTAAAACCCACCACACTATAATTCACCACACTAAAACTCACCACACTAAAATTCACCACACTAAAACTCACCACACTAAAACTCACCACACTAAAACTCACCACACAAAAACTCACCACAGTAAAACTCACCACACTAAAACTCACCACACTAAAACTCACCACACTAAAACTCACCACACTTAAACTCACCACACTAAAACTCACCACACTAAAACTCACCACACTTAAACTCACCACACAAAAATTCAACACACTAAAACTCACCACACCAAAATTCACCACACTAAAACTCACCACACTAAAACTCACCACACTAAAACTCACCACACTAAAACTCACCACACAAAAACTTACCACACTAAAACTCACCACACAAAAATTCAACACACTAAAACTCACCACACAAAAATTTAACACACTAAAATTCACCACACTAAAACCCACCACACTAAAATTTCACCACACTAAAACTCACCACACTAAAATTCACCACACTAAAACTCACCACACTAAAATTTCACCACATATAAACTCACCACACTAAAACTCACTACACTCAAATTTCGCCACACTAAAACTCACCGCACTAAAATTCACAACACTAAAACTCACCACACTAAAACTAACCACACAAAAATTCACCACACTAAAACTTACCACACTAAAACTCACCACACTAAAACTCACCACACTAAAACTAACCACACAAAAATTCAACACACTAAAATTCACCACACTTAAACTCACCACTCTAAAATTTCACCTCACTAAAACTCACCACACTAAAACTCACTACACTAAAATTTCACCACATTAAAATTCACCACTTTTAAACTCACCACATTAAAACTCACAACACTCAAATTTCGATACACTAAAACTCACCACACTAAAACTCACCGCACTAAAATTCACCTCACTAAAACCCACCACACTATAATTAACTACACTAAAACTCACCACACTTAAAAACACCACACCAAAACTAACCACAATTAATCTCACCACTCCAAAATTCACCACATCTAAACTCACCTCACCGAAACTCACTACATTAAAACCCACCACACTAAAACTTCTACTGGGAAAAACTCTACGGGGAAGAATTCTACGGGAAAGAATTCTACCGGGAACAATTCTACCGGGATGAATTCTACGTTGAGAATTCTACGGGAAAGCGTTCTATGTGGATTTTCCGGGAAGATTTCTACTGGGAATAATTCTGCGGAGAAGCTCAATCTGAGAAAAAATTGTCTTTGAGAAAAGTTGTTTTGGCGGAGAATTATTTGGTTACCACATTTATAAAACCAATAAAAAAATTTCAACAGCTAAGCACGGGCCCCTCATATAAATAATAAAATGTTTTTTATAATAATAAAATAGCTCCATATCTTTGAATTCAGAAAATCTTGGCACGAGTCGTGCACGGGTCCAGCTAGTTGTAAATAAAATTTAATACTTCTATTTAATGAATAAAACAAAGATATAATATTATTTTGATATTTCTTGAATTTATGCGAAACTGAAGCGCCGCAGACGAAATTTTATTTCCAAAAAATCGCGCGATTTTTTTTTAAATAAAATTTCATTCTTCTCTTTAGTGAATAAAACAAAGATATATTTTTATTTTGTTATTTTTTGAATTTATGCGAAATTGAAGCGCCGTAGTCGAAATTTCATTCTTCTCTATAGTGAATAAAACAAAGATAAATTTTTATTTTGATAATTTTTGAATTTTTGGGAAACTATAGCGCCGCAGGGGAAATTTTATTTCCAAACAATCGCGCGATTTTTTGTAAATAAAAATTCGTTGTTCTTATTAATGAATAAAACAAGGATATAATTTTTTTGATATTTTTAGAATTTATGTGAAACTGAAGCGCCGCAGCCCAAATATGTATTTCTAAAAAAATCACGCATGATAACATATTTTTTAGAGGTTTACGTCCGCATAGTAACGAGGACTTAAGCAACAAAATCGGGTGTTACTCAGTGAAGCGTTCTAGGACCAACTTTATATGTTCTGTTCTTGTCTGACATACCAATAAATAGTCGTCTTGTAACGTCAACATTTGCCGATGCTAGAGCAATAATAAGCTCTCACCAGTGTCCTTTTATGGCATCTAAAAATGTGCAGGAGCACGTGAGACGTTGGCGATTTGGCGGATAAAAATAAATGAACCAAAGTGTAAACACGTAACCTTCACACTTAGAATAGGCATATGTCCCATAGTTACTCTTAATAACATTCAAATCCGGCAATCTAATGAAGTCACCTACCGAATTCCAAGGTTCCTTCCTTGATAGAGGACTAACATGGCGGAATCATATTGAGGCCAAAAAATCACACATTAAATTTAAAGCACTTACGCTACATTGGCTTATTAACTATCGATCTCCACTATGCCTGGAATACAAAGTACTCCTGTACAAAAATATTTTAAAACTAATTTGGACTTATGGAATTCAGTTATGGGGTAAAGCAAGCTCAAGCAATCTTAAACTCATACAAAGTGCTCAGTCTAAAATACTTAAAACAATAACAGGAGCTCCATGGTATATCAGAAATGGAAACATTCACAGAGATCTAGATATACCAATAATCAGAGAACCTTATGAAGCAAAATTATCAACAAAAACATTTAAATCATCCAAATCCGTTGGCTCGAACGTTGATAAAAAACACAAATACAACCCGACTTCGAAGGATGTTAAAGTGATCACGACCAAACAAATCTTTCAAAAAAATCACATACATTTCACACAAAAATTGTGATTTGAATGTCATGGACCTCGCAAATATAAGCAACAGAATGGGGTAATGGTGAGCTTAGACCTCGCCCGTCTTGGCCACCCTGGGCAGAGAGCATAGAACTCGTCCATCTGTGCCTCTGCTCTCCCCTTAATTTTTCATTTATCGCATTAATCAGCAGGCGGGGGTAATGGTGAGCCTAGACCTCGCTCGTCTTCGCCACCCAGAGCAGGGAGCATAGACCTTGTCCGACTACGCCTCTGCTCTACCCTTTATTAATGCTCCGCATTCGACATCAAGGCATCGTCGCAACCAACAAAATGGGGTAATAGTGACTCTAGATCTCGCTCGTCTTGGCCACTCAAGTCTGGGAGCATAGACCTCGTCCGTCTGTGCCTCTGCTCTCCCCTTTATTCTCGCACACACCGCTACAATAATCACCGTTTCACCAACATATATCACAAAAACATACAAAATAATAATAAATAAAATACAAAAATTAACAAAAAAAAAATGTAATACTAACCCTGTTCTAAGGAGTATCGTAACAACAAAACTCTTCCAATTTATTTATTTAAGTTGAATTATTTATAATGTTTAGTTATTAAAATTTGATTACTTATTGTTAGTCTCTATAGAGAAGATTCAATAATTAAATAATGAATATTATAAAAATATATGGTTATAATCAAACTAAATTTGCATTTATATTAAAAATTTAATTGTGTTTTTTGAGTTTTTCTCAAATAGTAAAAATGTATATAATTTAAAGGAAAGTAAGTAACTCAAGTTACTGCTTTCTAATTTCTGTTTGTTCTATTCGAATTCGATTTTTTTTACCTGCTTTTCAAACACAGCAAATCTCAAATAAAGAAAGTATAGAGATTTTTCATTTTACATTTTTAATATTAAAAAATTTACAACTTAAAATAATTTCATAAGGGAAAGGTCCGTAGGTTGGGCCGGTCCGTAGGTTGGGCCGGTCCGTAGGCTGGGCCACCGCTATTTTTTTGTTTTTTTACACTGGCGATCTTAAAGTTTTAATGGTACATCTCAAGTAACATTGCACTCCAACTTTTCGTGAAACTTTGAAGTGAAAAGGCCTGTTGCTTATAACTCATCCAATTTTATTAAAAAAAAGTTTTTTGTTGACTTTTTTAAGTGTTGATTAGGTGGTAAATATACATTTTGTAGTCAAAATACAAAACTATGTCCAACCTACCTTTCCCCTATATATATATAAAGATATATTCTATCTATAATTTTAGATGTGTAATACATGCATATATAAATATATATATATATATATATATATATATATATATATATATATATATATATATATATATATATTGTTACCGTGTAGTATCGTTACTTCGTCTTACTGCATCGATATAAAATCGTTGGGAAAAAGCCATAGAAATTCTGATAGTCTTAAACTCGGATGCGGGTTTAAGACAATCAGACCATGAAATAAAATAAATATAAAATGCTATTGAGCAGGAATATTCTTAATATATTATTTATTTATAGGAGTAATTGTTACCATTCGGGTTGGTGGTTGAACAGTAAGAGACCTTAAGTCTATGGCAAATGTAAGGAGGAAACTTCACTTAAGGAAATATGACACAAAATGTAGAACAATTTGATGCTTAGAGCGCCATTTACATGTGTATATTTGCTTATAAGAAGCTTACCATCTTACACCATTTGCAACTATTCTCACGTAAACATTGCCGCCCGCCTTGCAGTACGGCTGCAAAAGGAATTCATTACTAAAGATTTGGATGCGTGAAATAATTGCAAATGAAATGATAAAAATTCAATTTGATGGATACAATGTTTAATATAATGTTTCAATATAAATATTGTAATAAAGTATTTGTAATTCAAGTGGCGATTGCATTTATTTCAATATGTAGTTCATGTAGTTATTTATATAGTGCGTTTTTATATATAATTTTGCTAGGATAAGCGGATTCTTGCTAGAATAAGCGGATTTAATTTGCTAGGATAAGCGGATTTAAATGGCACACGACCCAGATAGGATCCAACCAAAATTTGTATTCTGTGAAACGGGGAGTCCGCCATTGCTCGGTATTACCCCCGATTGGATATTCTTTTGGTAAACGTCAGCGCCCAGAACCAAGAATATATTGTCCGATTTATAAAAGCTTGGATCAGCTAACACCAGATTAGAAAATTTGGTTTTTGTGGTGGCATCGAGCGATTGGGATGGTGTGGTCAATCGCATACCATATTCTACGCACATGGTAACCTCGAGCTTAATGTTAACGTCGTCGTTGCCAACTTTTGTTATTTTTATATTGAGTTGTCGAACTAATGCATGGGAGATGAAGCTCACCGTACCGCTGGAATCAATTAATGATCTTGTAAAATGAAGATTGCCACCATGTTGGATACGCAGCAGTGCAGTAGGCAAAATTGTAACAACATGTTGACGTTATTGTGACAGAGGCCGGTGCCGATTTTGGCTTCACGACGGTGTCACTAGTGCGCAGTCTCTCGTGGATGTGTAAAAGTGTATGATGATCCTCCTTGCAATAGTCGCACCCGGATGTGCATCTGCAAGTACCATGCGAGTGTTGGTGTGTAAGGCAATTGGAACAATATTTATGGAGTAGTACCGCTCTCATGCGTTCTTTAGTATTCATACCAAGGAACTTAAAACAGTTCCGAAAAGCATGGGTACGGGTGCAAATTCGGTATTTGAATGCATGGAAGCTGGAGAATCGATCTGACTGGCGCCGGGCCTGGTAGTTGTTGTTATTCTTTGGCATAATTATAAACTGTAAACAAATAGTAGTAAAGAAAAGTAGAAAATAAATGGAAAAGAAATAAGGATTCGTAAAAATTAGTTTGTAGTAAGTACAACAAGTTTAACAATTGGACGAGTAATGGAACCGCGTTCGGTCAGCACATCGGCTACACGAACCTTGTTATCATTCCCTAAATAAAATTTAGTAATTCGGCCTAATCGCCATTCGTTTGGCGGAAGATTTTCATCGCGTATAACGACCATGGAATTCGTTGTAAGGTTATCTTGTGGTGTCTTCCACTTGTTGCGCTTATGCAACTCCTTTAGATATTCGTTCTTCCATCGTGAGCAAAATTGTTGGTGGAGCGCCTTCAGTCTTTGCCAACGATTAATAATGGAAATAGCTGGATCATGTATTTGTAATTCAGCTGGAGCTAAAATTGGACCACCGATGAGAAAATGTCCAGGAGTCAATGCGGAGTTATCAGCTGGGTCTTCAGACATTGGTGAAATTGGACGCGAGTTGAGACATGCTTCAATTTTGGATAAAAGCGTAGACAACTCCTCGAACATGAATTTGAAGGAGCCAGCCATTTTTCGGAAATGAGTTTTGAAACTCTTAACGCCTGCTTCCCACAGGCCACCCATATGAGGAGCGCCTGGCGGAATGAAGTGCCATGATATGTTTTGGTAGCTGAAATTTGACGATAATATCGTACGAGCAGATTGGAGGAAATCGCGGGTCAATTCTTTGGATGCGCCAACGAATGTTTTTCCATTATCCGAATATAAAGATGACTGACAGCCGCGTCTACTTACGAATCGATTGAATACGGCCAAAAACGCAGGGGTGGAGAGGGTACTAGTAGCTTTTAAATGAATTGCCTTCGTTGAGAAGCATACAAAGACACATACGTAGCCCTTAGTTATTAAGCACGCTCTGCCGGTGTAATTTTTAACTTCGAAAGGTCCAGCGAAATCTAATCCCGTTTGGGCGAAAGGACGTGTTAGAACGGTTCGTTCTGGAGGCAGAACTCCCATAAGCTGAGTTCTCAGTTTCTGCTTGAATAAAACGCAGGTTTTACAATTATGAATTGTAGTCTTTATCAGGTTTTTCGCTTTTGGTATCCAAAATTGTAAACGAAGTAATCTGATAACTAATTGATTGCCACCATGAAGAGAAATTTCGTGCGTAAAGCGAACCAATAAACGCGTAAACTGGCAATTATAAAGCAAAATAATAGGATGCCGCTCGTCATAAGACATGACAGGAGATGCAATGAGTCTTCCACAGACTCTGAGTACTCCGGATTCATCCATAAATGGATTCAGATTGAGAAGGCTACTGGAATTAGAAATAGATTCCTTACGCAGAAGTAAGCGATACTCAGTCGGATATGCCACCTTTTGGCATAAAATTATTAGACGTGTCTTTACGTCCTTGAGTTCAGCGCATGTAATTTGTTTGGAATCGTAGTTTATCGATGATCGATAAATTGGATGTGTGCTATTAAAAAAGTGTAATAAATATGCAATTATTCGAATTGCTTTCGGAATGTAGAGAAACGCTCTAGAATATCTTAAAAATTTTGGAAAAATAGAAAATTGGATTTAATTGGTTCTTTTCCAATTCAGTTTCATGGGTAGAATTAAGAATAGGATGAGGCCAATTAGACGACGGATATTTTAACCAATCTGGGCCGCACCACCACAGATTGCTGTTCTTGAGAACTTGTGAAATTGTAATTCACAATCTGGATGAATCTACGTGGAACCAATTAGCTTGTCCAACAGTTTGTAATATTTTGGAGACACGATTTGCTACAAAAGTTTTCTATTGGCAGGGAGGTTTCTGGAGCCACGCCAACACAATTGTAGAATCTGTCCAAAAATATGTTTTATAATTGATAATATTTAGTTGGGGTATTATGGAATCGACCATTTCGGACAAGAGTACCGCCCCACAAAGCTCTAATTTGGGGATAGAAATTGTCTTTACTGGCGCCACTCTAGTTTTGGCCGCCAACAACTTGATTGAAATAGGACCCGTTTTTGGATGGATGCGAACGTAAATAGTGTCAGCATAAGCTTACTCGGAAGCGTCGCAGAAACAGTGAAATTGTAATTCACAATCTGGAGTATAATCATTCCATCTGGGAATTTGGATGTTGCTAATGTGTTCAAAACTGGCTTGAAAGGATTCCCAAGTATTAAGGCATATTTCTGTCAAAGGATCTTTTCTAGCCATATTTGCTGCATGAGCATTTTGGCCAGGACTATGCATTTGGCTAGCCAGCATGGGGCTAGCCTGGATCGAATAGCTTTGAAATTTGGGATAAATCTTCACGTTTTGTAAATGTGGATTTTTTATTGAATGATTTTGTGGAAAAATAGAAGATGTCACTAAGAGCATTCCATCGTACGCCCAACGTTTTGGCATTGCTTGTATCATCAAGATTGACTCCAAATATTACAGTTTTTAATACATAGTCTTTAATGGTATCTTGTGTGGAATCACGAAATATAATTCTTTGAAATGGCGTATCTTTGGGATTGACAAGGATTTGCCGATACATCTTTTGGATGTCGGCATTAAAAACGAAACGGAAAAAACGCCAGAAGTGTCAAATATGACTGTAAAACGGGGCCAATGTGTAGGATATTAATTAAACTTGTCCTATTGGATGATGGACTAGAAGCATTAAACACAACACGAATTTTCGTAGTAGTGCTTTCTGGCTTAATTACTGCATGGTGAGGCAAGTAATAATTGTCCGGAAATGTTGTGAAATTTGGACTAGGAACACATTGCATATGATCCAAATCAAGGTACTCTCGAATCACATTGTCGTACTGCATCTTAAATTCAGGATTTTTAGAAAGACGTGCTTCATTTCTTAAAAATTGGGAACATGCGATTGATCTTGAATACCCGAGCTTCACATTGGTTGGAAAATCTTCCTTAAATGGAAGAGAAACTATATATCGACCATCATCGTGCCTTTTTGTAGTGCGGGAATAGAAGTCTTCACAAAAACGATCAGACTGATTCATGAATTGTTTGTGGGGAAGATCCTCCACCTCCCAAAAACGAGAAATCTCTTTATCAAGAGATACTTCGTTGAAATAGGACACATATTTAAGAGAGGATTTGTTTTCTTGTTGTCCCACTGGACCAATAAGAATCCATCCGAAGATGGTTTCTTGAGCAATTAAGGAACCACATATGTTGCGCTTTATTCCATCAAGTAAGATGGATGGACATAGGTCGGCACCAATGAGAAGATAATTCGCATCAGCTAATCTTAAAGGTGGGAGATTGGAAAAAATACTTGGATCAATGGAAACCATTGGGTTTCCAGTAAGCTGGGGAAGCACTAGTGCTGATGCTTCTATACAAATGTTGGAATTTATAGGAGAGCTCAAAATGAATGAGCAAACCTGTTTGGCTTTTGCCGATATGGCATTATTTATGCCGGAAATTTAAGCTTGTATTGCTCTAGATGGAAGTTTGAGCAATTTAAATAATCGCTCCGAAATGAATGTGCCTTCGGATCCAGAATCAATAAGAGCACGAGCGGAATATATGGTACCTAAATGGCATATTTGCACAACGGCAGTACCCAAAAGAATACCCTTTGACCCGCAAGCGAAGCACGATTGAATGTTTTCAATCGAACTGGAATCTTAAGTGGACTGTATTTGTGGTGCATGCGATCGTTGCATGCTGGAAGCATTATTTGAAGTAGATGCTCTATTTGAAGTGGAAGCGGAAGAAGTAGAAACCAGTGGTGCTGTGGAAGGGGCAAAAGAATCAAAATGTAGCAAAGTGACTAAATGCACTTCGACAATCTCTAACAGTGTGAGCTTTAGCAAAACAATTTGTGCAGAGGCCATATTTTTTAACGCATGTCATTCTCTCATTCGCATTCATCTTGAGAAATTTTGGACAGATGCGAGAGTTAACAAAATTAGTTTGATATGTATTAACTTTTTTCGGAAAAGGTTGAGATTTTGAAAAAATATGCTGCTTATGAGGCGCAGACCTTTGAATATTGGAGGACTTGATATCAGAAACTGTCTCAAAGGCTTGATATCTACTAGTTAAAAATGAATTTAATTCTTCTCATTTAGGAATCTCAGTTTTATTACTGAGAGATTGTTCCCAAAACGATAGAGTAAATTCTGGAAGTCGAGAAGAACACAGAAATACCAACACTGGATCCCAATTATCAATGTTGATATTGTACATTTGAAGAGCGGAAATGCAATTCTGAATATTACGCTGGAGCTTTTTGATAGCGTTGCCAGATTCAGAATTAACTGTCGGAAGATTGATAAGAATTCGTAACTGGCTATTCACAAGGATGCGTTTGTTTTCAAACCGCTTCTTGAGATTATTCCAAGCTAGGGAAAAGCCATCATTTGTAAGTAGAGATTTCTTAACAATTTCACGGGCCTCACCTCGTGTTTTATTGTTAAGATGAAATAATTTTTCAACCGGGGATAATCGAGAATTATTGATGTAGACCGCAGTGAACATGTCACGGAACGAAGGCCATGACAAATAATCGCCATTGAAAACTTCTGTATCACATGGCGGAAGACGGAAATTATTTGAAGATCTGTCAGGAAACGATGCGGTAGCTACATCCATGGGTGACGACGTCAAGTCCTGGATGAGTACTCCTATCCTCCCAACGCAGCGAACGTATGTGTGGTATGAGGTCTTCTACCGTGTTTTCAAGATTTCCAAAACGATGTCAACTTCAGCAGCTGCAGCTCCTTCTTCTACATCTCATGAAGACATGTCTCGTATGCTGTCTTCGCTCGTGTCCAGATATCCTTTATTTCTTCGCGATGAACTTCCAGGGAAAGTCTTGTATATCCAGTCGATGGCGCTTCACAGAACTCGGCTTCAAATTCTACCAAGTTATCGGTCAAACGAATGAAAAAATCGAGGGCAGTCATCGTAACTGGTGGCATTAAATGATAGCGACACGAGCGAATATATTGAAATGGACGGAAGTCAATAAGTCTGAGGATCGATGAACACCGTTAACGATCTCAATAGTTGTAGCGCAATAAATTTAAAAAAATATGAGAAATTCAGTTTTTTTTTTTTTTTTTCAAAAAAAACTTCAAAGAATAGTGGTAAACTCTATTGAAAAGTTGACTCTTGATATTCTTGATCGATATGAAATTAGAATTATTGCTACAAATGCAAAATCAAATTTAAAATTTTGAATTTTTTTTTTAAATTTGTAATTGGAAAATTTTGAAATTTGGAAATTTTTCAAAATATGGAATTTAAATGTCTTTTGGTATTCTCGATTGAAACAATCGAGATGAAATATAGAAAAAATACGACGAACGCAAAATCTGAAGTTTTTATCGAATTTGAAATTGTTTTAGCCTTTTATTTAAAAAATTTGAGTTCAAAATAATTTTATTGAAATTAAAAAAAAAAAATTGAAATATTCCGGAATATGTAATCCGAAACAATCTTTTTGTTGTAGATTTTTCCAATGAAAATATGGAATAGATAAAAAATTTTACTAAATATTATTTTTATATCGACAATTTCGATGAAATTCGATGTTGAATTAAATAATTTTGAAATATGCCAGAATTTGGAATCCAAAACAATTCTTATTGTTGAATTTTCAAAAAAAAAAATGATTCGAAATAAATTTCGAAATGAAATGTAAAGTTTTGAAATTGAAATTTTAATTATTTCAAAGTTTGGAATCCGAAAAAATGTTATCGTTGAATATTATTGAAATTTGAAATATCCCAGAGTTTGGAATCCGACATAGGTAGAATACTATACAGCCTCAGAAATTTTTGAAGAAAAACAGCGAAAACACGCTTTGAAAACTTAAGCGAAAATTCACCCTTAATTCCCGAACGCGGATAAATTTATGATCGAAACGAAATTTAAATATTATAAAATTTGTAGATTTTTTCTAAGCCTCCTGACTAATTTTTGCTGTTGAAATTTCCAAGTCACTTGACTTGTACGTGGCAGTAATATGCTGGCATACAACAACACGAATTAAATTGCAAATAAGCAAAGCAAAAGGCAGCGCTGCATTCAGCGAAATATCCCATAAGCGCAGTGAGTGAATGCAACTCCGAATGTTACGGAGCGTCGAATGTTGCGAGAGTGCGGAATGTTGCAAAAGCGCGGAATGCTGTGAGAACGCGGAATATTGCGAGAGCGAGGCAGATCAGAGCATCAATTATGAGGCTGAAGTCTTCTTCGCTTTCGTTTCTCCTTCTCTTATGTGTGCAATTATCTTATGCTGCGTAATTAAATTAAATGAGACAGTGGAGACTTTGTCCACTGTAACTATGTAGAGAGAGTGCAACTCAAAATTGTGTGATCGGATTTCAGCCACAAAAAATGATTGCGGTATATGTATATATTTCTTTAAATGTTTCCCTATATATTTGAATATGCCGAATTTAATACATGATTAAACGTTAGGCAATAAATTCCGCGTGGTTTATTACGTAATCTTGAAATGGATGAATTTATATAACTTTGCTTGTAAATTTCTATATTAATTTTTTTCAAATAAAATTTAAATTTTTGTAAAGTTTTATATTTTTGAAATATTTTTATTTTTTTAAATTTCAGCAAATTTTATTCAAAATTTTTAGATTCTAATTTAAATTTTTTAGAAATAATCAATTTTTTACGAAAATTTTAAAATTCTTGATTTTTAAATTTATAGACAAATTATTAGTAATACATCCAATTTTGTACGAAATCGAATTTTAAATTTATAGAAAATTTTTAATTTAGTTTTTAATGTTTTTAGAAACTTGTAGTAAAAACTATGATATCAAATTTTATGATATCAAATTATTAGGAACATTTTATGCAAAAATATTTTAAATTTTTAGGAAAATTTACTCTTTTTCAAATTTAGCCAATTTTTAGTATACATTTTTAGAACAATATCAAATTTTTACATAAACTTTTCCTTTTTGATGGGAATAAACTTTTAGAAAATTTACCTTGGAAAATTTGTCGTATAGTGTTGCGCCGACTTTGTGAATTTTTTGGTGGCGCAGTTTTTGACTATTTTTATTTTATGAACTTTTAAATATTTTCTTTTTAAATTGTAGCAATATTGTTTTTTTTTTGTTTTTAATTAACTCTTGGTTTTTTTTTTGGCACTTTTTTCAAACAATTTGAATTTTTTCTTTTGTGAATTTTTAACCTTTTTTTTGTTATTTTTTCTTTTCGTGAATTTATTATTCTTTTTAGAATGTTTTCACCATTTTTTTTTTTGTTATTTTAGTTTTGCCAAAAAAAAAAACGCGCGCAACACAGACGGACAACTTCGCACTTGAACTAACTGACATATGTATAATAGAAATTTGTAATGCAAACGCACCTGATTAAGTGATGAGAGTGTAATTGGAGATTTGATGCTCTTCGAATTTCGGTATTAGAAATCTTTTCCTTTGGGACCAATGTTACCGAGGAGTATCGTTACTTCGTCTTACTGCATCAATATAAAATCGTTGGGTAAAAGCCGTAGAAATTCTGATAGTCTTAAACTCGGATGCGGGCTTAAGACAATCAGATCATGAAATAAAATAAATAAAAAACGCTATTGAGCAGGAATATTCTTAATATATTATTTATAGGAGTAATTGTTACCATTCGGGTTGGTGGTTGAACAGGAAGAGACCTTAAGTCTATGGCAAATGTAAGGAGGAAACTTCCCTTAAGGAAATATGACACAAAATGAAGAACAATTTGATGCTTAGAGCGCCATCTACATGTGGATATTTGCTTATACGAAGCTTACCATCTTACACCATTTGCAACTATTCTCACGTAAACATATATATATATATATATATATATATATATATATATATATATATATATATATATATATATATATATATATATATATATATATATATATATATATATATATATATATGTTTACGTGAGAATAGTTGCAAATGGTGTAAGATGGTAAGCTTCGTATAAGCAAATATCCACATGTAGATGGCGCTCTAAGCATCAAATTGTTCTTCATTTTGTGTCATATTTCCTTAAGGGAAGTTTCCTCCTTACATTTGCCATAGACTTAAGGTCTCTTCCTGTTCAACCACCAACCCGAATGGTAACAATTACTCCTATAAATAATATATTAAGAATATTCCTGCTCAATAGCGTTTTTTATTTATTTTATTTCATGATCTGATTGTCTTAAGCCCGCATCCGAGTTTAAGACTATCAGAATTTCTACGGCTTTTACCCAACGATTTTATATTGATGCAGTAAGACGAAGTAACGATACTCCTCGGTAACATTGGTCCCAAAGGAAAAGATTTCTAATACCGAAATTCGAAGAGCATCAAATCTCCAATTACACTCTCATCACTTAATCAGGTGCGTTTGCATTACAAATTTCTATTATACATATGTCAGTTAGTTCAAGTGCGAAGTTGTCCGTCTGTGTTGCGCGCGTTTTTTTTTTTGGCAAAACTAAAATAACAAAAAAAAAAATGGTGAAAACATTCTAAAAAGAATAATAAATTCACGAAAAGAAAAAATAACAAAAAAAAGGTTAAAAATTCACAAAAGAAAAAATTCAAATTGTTTGAAAAAAGTGCCAAAAAAAAAACCAAGAGTTAATTAAAAACAAAAAAAAAACAATATTGCTACAATTTAAAAAGAAAATATTTAAAAGTTCATAAAATAAAAATAGTCAAAAACTGCGCCACCAAAAAATTCACAAAGTCGGCGCAACACTATACGACAAATTTTCCAAGGTAAATTTTCTAAAAGTTTATTCCCATCAAAAAGGAAAAGTTTATGTAAAAATTTGATATTGTTCTAAAAATGTATACTAAAAATTGGCTAAATTTGAAAAAGAGTAAATTTTCCTAAAAATTTAAAATATTTTTGCATAAAATGTTCCTAATAATTTGATATCATAAAATTTGATATCATAGTTTTTACTACAAGTTTCTAAAAACATTAAAAACTAAATTAAAAATTTTCTATAAATTTAAAATTCGATTTCGTACAAAATTGGATGTATTACTAATAATTTGTCTATAAATTTAAAAATCAAGAATTTTAAAATTTTCGTAAAAAATTGATTATTTCTAAAAAATTTAAATTAGAATCTAAAAATTTTGAATAAAATTTGCTGAAATTTAAAAAAATAAAAATATTTCAAAAATATAAAACTTTACAAAAATTTAAATTTTATTTGAAAAAAATTAATATAGAAATTTACAAGCAAAGTTATATAAATTCATCCATTTCAAGATTACGTAATAAACCACGCGGAATTTATTGCCTAACGTTTAATCATGTATTAAATTCGGCATATTCAAATATATAGGGAAACATTTAAAGAAATATATACATATACCGCAATCATTTTTTGTGGCTGAAATCCGATCACACAATTTTGAGTTGCACTCTCTCTACATAGTTACAGTGGACAAAGTCTCCACTGTCTCATTTAATTTAATTACGCAGCATAAGATAATTGCACACATAAGAGAAGGAGAAACGAAAGCGAAGAAGACTTCAGCCTCATAATTGATGCTCTGATCTGCCTCGCTCTCGCAATATTCCGCGTTCTCACAGCATTCCGCGCTTTTGCAACATTCCGCACTCTCGCAACATTCGACGCTCCGTAACATTCGGAGTTGCATTCACTCACTGCGCTTATGGGATATTTCGCTGAATGCAGCGCTGCCTTTTGCTTTGCTTATTTGCAATTTAATTCGTGTTGTTGTATGCCAGCATATTACTGCCACGTACAAGTCAAGTGACTTGGAAATTTCAACAGCAAAAATTAGTCAGGAGGCTTAGAAAAAATCTACAAATTTTATAATATTTAAATTTCGTTTCGATCATAAATTTATCCGCGTTCGGGAATTAAGGGTGAATTTTCGCTTAAGTTTTCAAAGCGTGTTTTCGCTGTTTTTCTTCAAAAATTTCTGAGGCTGTATAGTATTCTACCTATGTCGGATTCCAAACTCTGGGATATTTCAAATTTCAATAATATTCAACGATAACATTTTTTCGGATTCCAAACTTTGAAATAATTAAAATTTCAATTTCAAAACTTTACATTTCATTTCGAAATTTATTTCGAATCATTTTTTTTTTTGAAAATTCAACAATAAGAATTGTTTTGGATTCCAAATTCTGGCATATTTCAAAATTATTTAATTCAACATCGAATTTCATCGAAATTGTCGATATAAAAATAATATTTAGTAAAATTTTTTATCTATTCCATATTTTCATTGGAAAAATCTACAACAAAAAGATTGTTTCGGATTACATATTCCGGAATATTTCAATTTTTTTTTTTTAATTTCAATAAAATTATTTTGAACTCAAATTTTTTAAATAAAAGGCTAAAACAATTTCAAATTCGATAAAAACTTCAGATTTTGCGTTCGTCGTATTTTTTCTATATTTCATCTCGATTGTTTCAATCGAGAATACCAAAAGACATTTAAATTCCATATTTTGAAAAATTTCCAAATTTCAAAATTTTCCAATTACAAATTTAAAAAAAAAATTCAAAATTTTAAATTTGATTTTGCATTTGTAGCAATAATTCTAATTTCATATCGATCAAGAATATCAAGAGTCAACTTTTCAATAGAGTTTACCACTATTCTTTGAAGTTTTTTTTGAAAAAAAAAAAAAAAAACTGAATTTCTCATATTTTTTTAAATTTATTGCGCTACAACTATTGAGATCGTTAACGGTGTTCATCGATCCTCAGACTTATTGACTTCCGTCCATTTCAATATATTCGCTCGTGTCGCTATCATTTAATGCCACCAGTTACGATGACTGCCCTCGATTTTTTCATTCGTTTGACCGATAACTTGGTAGAATTTGAAGCCGAGTTCTGTGAAGCGCCATCGACTGGATATACAAGACTTTCCCTGGAAGTTCATCGCGAAGAAATAAAGGATATCTGGACACGAGCGAAGACAGCATACGAGACATGTCTTCATGAGATGTAGAAGAAGGAGCTGCAGCTGCTGAAGTTGACATCGTTTTGGAAATCTTGAAAACACGGTAGAAGACCTCATACCACACATACGTTCGCTGCGTTGGGAGGATAGGAGTACTCATCCAGGACTTGACGTCGTCACCCATGGATGTAGCTACCGCATCGTTTCCTGACAGATCTTCAAATAATTTCCGTCTTCCGCCATGTGATACAGAAGTTTTCAATGGCGATTATTTGTCATGGCCTTCGTTCCGTGACATGTTCACTGCGGTCTACATCAATAATTCTCGATTATCCCCGGTTGAAAAATTATTTCATCTTAACAATAAAACACGAGGTGAGGCCCGTGAAATTGTTAAGAAATCTCTACTTACAAATGATGGCTTTTCCCTAGCTTGGAATAATCTCAAGAAGCGGTTTGAAAACAAACGCATCCTTGTGAATAGCCAGTTACGAATTCTTATCAATCTTCCGACAGTTAATTCTGAATCTGGCAACGCTATCAAAAAGCTCCAGCGTAATATTCAGAATTGCATTTCCGCTCTTCAAATGTACAATATCAACATTGATAATTGGGATCCAGTGTTGGTATTTCTGTGTTCTTCTCGACTTCCAGAATTTACTCTATCGTTTTGGGAACAATCTCTCAGTAATAAAACTGAGATTCCTAAATGAGAAGAATTAAATTCATTTTTAACTAGTAGATATCAAGCCTTTGAGACAGTTTCTGATATCAAGTCCTCCAATATTCAAAGGTCTGCGCCTCATAAGCAGCATATTTTTTCAAAATCTCAACCTTTTCCGAAAAAAGTTAATACATATCAAACTAATTTTGTTAACTCTCGCATCTGTCCAAAATTTCTCAAGATGAATGCGAATGAGAGAATGACATGCGTTAAAAAATATGGCCTCTGCACAAATTGTTTTGCTAAAGCTCACACTGTTAGAGATTGTCGAAGTGCATTTAGTCACTTTGCTACATTTTGATTCTTTTGCCCCTTCCACAGCACCACTGGTTTCTACTTCTTCCGCTTCCACTTCAAATAGAGCATCTACTTCAAATAATGCTTCCAGCATGCAACGATCGCATGCACCACAAATACAGTCCACTTAAGATTCCAGTTCGATTGAAAACATTCAATCGTGCTTCGCTTGCGGAATGTTGCAAAAGCGCGGAATGCTGTGAGAACGCGGAATATTGCGAGAGCGAGGCAGATCAGAGCATCAATTATGAGGCTGAAGTCTTCTTCGCTTTCGTTTCTCCTTCTCTTATGTGTGCAATTATCTTATGCTGCGTAATTAAATTAAATGAGACAGTGGAGACTTTGTCCACTGTAACTATGTAGAGAGAGTGCAACTCAAAATTGTGTGATCGGATTTCAGCCACAAAAAATGATTGCGGTATATGTATATATTTCTTTAAATGTTTCCCTATATATTTGAATATGCCGAATTTAATACATGATTAAACGTTAGGCAATAAATTCCGCGTGGTTTATTACGTAATCTTGAAATGGATGAATTTATATAACTTTGCTTGTAAATTTCTATATTAATTTTTTTCAAATAAAATTTAAATTTTTGTAAAGTTTTATATTTTTGAAATATTTTTATTTTTTTAAATTTCAGCAAATTTTATTCAAAATTTTTAGATTCTAATTTAAATTTTTTAGAAATAATCAATTTTTTACGAAAATTTTAAAATTCTTGATTTTTAAATTTATAGACAAATTATTAGTAATACATCCAATTTTGTACGAAATCGAATTTTAAATTTATAGAAAATTTTTAATTTAGTTTTTAATGTTTTTAGAAACTTGTAGTAAAAACTATGATATCAAATTTTATGATATCAAATTATTAGGAACATTTTATGCAAAAATATTTTAAATTTTTAGGAAAATTTACTCTTTTTCAAATTTAGCCAATTTTTAGTATACATTTTTAGAACAATATCAAATTTTTACATAAACTTTTCCTTTTTGATGGGAATAAACTTTTAGAAAATTTACCTTGGAAAATTTGTCGTATAGTGTTGCGCCGACTTTGTGAATTTTTTGGTGGCGCAGTTTTTGACTATTTTTATTTTATGAACTTTTAAATATTTTCTTTTTAAATTGTAGCAATATTGTTTTTTTTTTGTTTTTAATTAACTCTTGGTTTTTTTTTTGGCACTTTTTTCAAACAATTTGAATTTTTTCTTTTGTGAATTTTTAACCTTTTTTTTGTTATTTTTTCTTTTCGTGAATTTATTATTCTTTTTAGAATGTTTTCACCATTTTTTTTTTGTTATTTTACTTTTGCCAAAAAAAAAAAACGCGCGCAACACAGACGGACAACTTCGCACTTGAACTAACTGACATATGTATAATAGAAATTTGTAATGCAAACGCACCTGATTAAGTGATGAGAGTGTAATTGGAGATTTGATGCTCTTCGAATTTCGGTATTAGAAATCTTTTCCTTTGGGACCAATGTTACCGAGGAGTATCGTTACTTCGTCTTACTGCATCAATATAAAATCGTTGGGTAAAAGCCGTAGAAATTCTGATAGTCTTAAACTCGGATGCGGGCTTAAGACAATCAGATCATGAAATAAAATAAATAAAAAACGCTATTGAGCAGGAATATTCTTAATATATTATTTATAGGAGTAATTGTTACCATTCGGGTTGGTGGTTGAACAGGAAGAGACCTTAAGTCTATGGCAAATGTAAGGAGGAAACTTCCCTTAAGGAAATATGACACAAAATGAAGAACAATTTGATGCTTAGAGCGCCATCTACATGTGGATATTTGCTTATACGAAGCTTACCATCTTACACCATTTGCAACTATTCTCACGTAAACATATATATATATATATATATATATATATATATATATATATATATATATATATATATATATATATATATATATATATATATATATATATATATATATATGGTGTAAGATGGTAAGCTTCGTATAAGCAAATATCCACATGTAGATGGCGCTCTAAGCATCAAATTGTTCTACATTTTGTATCATATTTCCTTAAGGGAAGTTTCCTCCTTACATTTGCCATTAAGATCTCTTCCTGTTCAACCACCAACCCGAATGGTAACAATTACTCCTATGTAGAATTTTTCTCAAAATTTGATAAAAACGTATGTAACCATAAAGTTTTTTCTATAAGAGATAGCCCATTACATGCACTTTAAATTGGTATATATTATTCCTTCTTCTTTGTACATCAAATGTTATAGTCAAAATACAAAACTATGTCCAACCTACCTTTCCACTATATATATATATATATATATATATAAATATAGATATATATACATATACATATATATATATATATATATATATATATATATATATATATATAATAATAATAATAGTTTGGCACTACAGCTCTATAAGAACTTAGGCCGAGCTCTCTCACCATTTTGAGCTGTGCGTGTAATATTTGTACTCAAAGTGGTGGGACCTACAGTTTATTGCCGAATCCGAACGGCGGGTGAGAGCTTTTCATAGGCAATTTTTTTTTACTCTCGTAGGTTTGCCATTTACTGACGAGAGGTAGCGCGGTATAGAAAAAATGTTTCTATGAAAAGATGTTTTTAGCCCCAGTCCAGGCTTGAACCGGGGAACTTTCGGCTCGCAGTCCAACGCACTAACCACTGAGCTACCGCGGCTACGAATTTCGATATATATATATATATATATATATATATATATATATATATATATATATATATATATATATATATATATATATATATAGATAGATATATAGATATATATATATATATATATATATATATATATCTATATATCTATCTATCTATCTATATATATATATATATATATATATATATATATATATATATATATATATATAGATATATATAGATAGATATAGACAAAAGCATACAAAATAAATAAAATACAAAAATGAACAAAAAAACATTAAATACTAACCCTGTTCTAAGGAGTATCGTAACAACAAAAGTATTTATTTAAGTTGAATTATTTATAATGTTTAGTTATTAAAATTTGATTACTTCTTGTTAGTCTCTATAGAGAAGATTCAATAATTAAATAATGAATATTATAAAAATATATGGTTATAATCAAACTAAATTTGAATTTATATTAAAAATTTAATTGTGTTTTTTGGGTTTTTCTCAAATGGTTCTCAAGTTTTTTCTATAAGAGATAGCCCATTAAATGCACTTTAAATTTGTATATATTATTCCTTCTTCTTTGTACATCAAATGTTATAGTCAAAATACAAAACTATGTCCACCCTACCTTTCCACTATATATATATATATATATATATATATATATATATATATATATATATATATATATATATATATATATATATAATAATAATAATAATATTAGTTTGGCACTACAGCTCTATAAGAACTTAGGCCGAGCTCTCTCACCATTTTGAGCTGTGCGTGTTATATTTGTACTCAAAGTGGTGGGACCTACAGTTTATTGCCGAATCCGAACGGCGGGTGAGAGCTTTTCATAGGCATTTTTTTTTACTCTCGTAGGTTTGCCATTAACTGACGAGAGGTAGCGCGGTATACAAAAAATGTTTCTATGAAAAGATGTTTTTAGCCCCAGTCCAGGCTTGAACCGGGGACCTTTCGGCTCGCAGTCCAACGCACTAACCACTGAGCTACCGCGGCTACGAATTTCGATATATATATATATATATATATATATATATATATATATATATATATATATATATATATATATATATATATATAGTGGAAAGGTAGGTTGGACATAGTTTTGTATTTTGACTATAACATTTGATGTACAAAGAAGAAGGAATAATATATACAAATTTAAAGTGCATTTAATGGGCTATCTCTTATAGAAAAATAGAAAAAATATATATATATATATATATATATATATATATATATATATATAGATATATATAGATAGATATAGACAAAAGCATACAAAATAAATAAAATACAAAAATGAACAAAAAAACATTAAATACTAACCCTGTTCTAAGGAGTATCGTAACAACAAAACTATTTATTTAAGTTGAATTATTTATAATGTTTAGTTATTAAAATTTGATTACTTCTTGTTAGTCTCTATAGAGAAGATTCAATAATTAAATAATGAATATTATAAAAATATATGGTTATAATCAAACTAAATTTGCATTTATATTAAAAATGTAATTGTGTTTTTTGGGTTTTTCTCAAATGGTAAAAATGTATATAATTTAAAAGAAAGTAAGTAACTCAAGTTACTGCTTTCTTATTTCTGTTTGTTCTGGTCGAATTCGATTTTTTTTACCTGCTTTTGAAACACAGCAAATCTTAAATAAAGAAAGTATAAAGATTTTTCATTTTACATTTTTAATATTAAACCAGTTGGGAAGGTTAGATCACATGGGAAATTTTAAAGTAGGTGTAATTATGATAGTTAGGATTATCAAAATTATAGTCGGTCTAAGCCAACTATAAATACCCTACACATATGTGTGGTTACCATTCAAAGTGATATATAGGTCACCAGGGTATACGAATCCTGAAAATACCTACAAACATTCAATTGCTAAAGAATTTCCATTCATTTGATACCCATATTTACATATGGGTAGGTGTACCGAATTTCGATTTTTTTTTTTGGTGAACCACAACCACAACATTATTATCATGTATTTGAGCATGATGTCACTGTATATTTGACCAAAAAAGTTTACCTAAGCACGTATACATAAAAATTGATCTTTATATTTACATTTTATATGAGGTATTTGAACATAAGTGGTCGGATCATAGGTCACAATGGACCGATCTCGCCAATTTTTTCGCACATACAGCGTAGGTATATTAGTAATCTAAGTTATAAGTTTCATTTATCTAGCTCTTCAAAAAGTAGTAGGGATTTCAACAGACAGACGGACAGACGGACAGACAGACAGACAGACAGACAGACAGACAGACGGACAGACGGACATCGCTAAATCGACTCAGGAGGTCATGTTGATCAAGAATATATATACTTTTCCATACCGGAGATGCTTCCTTCTGGGTGTTACAAACGGCGTACCAAACTGAATATACCCTTCCACTCTTAGTGTAGGGTATAAAAATTTACAACTTAAAGTAATTTCATAAGGGAAAGATCCGTAGGTTGGGCCGGTCCATAGGCTGGGCCACCGCTATTTTTTGTTTTTTTTTACACTGGCGATCTTAAAGTTTTAATGGTACATTTCAAGTAACATTGCACTCCAACTTTTCGTGTAACCATAAAAGTTTCTTTTATAAGAGATAAATTATATATATATATATATATATATATATATATATATATATATATATATATATATATATATATATATATATAGGGGAAAAGTAGGTTGGTCATAGATTTGTATTTTTACTATAACATTTTATGTACAAAGAAGAAGGAATAATATATACCAATTTAAAATGCATTTAATGGGCTATCTTTTATAGAAGAAACTTACTCAAAAAATTCTTTCAAATCCCATTAAAATAGGTCAATAGGACAATTATTGATTTAATAGTATACAAAAAATAAATCTTTTCATATAAACTCAATGACAATATCATGGTACTTTCTGGTATTAAATGGTATTTTCCGATTAAAATAATAATTTATCCTTTTGACTATTTTTAACAGTAAAAAATTTTTATATACATACAGCGTAGGTATATTAGTAATCTAAGTTATAAGTTTCATTTATCTAGCACTTCAATTCTAAAAGTAGTAGGGATTTCAACAGACAGACAGACAGACAGACCTACGGACAGACGGACATCGCTAAATCGACTCAGGAGGTCATGCTGATCAAGAATATATATACTTTTCCATACCGGAGATGCTTCCTTCTGGGTGTTACAAACGGCGTACCAAACTGAATATACCATTTCACTCTTAGTGTAGGGTATAAAAATTTACAACTTAAAGTAATTTCATAAGGGAAAGGTCCGTAGGTTGGGCCGGTCCGTAGGCTAGGCCACCGTTATTTTTTGTTTTTTTACACTGGCGATCGTATAGTTTTAATGGTATATCTCAAGTAACATTGCACTCCAACTTTTCGTGTAACCATAAAAGTTTCTTCTTCTATATATATATATATATATATATATATATATATATATATATATATATATATATATATATATATATAGGGGAAAAGTAGGTTGGACATAGTTTTGAATTTATTTATGAATTTATTTACTATAACATTTTATGTTCAAAGAAAAAGAAATAATATATACCAATTTAAAGTGCATTTAATGGGCTATCTTTTATAGAAGAAACTTACTCAAAAAATTCTTTCAAATCCCATTAAAATAGGTCAATAAGACAATTATTGATTTAATAGTATACAAAAAATAAATCCTTCCATATAAACTCAATGACAATATCATGGTACTTTCTGGTATTTAATGGTGTTTTCCGATTAAAATAATAATTTATCCTTTTGACTATTTTTAACAGTAAAAAAATTTTATTTATATAGTATATAATGTATATGCACAGTATTTTTGATAGTCTGTTTATACTATGTTCTGGATAATCATGTATCATTTTCATGTTTAGTGTTTGATCCAGAATGCTAAATAAATAATTAAATACAAATATTTTTAAACATTAAACGATAAAAATATTATTTTATCGTTTATTATTTTGGGTCCACTGTATATAAAATATATAAAGCTTCATGTTTGCTTTATATATTTTATATACAGTGGAACCAAAATAATAAACGATTAAATAATATTTTTAAATTTAAGTTGAAATACAAAAAAAAAATTCGTGAAAAACAATTGAACATAATTTTCAAAAAAAGGAATTAATATAACAATTTTTACAAAAGAAAAACCCAACGAAAATGTGTATTTTCCAATTTTTTTTTTTAAACTTTGCCATGTCGAAAAACAACAACAATGAGAACACCCAAACGCTTCAATTTAAAACATACAATTTAAAGTATTACTTACAAATTAATTCGACCAAAGACGTCGAACGCACGACTGTTTGCAACCACCATTTTGAACTGAATGAAAATTTTGTCGTTGAAGTTTAACTTTAAACTCATCGAAAAAAAAAGCAAACGACGCGCAGTGAGGCAGAGAGTACCAAAAGTTGGCGAAAAGCTCAAATTGTGTTATTTTTAGAAAAATAAGTAAGTTTAACAATCAACATTAAGATCAAGGTTTTTAAAAGTGGGCGTGGTAAACTGAAATGATTAAATTAATATATGTTGGGAACTACGGGATCTACAGTGATGCAACTTTATAGAAGAATGTTTTTCGTTAATATAATGCAGTTCTCGAAAATTCATTTTGATTGGACAAGTGGGCGTGGTACCTCTCATGTATGAAAAATGTTCAAAATATCATATATTCTCTTAATTCACTTGTCCAAATTTCATCTTGATTGGACAAGTGGGCAGTACCACGCCCCATACAACCAAAAATTGTGGATATTATTAATATTAGTATAAATGGTCGGTCGCTTAAATGTGAATAACTCGGAAAAGGCAAAATTTTCATTTGCGTTTTGAAAAATTTAATATGTGTACTATGTAAAAATATAATCAGTTTTGCCGCAGCGTGCTCGGAACGTTTTTGTTTTCATATTTGTAAATAATAAATAATCAAAAAAAAAATAAAAAAAAAGTGAATTTACTCCAGCATTTTTTCTTTCTAAAGTATAAACATTTTTTAAAACTATAATATTGCATAGATACCAGGTGTATATGACTGCATTACAAAAAAAAATAGTTTTTATGGTTTTTAAAATAAACAGTTCAAAAAATTGATCACAAATTCGACAATATTTTTCCTTGCAATTCTTGCGAAAATTTGGCTGTGTTTGAGAGAGTGTAGGGAAAATTTAGATACATATGATATAAATTGAGTGATTAAACATTGTAGGCAATTTAATTTGCTATACAATGAAAAATAAATAGTCTCTGAGGTCAATTTGACTTTTGATATTTTCGCCAACTTAAGGTACTCGCTGTGAGAAGGAGTCAAAATTCTCTCTCAAAATTGGAGGTGAAAAAGATTGCATTCACCAGTCCGCAGATGGACAGAGCGGAGCTAAATTGTCACTAGGTACTAAATTATGTATATTGGAAAGCAGTTTCATTAAAAGTTTATTGAATATATTATGTTCTTACAGTAAGGTAATAAAGAAATAAAATTTAATGAGGTTTTTATTAGGTAGCTAATACAATTTTTATTTAATCGCAACTTAACAAAAATTTCGATTGGTAATTTAAACCTATTTATTACATGAATCAATATATATTTTTTTTATATTTTTGAAAATATATGTTGAATTATGGGCATATATTGTATACATTTTGTTGGTTAAAAACATTGCTATTATAATTCCATATTTTTGTGAATATACGCACGTAATAAAATTGAATAATTTTTACTTAATTTGAATATAATTGCTAGCGTAATATTTTTTGTATGGAATACTACGTTTTTTACATAAGTATTTAAAACAAATTTAAATATATTTTATTTAATTTCATTACGATATTTTTTCTTAGTTCAAAATTACTTAAAAATATCTTTTTATTTCTCTACTTTTCTCGTCTGCTTATTATCAAAGCCTATGGAAAGATGCGAGTCGTACGCGGCTGTGGATATATTCCGGACGATCGTACAGATGACCATGAATGTACGAAGCGCCTTGGCACCCATGATGTCCAGGCCACCTACTGCGCATGCACTGCCGACCTATGTAACGCAGCAACGTATATATTGCGTAACAGGGGTTACAGCAATGTTATAATAATCGCACTGCCTTATACACTATACACAATAGTTACTCGACTGTTTGCACATAATTCCCCGCTAAATTCATAAATGGCGTGAGCATTACATGCGCTCGATGCGAAACATGGACTGCAATAGATGGAGCGAACTGTTATTGATGAAGACGATATTCTTTACTATAATTGGGCAACAGTAGTGTTGGCTGAGGTGTTCTTGAAATATGTATAATTAAAAAATGTAGCAATAAGATTTAGGAGTATTCAAAATAAAAAAAAAACTATGACGTCGCAGTTAGAGATAATGTAACTAAGGTATTTATTTCTACATACATATATTGTATATAATGTAAGAAACACACAAACATGTAAACACGCCTGCACCAAAAATGTGTATACTAATTATGCTATAATTGTGAGGACACAAAAAAAAATTGTACTTTGTCATTCTCAAAGTACACAAAGGAAGCATGTAATCAAAAGCTATAATAAATAATTTATTACACCTATAATATATAAATGAGTTAAATTAATCAATACAATCAATAATAAAAATAATAATAACAACAACAATAATAACAATAATAATAAATATAAATATAAATATAAATATAAATATAAATATAAATATAAATATAAATATAAATATAAATATAAATATAAATATAAATATAAATATAAATATAAATATAAATATAAATATAAATATAAATATAAATATAAATATAAATATAAATATAAATATAAATATAAATATAAATATAAATATAAATATAAATATAAATATAAATATAAATATAAATATAAATATAAATATAAATATAAATATAAATATAAATATAAATATAAATATAAATATAAATATAAATATAAATATAAATATAAATATAAATATAAATATAAATATAAATATAAATATAAATATAAATATAAATATAAATATAAATATAAATATAAATATAAATATAAATATAAATATAAATATAAATATAAATATAAATATAAATATAAATATAAATATAAATATAAATATAAATATAAATATAAATATAAATATAAATATAAATATAAATATAAATATAAATATAAATATAAATATAAATATAAATATAAATATAAATATAAATATAAATATAAATATAAATATAAATATAAATATAAATATAAATATAAATATAAATATAAATATAAATATAAATATAAATATAAATATAAATATAAATATAAATATAAATATAAATATAAATATAAATATAAATATAAATATAAATATAAATATAAATATAAATATAAATATAAATATAAATATAAATATAAATATAAATATAAATATAAATATAAATATAAATATAAATATAAATATAAATATAAATATAAATATAAATATAAATATAAATATAAATATAAATATAAATATAAATATAAATATAAATATAAATATAAATATAAATATAAATATAAATATAAATATAAATATAAATATAAATATAAATATAAATATAAATATAAATATAAATATAAATATAAATATAAATATAAATATAAATATAAATATAAATATAAATATAAATATAAATATAAATATAAATATAAATATAAATATAAATATAAATATAAATATAAATATAAATATAAATATAAATATAAATATAAATATAAATATAAATATAAATATAAATATAAATATAAATATAAATATAAATATAAATATAAATATAAATATAAATATAAATATAAATATAAATATAAATATAAATATAAATATAAATATAAATATAAATATAAATATAAATATAAATATAAATATAAATATAAATATAAATATAAATATAAATATAAATATAAATATAAATATAAATATAAATATAAATATAAATATAAATATAAATATAAATATAAATATAAATATAAATATAAATATAAATATAAATATAAATATAAATATAAATATAAATATAAATATAAATATAAATATAAATATAAATATAAATATAAATATAAATATAAATATAAATATAAATATAAATATAAATATAAATATAAATATAAATATAAATATAAATATAAATATAAATATAAATATAAATATAAATATAAATATAAATATAAATATAAATATAAATATAAATATAAATATAAATATAAATATAAATATAAATATAAATATAAATATAAATATAAATATAAATATAAATATAAATATAAATATAAATATAAATATAAATATAAATATAAATATAAATATAAATATAAATATAAATATAAATATAAATATAAATATAAATATAAATATAAATATAAATATAAATATAAATATAAATATAAATATAAATATAAATATAAATATAAATATAAATATAAATATAAATATAAATATAAATATAAATATAAATATAAATATAAATATAAATATAAATATAAATATAAATATAAATATAAATATAAATATAAATATAAATATAAATATAAATATAAATATAAATATAAATATAAATATAAATATAAATATAAATATAAATATAAATATAAATATAAATATAAATATAAATATAAATATAAATATAAATATAAATATAAATATAAATATAAATATAAATATAAATATAAATATAAATATAAATATAAATATAAATATAAATATAAATATAAATATAAATATAAATATAAATATAAATATAAATATAAATATAAATATAAATATAAATATAAATATAAATATAAATATAAATATAAATATAAATATAAATATAAATATAAATATAAATATAAATATAAATATAAATATAAATATAAATATAAATATAAATATAAATATAAATATAAATATAAATATAAATATAAATATAAATATAAATATAAATATAAATATAAATATAAATATAAATATAAATATAAATATAAATATAAATATAAATATAAATATAAATATAAATATAAATATAAATATAAATATAAATATAAATATAAATATAAATATAAATATAAATATAAATATAAATATAAATATAAATATAAATATAAATATAAATATAAATATAAATATAAATATAAATATAAATATAAATATAAATATAAATATAAATATAAATATAAATATAAATATAAATATAAATATAAATATAAATATAAATATAAATATAAATATAAATATAAATATAAATATAAATATAAATATAAATATAAATATAAATATAAATATAAATATAAATATAAATATAAATATAAATATAAATATAAATATAAATATAAATATAAATATAAATATAAATATAAATATAAATATAAATATAAATATAAATATAAATATAAATATAAATATAAATATAAATATAAATATAAATATAAATATAAATATAAATATAAATATAAATATAAATATAAATATAAATATAAATATAAATATAAATATAAATATAAATATAAATATAAATATAAATATAAATATAAATATAAATATAAATATAAATATAAATATAAATATAAATATAAATATAAATATAAATATAAATATAAATATAAATATAAATATAAATATAAATATAAATATAAATATAAATATAAATATAAATATAAATATAAATATAAATATAAATATAAATATAAATATAAATATAAATATAAATATAAATATAAATATAAATATAAATATAAATATAAATATAAATATAAATATAAATATAAATATAAATATAAATATAAATATAAATATAAATATAAATATAAATATAAATATAAATATAAATATAAATATAAATATAAATATAAATATAAATATAAATATAAATATAAATATAAATATAAATATAAATATAAATATAAATATAAATATAAATATAAATATAAATATAAATATAAATATAAATATAAATATAAATATAAATATAAATATAAATATAAATATAAATATAAATATAAATATAAATATAAATATAAATATAAATATAAATATAAATATAAATATAAATATAAATATAAATATAAATATAAATATAAATATAAATATAAATATAAATATAAATATAAATATAAATATAAATATAAATATAAATATAAATATAAATATAAATATAAATATAAATATAAATATAAATATAAATATAAATATAAATATAAATATAAATATAAATATAAATATAAATATAAATATAAATATAAATATAAATATAAATATAAATATAAATATAAATATAAATATAAATATAAATATAAATATAAATATAAATATAAATATAAATATAAATATAAATATAAATATAAATATAAATATAAATATAAATATAAATATAAATATAAATATAAATATAAATATAAATATAAATATAAATATAAATATAAATATAAATATAAATATAAATATAAATATAAATATAAATATAAATATAAATATAAATATAAATATAAATATAAATATAAATATAAATATAAATATAAATATAAATATAAATATAAATATAAATATAAATATAAATATAAATATAAATATAAATATAAATATAAATATAAATATAAATATAAATATAAATATAAATATAAATATAAATATAAATATAAATATAAATATAAATATAAATATAAATATAAATATAAATATAAATATAAATATAAATATAAATATAAATATAAATATAAATATAAATATAAATATAAATATAAATATAAATATAAATATAAATATAAATATAAATATAAATATAAATATAAATATAAATATAAATATAAATATAAATATAAATATAAATATAAATATAAATATAAATATAAATATAAATATAAATATAAATATAAATATAAATATAAATATAAATATAAATATAAATATAAATATAAATATAAATATAAATATAAATATAAATATAAATATAAATATAAATATAAATATAAATATAAATATAAATATAAATATAAATATAAATATAAATATAAATATAAATATAAATATAAATATAAATATAAATATAAATATAAATATAAATATAAATATAAATATAAATATAAATATAAATATAAATATAAATATAAATATAAATATAAATATAAATATAAATATAAATATAAATATAAATATAAATATAAATATAAATATAAATATAAATATAAATATAAATATAAATATAAATATAAATATAAATATAAATATAAATATAAATATAAATATAAATATAAATATAAATATAAATATAAATATAAATATAAATATAAATATAAATATAAATATAAATATAAATATAAATATAAATATAAATATAAATATAAATATAAATATAAATATAAATATAAATATAAATATAAATATAAATATAAATATAAATATAAATATAAATATAAATATAAATATAAATATAAATATAAATATAAATATAAATATAAATATAAATATAAATATAAATATAAATATAAATATAAATATAAATATAAATATAAATATAAATATAAATATAAATATAAATATAAATATAAATATAAATATAAATATAAATATAAATATAAATATAAATATAAATATAAATATAAATATAAATATAAATATAAATATAAATATAAATATAAATATAAATATAAATATAAATATAAATATAAATATAAATATAAATATAAATATAAATATAAATATAAATATAAATATAAATATAAATATAAATATAAATATAAATATAAATATAAATATAAATATAAATATAAATATAAATATAAATATAAATATAAATATAAATATAAATATAAATATAAATATAAATATAAATATAAATATAAATATAAATATAAATATAAATATAAATATAAATATAAATATAAATATAAATATAAATATAAATATAAATATAAATATAAATATAAATATAAATATAAATATAAATATAATAAATATAATAAATATAATAAATATAATAAATATAATAAATATAATAAATATAATAAATATAATAAATATAATAAATATAATAAATATAATAAATATAATAAATATAATAAATATAATAAATATAATAAATATAATAAATATAATAAATATAATAAATATAATAAATATAATAAATATAATAAATATAATAAATATAATAAATATAATAAATATAATAAATATAATAAATATAATAAATATAATAAATATAATAAATATAATAAATATAATAAATATAATAAATATAATAAATATAATAAATATAATAAATATAATAAATATAATAAATATAATAAATATAATAAATATAATAAATATAATAAATATAATAAATATAATAAATATAATAAATATAATAAATATAATAAATATAATAAATATAATAAATATAATAAATATAATAAATATAATAAATATAATAAATATAATAAATATAATAAATATAATAAATATAATAAATATAATAAATATAATAAATATAATAAATATAATAAATATAATAAATATAATAAATATAATAAATATAATAAATATAATAAATATAATAAATATAATAAATATAATAAATATAATAAATATAATAAATATAATAAATATAATAAATATAATAAATATAATAAATATAATAAATATAATAAATATAATAAATATAATAAATATAATAAATATAATAAATATAATAAATATAATATATATAATAAATATAATAAATATAATAAATATAATAAATATAATAAATATAATAAATATAATAAATATAATAAATATAATAAATATAATAAATATAATAAATATAATAAATATAATAAATATAATCAATATAATAAATATAATAAATATAATAAATATAATAAATATAACAAATATAATAAATATAATAAATATAATAAATATAATAAATATAATAAATATAATAAATATAATAAATATAATAAATATAATAAATATAATAAATATAATAAATATAATAAATATAATAAATATAATAAATATAATAAATATAATAAATATAATAAATATAATAAATATAATAAATATAATAAATATAATAAATATAATAAATATAATAAATATAATAAATATAATAAATATAATAAATATAATAAATATAATAAATATAATAAATATAATAAATATAATAAATATAATAAATATAATAAATATAATAAATATAATAAATATAATAAATATAATAAATATAATAAATATAATAAATATAATAAATATAATAAATATAATAAATATAATAAATATAATAAATATAATAAATATAATAAATATAATAAATATAATAAATATAATAAATATAATAAATATAATAAATATAATAAATATAATAAATATAATAAATATAATAAATATAATAAATATAATAAATATAATAAATATAATAAATATAATAAATATAATAAATATAATAAATATAATAAATATAATAAATATAATAAATATAATAAATATAATAAATATAATAAATATAATAAATATAATAAATATAATAAATATAATAAATATAATAAATATAATAAATATAATAAATATAATCAATATAATAAATATAATAAATATAACAAATATAATAAATATAATAAATATAATAAATATAATCAATATAATCAATATAATAAATATAATATATATAATAAATTAAATATATCAAATAAATATCATAAATTAAATAATTGATAAAATAATGTATAAAAATAAATAATTAATAAATTAAACACAAATATATAACTGTAATAAACACTAAAATAATTGAAATTATCTAAACTTTTACATTTTCAGCCTTTCAAATGTGTTTGCTATTTACATAAATGTGGGGCATTCCAAGCCAGAAAGGTCAACAAATTTTGTAGTATTTGCACTGAAAAAAGTTTTAATTATTTGTTTTTTTGTTTAATAATTTTATAATAATTTTGTGATAAACTGACAATGAATAGGTTTTGATATTATTTTAATAGTTTTAATATTCAAATTATTAATTCAATATGACAAATTACAACTTTATCGATAAATCGCATTAAATACTATAAAATACTGTTAAAAAATAATTCAATTTTTTTATAATTATATCGTATGGTCCAAATTACAGAGCGTTTTTATCTGAGTGTAATTAAAGCAGTAAGTTTTTGCCTACCACAAAGTGTATTACTCCGGTTTGAGTATGTTTTATGCCCATAATTTTAACGAGTAGATGTCTATTAGTGTTTGTACCCATTAGATATCTTCATCTACTAGGCATATTTCATTCGGTAATTTTAAATGTTTTTTTACCTACGTGTTCTAACCATGAGATTTTTCCTAAAATATAGCCAAATAAAATATAATATAGACAAATTCCTTTTAAATGAACTTTAAAATTTTAAAAAATCAATAAATTCAGCAATAACTTCGAAGCAGATTTTAGCAAAAGTGTGAACTGGACGACAAAAACTAGACCGTATGCATGAAAAAATGGACGGGGACATATAAACTTTGCGCAAATTGGCCAATTAAAAAAATATTTATTATGTTTTTAAGGTAATAATTAAATTCAAAAGAATTCATGATATTACTACATATTAAACAACAGGTAACAATGGAAAGCGTGCAAAATATATATGAACGTGAACATTAATGAAGATGTGTTTTTTTTTGTGAATATGCACTGTGATATTCACATTATTATTTTTGTTTTACTTTTATACATAGTTTTTTTGTTAATTGTAAAATAATAAAGTTTTTCTTAAGTTAAGTTATATGTTATTTCATTTAATATATAAAAAAAACAAAAAAAATTAATATATGAACATTTTCACAGTGAGTTTACTGAATTTATAGAAGTGTGTGCTAACGATCAACATATGGTTTTTGGAATGAGCGACAGTAATAGCAATGCAATGTTTTCTATAACGACGGTTATGAAAAATAATAATAGATATATGCTCTGTTTTATCTCCGAGGGCTAATTGGTACCAATGTTCATCCGAACGATCGTTACTATTTTATGGATGCATAATTATCGATTGTTCTACCCGCTCATAATAATAAAGAGAAAAAATGAAATGTTACTGTGTGAAACGAAAAGCACCGCATGGGAAAAAATAAATGAAACGTTTATTTGTTAAAATTTTTCATCTTTTTTTTTTAATTACAAAATATTCATGATGTATGATTTTTTTGAAAGACCAAAAAAGAACAAAGAAAACCCAAGATTCTCTGATATGGAATTCGATAGTGTAATTGAATTCAAAAAGAATTACTTTGAAGAAATTTTCAGATCATCACGAACCAGAAAAATAACATAATGGTATGTAACGATGGATCTTTGGGGCGGACGTTTAAATAAATAATTTATATATTTAGGTCCTGCCTAGTTTAATTGCCGGCGCTTATAAACGCCACTGGCCTAAGGATTGGGATGACGGCACTAAAAAGCGCCAGGGCAAGCATAACGTTTTTAGCCGATGATTTGCTGTTCAGTGATGATTCATTTTATTATAATAAAAACTTTCTATTTATACTTAATCCTAGTTTGACATTTATCATTTTGACATAGATTTGACATAACTTTTTTGACAATTAAAAACATAGAATAAAATATAGTGATGTATATTGGGTACCTTACACCCTCACCATCAAGTGAAAAATTTATAATTTTTATAATTCAATCACAAATAATAATTTTTAAATTTAAAACTAACAATATATATGTATATATATATATATATATATATATATATATATATATATATATATATATATATATATATATATATATATGTATATATATATATATATATATATATATATATATATATATATATATATATATATATATATATATATTTATTTTTTTTTTAATTTATTATAATCCATTTCTTAAACATGTTGTTGTGATATTTTTTAATTTACCTTGAATTTCTAATACTGAGTTTACTCCCTCTCTTTTAATTACTTTAAATGGTCCACGATATGGTCGTTGATTTTTCTTTTTTTTTATTAATTTTTTTATTAATGTGTTTTACGACTTAGTACTCATTCTCCTACCTCTAATGTTTGTTGAGCTTAAATATATATATATATATATATATATATATATATATATATATATATATATATATATATACATATTTCATTTTTTTTTTTAATTTATTGTAATCCATTTCTTTAATATGTTGTTGTGATATTTTTTGAATTTACCTTGAATTTCTAATACTGAGTTTACTCCCTCTCTTTTGTGAATTCTGTTATGGCCATAGATTCAAATATTATATCTTTCTTGTTCAAAGAATTAGCTTTTTATATTATATTTTTAAATTATGCATTTTTGATGATAGTTTCTCCAAAGTCAGCTGTGTGCTCAGTGGATTTTCACTATATCTTTATATCTTTATAATTATTATAATTATTAACTTCAATGCTACATCTTCCAGAACCGTGTGGTAAAAACCTTGGTTTTCTTACATTTTTCAAATCTGCTATGGATGTACAATCCCATATAAAAAGTTGATCAAGCTTTTGCTCGGATATGCACTCCTTAATTTTGTTGCTGTCATTCCTGTCTGAATGCAATTTTTTATGCATATTTTTAGTTACTGCTAAAATTACATAATTTCTAGTTTCATTTCCGGTGGGTATCATTGCTTTTAATGATTCGCTATTTAGTACTATCCTTGACAATGCATCTGCATTGGTGTTCATCTTTCCTTTCTTATATATAATCTCAAAATCGTAATCATATAAATCCAATCTGATTCTAGTCATTTTTGACGACGGATTTCTATGTGAGAAAAGTGATACTAATGGTCTATGGTCAGTGATTACAGAAAATTTTCTACCATAGAGGTATGGTTTAAAGTAATGTATACCCCAGTGGATAGCTAAAAGATCCTTCTCTATTATTGGTTTATTCAAGTCATGCTTCGATAATGACTTGCTTGCGTATGAAATTGGTAAATCGTAACCAACGTCACCTTGTGACAATACTGCTCCTAATGCATAATTCGACGCATCTGTGGTTAGCACAAATGGTTTGGAAAAATCTGGATATTGTAAAATTGGTTGCATTTTCAGGGATTGGATAATTTTGTATTGCATTGTTTTTAGCTGGATCAGTTTTGATTCCATTATTAATTATAAGATGACCGAGATATACGACCTCAGCCTTTAAGAAACTGCATTTATTTGCATTTAGTTTTAAATTAAATTTTCTCAATCTATGAAATACTTTTGTTAAATTATCATTGTGATGTTTCAAACTACATCCAAAGACAATGATATCATCGACGTATATAAAAGCTTCTGCATCTAGACTACTTAATGCGATCGTCAGCATTCTTTGAAAACTATTAGAAGATATTATCAAGCCAAAAGGTAATCTTTTAAATTGAAAATGACCATTTCCAGTGGAAAAAGATGTCAGAGGTCGCGATTCCTCATCTAAATTTATCTGGTGGAATGAACTAGTCATGTCCAATGTTGAAAAGCATTTTGCTTTTCCTAACTTGTCGAGCACATCTTCTATTCTTGTTAAATGAAATTTATCGTTAACGATTTTATTACTTTCGAAAATCTACGACTAAACGCCATTTCTTTTCAGCAGTAGTTGATTTCTTGGGTACTACGAGCAATGGTGAGTTGTACGGACTTATCGAATGCTCAATAATGTCGTCGACTAATAATTGATTGACTTGCTCATTTATCTCTTTCATTTGCGTTTTCGGTAGTCTATAATTTTTTATATAAACGAGTGTTAAATCTGTTGTTTGTACAAATTACACTGTGCGCACTCATTTTGCCACCAGAAATGAAAGTTACATATTCTTATGGATTTTGACATTCTAAGAATACTGGCGTTTTCAGTTTTTTCCCCACACGTCCAGTTTCAAGGATATTTGACAAAAAAGAAAAACCACGTTCTTGAGAATTCTATTGGTTGGTTAGCGTTGATTATAATGTCAGACTTATTTTTATTTTATTCAAAACATGCATAACAGAAGACAAATTATATGTACAAATCAATTATTTAAATTCCTTTAACAGGAACTGAGATATGAAGCAAAAAGGACTCATTTTTAGGCTAAAAATAGACTCATTCCTGCCTAGTTTAATTGCCGGCGCTTATAAACGCCACTGGCCTAAGGATTGGGATGACGGCACTAAAAAGCGCCAGGGCAAGCATAATGTTTTTAGCCGATGATTTGGCTGTTCAGTGATGATTCATTTTATTATAATAAAAACTTTCTATTTATACTTAATCCTAGTTTGACATTTATCATTTTGACATAGATTTGACATAACTTTTTTGACAATTAAAAACATATAATAAAATATAGTTATAAATATGGGGTAACTTACACCCTCACCATCAAGTGATAAATTTATAATTTTTATAATTCAATCAAAAATAATAATTTTTAAATTTATATATATATATATATATATATATATATATATACATATATATATATATATATATATATATATATATATATATATATATATATATATATATATATATAAATATATATATATATATATATATATATATATATATATATATATATATATATTTTTTTTTTTTAATTTATTATAATCCATTTCTTAAACATGTTGTTGTGATATTTTTTAATTTACCTTGAATTTCTAATACTGAGTTTACTCCCTCTCTTTTAATTACTTTAAATGGTCCACGATATGGTCGTTGATTTTTCTTTTTTTTTATTAATTTTTTTATTAATGTGTTTTACGACTTAGTACTAATTCTCCTACCTCTAATGTTTGTTGAGCTTAAATATATATATATATATATATATATATATATATATATATATATATATATATATATATATTTCATTTTTATACCCTACACTAAGAGTGAAAGTGTATATTCAGTTTGGTACGCCGTTTGTAACACCCAGAAGGAAGCATCTCCGGTATGGAAATGTATATATATTCTTGATCAGCATGACCTCTTGAGTCGATTTAGCGATGTCCGTCTGTCCGTCTGTCTGTCCGTCTGTCCGTCTGTCCGTCTGTCCGTCTGTCTGTCTGTCTGTCTGTCTGTCTGTCTGTCTGTCTGTCTGTCTGTCCGTCTGTTGAAATCCCTACTACTTTTAAAATAGAAGAGCTAGATAAATGAAACTTATAACTTAGATTACTAATATACCTACGCTGTATGTTGCGAGATCAGTGCACTGTGACCTATGATCCGACCACTTATGTTCAAATACCTCATATAAAATGTACATATAAAGATCAATTTTTATGTATACGTGCTTAGGTAAACTTTTTTGGTCAAATATATATTGATATCATGCTCAAATACATGATAATAATGTTTTCCGGCGAAAACACTTGTGGTTCACAAAAAAAAAATGGAAATTCGGTACACCTACCCATTTGTAAATATGGGTATCAAATGAATGGAAATTCTTCAGCGATTGAATGTTTGTAGTTATTTTCAGGATTCGTACTGTTTTTTTTTTTAATTTATTATAATCCATTTCTTTAACATGTTGTTGTGATATTTTTTGAATTTACCTTGAATTTCTAATACTGAGTTTACTCCCTCTCTTTTGTGAATTCTGTTATGGCCATAGATTCAAATATTATATCTTTCTTGTTCAAAGAATTAGCTTTTTATATTATATTTTTAAATTATGCATTTTTGATGATAGTTTCTCCAAAGTCAGCTGTGTGCTCAGTGGATTTTCGCTATATCTTTATATCTTTATAATTATTATAATTATTAACTTCAATGCTACATCTTCCAGAACCGTGTGGTAAAAACCTTGGTTTTCTTACATTTTTCAAATCTGCTATGGATGTACAATCCCATATAAAAAGTTGATCAAGCTTTTGCTCGGATATGCACTCCTTAATTTTGTTGCTGTCATTCCTGTCTGAATGCAATTTTTTATGCATATTTTTAGTTACTGCTAAAATTACATAATTTCTAGTTTCATTTCCGGTGGGTATCATTGCTTTTAATGATTCGCTATTTAGTACTATCCTTGACAATGCATCTGCATTGGTGTTCATCTTTCCTTTCTTATATATAATCTCAAAATCGTAATCATATAAATCCAATATGATTCTAGTCATTTTTGACGACGGATTTCTATGTGAGAAAAGTGATACTAATGGTCTATGGTCAGTGATTACAGAAAATTTTCTACCATAGAGGTATGGTTTAAAGTAATGTATACCCCAGTGGATAGCTAAAAGATCCTTCTCTATTATTGGTTTATTCAAGTCATGCTTCGATAATGACTTGCTTGCGTATGAAATTGGTAAATCGTAACCAACGTCACCTTGTGACAATACTGCTCCTAATGCATAATTCGACGCATCTGTGGTTAGCACAAATGGTTTGGAAAAATCTGGATATTGTAAAATTGGTTGCATTTTCAGGGATTGGATAATTTTGTATTGCATTGTTTTTAGCTGGATCAGTTTTGATTCCATTATTAATTATAAGATGACCGAGATATACGACCTCAGCCTTTAAGAAACTGCATTTATTTGCATTTAGTTTTAAATTAAATTTTCTCAATCTATGAAATACTTTTGTTAAATTATCATTGTGATGTTTCAAACTACATCCAAAGACAATGATATCATCGACGTATATAAAAGCTTCTGCATCTAGACTACTTAATGCGATCGTCAGCATTCTTTGAAAACTATTAGAAGATATTATCAAGCCAAAAGGTAATCTTTTAAATTGAAAATGACCATTTCCAGTGGAAAAAGATGTCAGAGGTCGCGATTCCTCATCTAAATTTATCTGGTGGAATGAACTAGTCATGTCCAATGTTGAAAAGCATTTTGCTTTTCCTAACTTGTCGAGCACATCTTCTATTCTTGTTAAATGAAATTTATCGTTAACGATTTTATTACTTTCGAAAATCTACGACTAAACGCCATTTCTTTTCAGCAGTAGTTGATTTCTTGGGTACTACGAGCAATGGTGAGTTGTACGGACTTATCGAATGCTCAATAATGTCGTCGACTAATAATTGATTGACTTGCTCATTTATCTCTTTCATTTGCGTTTTCGGTAGTCTATAATTTTTTATATAAACGAGTGTTAAATCTGTTGTTTGTACAAATTACACTGTGCGCACTCATTTTGCCACCAGAAATGAAAGTTACCTATTCTTATGGATTTTGACATTCTAAGAATACTGGCGTTTTCAGTTTTTTCCCCACAGGTCCAGTTTCAAGGATATTTGACAAAAACGAAAAACCACGTTCTTGAGAATTCTATTGGTTGGTTAGCGTTGATTATAATGTCAGACTTATTTTTATTTTATTCAAAACATGCATAACAGAAGACAAATTATATGTACATATCAATTATTTAAATTCCTTTAACAGGACCTGAGATATGAAGCAAAAAGGACTCATTTTTAGGCTAAAAATAGACTCATTTTTGAGCATTTGTTTCTCAATATCCAGTTGAGCACCATTCTTGTGCTTTGTATTATAACTTAGCAAATCTCATAGATTTCAATCCTGTTTTATTCAAAAAAATCGTAAACGTCAGAATTGGGCATACGAATTAAAAAAAATGAAAAGTTTTAGAAAATAAAATAAAAATTATTATGCTTAATAAATTCGTAGAAATATTATTAATTCGTATTTTTTTTAATCTTTTACAATATTATTGTAATAAGGGAGATAGTTGGGTCAAATTTATCAATTCATTGATCCTCTTGATACCAGATATAAATCCTGATTCATAATAATATTTTACAAATACGGAATCCCATAACCGGTATCTAAAGGTCCAATGAATTGATAAATTTGACCCAACTATCTCCCTTACCACAATAATATTGTAAAAGGGTAAAAAAACGTACGAGTTACTAATATTTCTACGAAATTATTATGGTTAATAATTTTTGTTTTATTTTTAAAAACTTTTATTTTTTTTATTTTGTATGCCCAATATTGACGTTTGCGATTTTTTTTGAATAAAACAGAATTGAAATATTTGAGATTTGCTAACTTATAATGTAAAGCACAAGAATGGTGTACAACTGGGAACTGAGAAACAAATGCTCAAAAATGGGTCTTTTTTTAACCCCAAAATGAGTCCTTTTTGCATCATATCTCAGGTCCTGTTAAAGGAATTTTGAAAATTGATATGTACATATAATTTGTGTTCTGTTATTTGAATAAAATAAAAATTAGTCTGACATTATAATCAACGCTTACCAACCTATAGAATCCTCAAAAACATGGTTTTTCGTTTATCCCAAATATCCTTGAAACTGTACGTGTAGGGAAAATACTGAAAACGCCATTGTTCTTAGAATGTCCAAATCCATAAGAATATGCAACTTTTATTTCTGGTGTTGAAAATTGTTGTCAAATGTGCGCACCGTGTTATGTGTTATTTACACTAAGTTTCTCTCCAGAGAGATGAAAAATATCCTGATATTCTTTAAAAATATTAATTAATGAATTTTTTGCAACTGGATCGCTACTACCTATATCTAAATTCTCCAATAGAGTATGTAGCCTGTTCTCATTTTTTGTATTTATTTCATTGTAAGAAAAAATATTATAATTTTTTAAAGGTTGTACTTTACAATCGAGACTCTTTAAAATTAAATCAGTATCAGTGGTGTTTAATACTTTTACATATGTTACTCCTTTTGATGGTATTAAACTGTTTCCTATAAATATGCCTTTCGATATTTCTTCACTAAGGGTGTGTGCGAATTCGACTAAATTGCTGACTAAACTATATTGAATGGCTTTTCATTCGTTCGCCATTCGGTAACCGGTAATTGTTAAAGTCCATAATCAATTGATTATAATGGGTCATATTAATAACAAAAAAGGTATTTACTTTTAAGCAAGCTGATATATTTTTGAGCAAATTTTTAAATTTGTTTCAGAATTTTTATAGCAAATGGTCAGTTTAACGATTTTATTTATACCTACCAATTTAAAATTTTATATTTTTGAACATTAGCAAATAGTTTTTAGTATTTTAATTAAATGAAATGCGAAACGATTTTCGGAGCATTTGCTTCAAGTTTTGAGTAAAGTTTATTTTTATTAATATGACCCAATATGTCTGCTTGCTGTCATCCAATTTAGCCTGCTCGAAAATTTGCGAAATTGAAAAGTCGAACACTGCATTACCGACCAAATTTAGTTTAGTCGGCAATTTAGTCGAATTCGCCCTTAATACTATACTCCCTTCATTTGTTTTAATATCAAGAGACACTATTGATTCTAACCTTGCTGGTATAATAATATTTGTTGTATATAATTGTTTTGAAATCATTCGTAAAATAAACTCTTGGTTATTCATAATCATAATCTATTCGACACACAATTTTTGCTAAAACATCACGCCCTAAAATTCCATCAGTTGTGATTGGAAAATCATTATCAACTATATGAAAAATATGTTGAATACTTTCTGTCATAATTGACAAATTCAAATTTGCTGTACCTAAACATTCTATAGCTTCTCTCGTTATTCTAGTTAATTTGGACATCTCTCCTGTATACATATTTGAGAAATTTTTTATTTTGCACACAGAGACATCCGCTCCTGTGTCTATTAAAAATTTCAACTCTTCATTATTGGTTTTACATTTTAATATTATATAATTGTTTAAATTCTCCGATATTTTTAACATTCTTAATTTTGGTTGTGGCCTCTCTGAGCAACGTCTTTTGCTACCCGGCCTTCGAAGTTTCCCTGGTCGTTAGTGTAAAAATATAACCTATATGTATTGTTTTTACTTCTGTTGAAACTGTTGTTACTATTTTGATTCGGGACTATGGGGGCGATTATCACAAGGCAACGTGTCTGAGTGCTTCAACATGGCGAAGCCAGCGCAATCCTTGTCGGTGTCGTCTCAAATCAACTCACTGGTCACCAGAATTGGCAAATTGTAGAAGTCGGCTAAAGTGAGTGGCGAGCATCTCCCTCAGAGTGAGGGTTCGTGCGTTGGGTTTGGGTCCCACCACGGAAAAAACCTATGCGCCCAATGAAAACAAAAAAGAAGCCTCGGATAACAACCGATTACTACGATGACGACCCACGCAAACGTTTTAAGGACCATGATTTACGGATATGCATCTGGAATGTCCGGACCTTTTATAGGGAAGGTGCCTCTATCCAGCTGGCAGATGTCCTCGAAAAATATAAGGCTGACATCACCGCTATCCAGGAGATGCGATGGACGGGAGAGGGCTGTTCGAAACAAGCGTCCTGTGATATCTACTACAGCTGCCATGCGGAGAAACACATATTTGGATGTGGATTTGTGGTCGGCAAGAGACTCCACCACTTTGTCTCTATGTTCACGCCCGTGGACGAAAGGCTGGTAACAATCCGCATCAAGGCTAAATATTTCCATATCAGCCTAATTTGTGCACACGCTCCGACGAACGAAAAAGATGACGAGACAACAGAGCGCTTCTACGAGAGCCTAGACAACGCATACGATCGCTGCCCCCGCCACGATATCAAAATCGTGCTAGGCGATTTTAACGCCAAGGTGGGCAGAGAAGCCATCTATTGTCCCACAATCGGAAAATTTAGCCTATATGCCAACACTTCCGATAACGGAACGAGGCTAATCGACTTCGCCGCAGCACGAAACATGGTAGTTAGTAGCACTAGATTCGAATATTTCGATATCCACAAGGCCACATGGTTGTCGCCCGATCAAAAAACTCGAAATCAAATTGATCACGTTGTGATTGACGGAAGGCACGCTTCGAGCGTGATGGACGTACGCACTATCCGAGGTGCCAATATGGACTCGGATCATTACCTTGTAGCAGCCAAGGTCCGCACACGCTTAAGCGCTGCGAAGAACGTACGGAACCAAACGCAGAGAAAGCTAGACGTCGGAAAGCTGCAATCACAACAGACAATGCAAGCCTTTTCAACTCGACTCTCACACCTGCTTAGACAAAGCACTCCTCCTCTCGATGATATAAGCGCGCAGTGGAATCATATCTCCTGCTCTATGCGTACGGCTGCCGAAGAGGAGCTTGGATACCAACGCCCCCTGAGGAATCAGTGGAATGACCAAGAGTGTCGCGCGGCCACTGCAGAGAAATCCACCCTGCAGTCAGTAGCTACGCGAGCTGCGAAGGAGCGATACAAAGAGAAGAGTAGAGAAGAGAGAAGTCTTTTCAGACGTAAAAAAAGGGAGGCAGAAAGACGTGAGTGTGAGGAGATTGAGATGCATGGGGACAGGAGTGAGGCTCGAAAATTCTTCGAGAAAATAAGACACCTAGCCGGAGGTTCAAAATCCGGAGCCTCTTCCTGTAAAGATGAGAACGGAAATCTAGGGACAGATATCCAGAGCACACTGAAAATATGGAGGGATCACTTCTCTAAACTGCTGACCGGTGATGATGACCGCAATTCCACCGATAGAAAAGCAAACCCGGCAACCCCAGTACTTGATGACGACGTTGAGATTCCGCCACCCGACCATGACGAGGTCAGAACAGCCATTTGCTCGGCTGAAAAACAACAAAGCCGCAGGTGCTGATGGCCTGCCTGCTGAATTGTTTAAGACCGGAGGCGAAGAGCTAATAGAGAGCATGCACGAGCTCGTAAGCAGAATATGGTCGGATGAAAGCATGCCAAGTGACTGGAATCTCAGTGTACTCTGCCCAATCCTTAAGAAAGGGGATCCCACTATCTGCGTCAACTACTGTGGGATCAGCATACTCAATATCGCATACGAGGTTCTATCGAGCGTATTATGTGAAAGACTGAAGCCCATCGTCAACAGACAGATTGAACCATATCAGTGCGGCTTCAGACCTGGAAAGTCCACCATAGACCAGATTTTCACATTGCGCCTAATCCAGAAAAAGACCCTAGAAAAACAGATCGACACCTACCACCTATTAGTCGACTATAAAGCCGCCTTCGACACTCCGATAAGGGACGATTATACGCCGCAATGTCTGAGTTCGGTATACCTGCGAAACTTATAAGGCTTTGCAGGATGACCCTGAGCAACACACGTTGCTCAGTGAGAATAGGAAAAGACCTCTCCGAGCCATTTCATACCGAACGAGGTTTCAGACAGGGTGACTCCCTATCGTGCGACTTTTTTAACTTATTGATGGAGAAAATAGTTCGAGCTGCCGAACTCCGTCAAAGCGGCACTATCCTCAACAAAAGTGGCATGCTGCTCGCATATGCCGACGATATTGATATCATTGGCAGGAGCACACGAGCAGTCAGCGCAGCATTCTCCAGATTGGAGAAAGAGTTGCGTCGAATGGGTCTAGCGGTGAACGAGGACAAGACGAAGTTCCTTGTGTCAACAAACAAAAAAGAGTCCGTGCGTCTTGGACAAAAAGCTGATTTTGACACCCACAAGTTCGACATTGTGAAGGACTTCGTCTATCTGGGATCCAGCGTAAACAGCAACAACGACGTCAGCCTGGAGATCAAACGGAGAATAACTCTTGCCAACAGGTGCTACTTTGGGCTCAGTAGGCAATTGAGAAGCAGAGCCCTCTCTCGCCGGACAAAAATAACTCTCTACAAGTCACTCATCATGCCCGTCCTACTTTATGGTGCAGAAACATGGACGCTGGTCTCCACCGATGAGAGAGTACTGGGAGCGTTCGAGAGAAAGATTCTCCGTAAAATCTTTGGCCCTATCTGCTTTGCTAACGAGTATCGAATCAGGATGAACCACGAGCTGTATGAGTTATTCGACGACATTGACATAGTCAAGCGCATCAAGATCCAGCGGCTTCGCTGGCTAGGTCATGTCGAACGATGGATGAAAACACTCCAGCCAAGAAGGTACTTGAATCGAAACTCGAAGGTGGACAGCGTAGAAGAGGGCGTCCAAATCTGCGTTGGAAAGACCAAGTTGAGGACAACCTGGCAACGCTTGGTATTTCTAACTGGCGTCAGCGCGCGCAAAGCAGATCCGACTGGCGCGGCTTCATCTCAGCGGCCAAAACCGACCCACGGTTGTAAGGGCCATTTAAGTAAGTAAGTAAGTAAGTAAGTTTTGATTCGCATTACTGTGTCCCCTATTAGGATTATTATTAAATCCGACGCTTCTATATGAATTTTGTTATGATTGTTGTTGTTTCTAAAATTATTATTTAGGAGTTGCTATTGGTTTTATAATTGTTATTATAATTGTTTTTATAATTGTTATTGTTATTCTGATACCTGATATTATTGTTATACATTTGCCTACTATTAAATCCATTAAATGAACCTCTACCTTCTCTGAAATTTACATTATTAAATCTATCTCCTCTGTTTCGTATTTGAAAAATATTTTTATTTTCTAACCCTAAATTTCTTTCAGCTGTCATGCATCTTTCGACCGCTTCTTTAAATGTGTTCGGTACATTTGCAAGCAAAAGCTGTTGGAATTCAATATTTACTCCTTTCATGAAAACGTTAAAAGCCATACTATCGCTAACTTTATACACTGCTTCTTTTACTTCTTGTGTAGGACTCGATAATGTTTTTATTTCAAATGCGCTAAATTTTTCTGTAAGCTCTACGATTTTCTCTCTATAATCTGAAAATAAAACACAAAAAATTGGTTTGTTTTATTGTACCTAATTCTGTTAAAACTTGTTGCAAAGTTTTTGGATTTGTATATGCGCCTTCCAACAATTTTTTAAAATCTGAAAATGTTGTAGGTCTATTAGAATGACCCAAAATGCTACGTACTTGAGCTGTTAGTTTAAAATTGGAGACGAACTTAATATATAATGGTTTATCATCATCAACCAATAAATCATGCAATAGCTCCGCCTGTATGATAAAATCATCTAAATATTTAAATGCGCCTCTAAAAATTTGTAGACCTACCATAGATATATTGCAAATTTTCTTCTTGCCAAACGGTGGAAATCTAAATCACACTCAGTTTCAATTTTAATTATTTTTGAACCTTCTTTTATGCGAAAACTTTAAAATTTAAAATTTCAGTTTTATGCGCTATATAATTTTTATCATCTATATTTCCACTGATCTTATTTAAATTTTCTTCTAAAATTTTTAATCTTTCTAATTTTTTCTTTATGTATTCATTTCTATAAACTCTATCTTTGGTCTTTTTTAAATTACTCTCGAGTTTCTTTAACTCTAACAAATATTCTCTTATGGATTCCATTCATTTTATATTTTGGTTTTTATTATGTATTTATACTTGATTTTATGTAATGCAAAGCTTACAATCTAAAAGAGATCTATGTACATTTTTAATTTTTGTTTTCATATTGTAATTATTAGTTTTTGTATATATAAACATATTTTTTTTTTGTTTTTTTTTTATTTTTTTTATTTTTTTTTATTATTTTTTTATTTATTTTATATTTTATTTTATATATTTCATTTTCATAATTGAATGATGAGAAAAAGTAGTACGTACCAAATTCTCATCATTTGAAGATGAAAATAAATGATGAGAAAAGATGAAAAAAAATGATGCGAAAAAAGATGAGAAAAATGAAAAAAATGATGAGAAAAATTATGAGAAAAATTATGAGAAAAATTATGAGAAAAATTATGAGAAAAATTATGATAAAAATGATGAGGCAAATGATGATAAAATGATTAGAAAAATATGAGGACAAATGAGATAATGGACACATCCGATTCTGAATGATATGTAAGCAATGGTTTCGACATGTCCATTGAAAGATGAGGTGCTCCTGGACATGTCCATGTTGATCTCGGCCAATTTTTTTTTATTATTTTTTTTTTAATTTTTTTTTCATTATTTTTTGAAATGTTATAAAAGTGATTTTGGACATAACCACTGGAGGATGAGGTGCTCCTGGACATGTCCATGATGACCTCGGACAAACATTTTTTTTCAATATATTTTGAAATGTTATAAAAATGATTTTGGACATGTCCACTGGAGGACATGTCCACCTGGACATGTCGATGATGACCTCGGTCAATAATTTTTTTTTTTTTATTATTTTTTGAAATGTTATAAAAATGATTTTGGACATGTCCACTGGAGGAAGAGGTGCGCCTGTACATGTCCATGATGACCTTGGACAATTTTTTTTTTCATTATTTTTTGAAATGTTACAAAAATGATTTTGGTCATGTACACTGGAGGATGAGGTGCTCCTGGACATGTCCATGATGACCTTGGACTAAATTAGTTTTTTCATTATTTTTTGAAATGTTATAAAAATGATTTTGGACATGTCCAGTGGAGGATGAGGTGCTCCTGGACATGTCCATGATGACCTTGGACCATTTTTTTTTTTTTCATTATTATTTGAAATGTTATAATTATGATTTTGGACATGTCCACTGGAGAATGGATGAGGTGCTCACGGGCATGTCTAGGATGACCATGGAAATTTTTATTTTTGGGTTTGTTTTTGTTCGATGAATATCTGACATTGTTTAAATGAAAATACATTTATACATTTGTATTGTTAATGATTTTTTTTTTATTAAAAATATAACTGTTCAACAATATTATGATTTAATTTTACTAATAATAAATTTTCTAAATTATCCCTACTTAATTTATTTCGTAACCTAGTATGTATTATAGGTAATGCACTAAAAGCCCGTTCAACGGAAACTTGCGTAGCTGGAACATACAATGCAATTTCAGCTATATCTCCTAAAGATTTTTCTTTGTAATATATAGCTTTCCAGTATAGTAGTACGTCAATAATTTGTTTTTTGTCTTATATTCTCGTTTTGTCTTATATTTTTGTCTTATATTCTCGTTTTCGCACATTGATGCACTGAAAAAAAAATTCATAAATGGAATGAACGCCGTTAATTGAGACACCGTTCATAATATATTTTGAAAAAATCATTCTATTTATGAACTAATCTTCTTATATACGAATCGCATAATTAACATTATGCACTTATTCCAGTTACGTCGTAGACGTTATGTTTAGTTAACATGCATCTGTTATTGTGCTTTTAGATTTGAACTTTATGTGCATACTGGTTATGTGCAGGCTTTCTTAAATACACAAAAAAAAACGTTTCTGATTCTCAACATTCTCCCCCCTTATTTTAAGAAAAAATTATTATTAAAAAGAATAATAGTTTTTTCTTTTACATCATTAATATTTCAATATATTTCTTTATTTATTTAACTTACAATAAATTAAAATCAATAATTATTTTTTATATTATTATAATTTATTTTACTTATTTTCATTTTAAGAATCTTATTAATGCTTATCTTCGTTACTCAATTACTTAATTAATGGTCGCAGTTTTAGTGATATTTATATACTTTATGTAACGCTAAAAAGGAAAATGTATAACATTACAAGTCACTGAACGTTGCAATTGACAAAACAGTAGTTGATCAAGTTACCGCTTTGCAATCGCTGCGTTCTGTGTTGCTCTGTTGTTTGTCTTGTTTATTCATCTAAGTCATTAAATACTTTAATTTGTGTAACGATTTGTTTTCTTTTAAATATTTTGCGATATTTATAGAAAATAATACATTTAATTTTTATTGAGTATATCTTTAGTTATTGTTTATATTTTAATGTTTCTTCAAGTTTTTTATTACTTTTTTCTAGTCTATTAAATTAATTATACAAAAAAAATATAATTGTGTTTTCTATTAATTTAAAACATAAACTGCTGTGATCGATAGTTCTGTTACTCTCTATTTACGTATATAGGTTGGCTGGCTGCATTTTATTTGTTTCTGTCACTGTTTCGAAAAACATTGTTATCATCATTTATTCTCATCTTTCATCTTGATTTTCTTAGCATTGTTAAATTTGATGTCTTCTATGTTGCGTTGTTTTTTTAGCAAAATTGAATCGTATTTTGTTGAGAGCAGATACTAAAATTGGTACTTTTGTAATTTTATGTTTCTGGATATTAATACGAATTTGTCTTCTTTAAATGTTTTAAAAGTTCTTGTAGCGAAATTGCCATCTTCGGAAATCATTTTTAATTATACGTACATGTTGTTGTTTGATGTTGTTTTTTTTTTAATAATTCACTTGTTGTAAAAATATATAAATATTTGAAGTTCTTAGTGTTTTTAATTTTCATCTCCTCTTTTAAGAAATTATGTTCTTTGTCAGTATAATGTGTGAACCGTTGTTGATTTAGTACAATTATGATAACTTTGTTGATGTGTCAAATTTCTTTTTCCATAAGGTTTGCATTGACAGCTGAATAAGTGCATATGGAATAGCTCCTTCAACTTATTTACAAAATATTAGCGTGTTCCTTGGGTGATAAAAATGTTATCTTTTAATTATATGTACGTGAAGATGTAAAATGTTGTTGCTTCTTGTCGAACTTCCACATGCATGTTTATAGTGAGCTCCTTTCTTTTAATTAAACATGTTATTGATGTACAATTGTGGTTGTCCGCGCCATGACTCTCACATGTTTCTTTATCATTCTTCTCTTGTACTTCATTACATAATATTACCATTTCAGACCTTTACCCAACAAAATTAAACGATCTTCTTTGACAATTAAAATTTAAACTTAGTGTCTTCTGCGTCGAATTTTATTGTTTGGTGGACTGCTAGTTATTCTTCTTCTTTGTGCATGTTTTATTTCTTTGTCGTGGTTGAAATGCATTTCCAGAGCCAGAATTATTATTAAAAATACTTATTACTTTGTATTGTTTTCTTCCTTACTTACTTAAATGGCCCTTACAACCGTGGGTCGGTTTTGGCCGCTGAGATGAAGCCGCGCCAGTCGGATCTGCTTTGCGCGCACTGACGCCAGTTAGAAATACCAAGCGTTGCCAGGTTGTCCTCAACTTGGTCTTTCCAACGCAGATTTGGACGCCCTCTTCTACGCTGTCCACCTTCGAGTTTCGATTCAAGCACCTTCTTTGCTGGAGTGTTTTCATCCATTCGTTCGACATGACCTAGCCAGCGAAGCCGCTGGATCTTGATGCGCTTGACTATGTCAATGTTGTCGAATAACTCATACAGCTGGTTCATCCTGATTCGATACTCGTTAGCAAAGCAGATAGGGCCAAAGATTTTACGGAGAATCTTTCTCTCGAACGCTCCCAGTACTCTCTCATCGGTGGAGGCCAGCGTCCATGTTTCTGCACCATAAAGTAGGACGGGCATGATGAGTGACTTGTAGAGAGATATTTTTGTCCGGCGAGAGAGGGCTCTGCTTCTCAATTGCCTACTGAGGCCAAAGTAGCACCTGTTGGCAATAGTTATTCTCCGTTTGATCTCCAGGCTGACGTCGTTGTTGCTATTTACGCTGGATCCCAGATAGATGAAGTCCTTCACAATGTCGAACTTGTGGGTGTCAAAATCAGCTTTTTGTCCAAGACGCACGGACTCTTTTTTGCTTGTTGACACAAGGAACTTCGTCTTGTCCTCGTTCACCGCTAGACCCATTCGACGCAACTCTTTCTCCAATCTGGAGAATGCTGCGCTGACTGCTCGTGTGCTCCTGCCAATGATATCAATATCGTCGGCATATGCGAGCAGCATGACACTTTTGTTGAGGATAGTGCCGCTTTGACGGAGTCCAGCAGCTCGAACTATTTTCTCCATCAATAAGTTAAAAAAGTCGCACGATAGGGAGTCACCCTGTCTGAAACCTCGTTCGGTATGAAATGGCTCGGAGAGGTCTTTTTCTATTCTCACTGAGCAACGTGTGTTGCTCAGGGTCATCCTGCAAAGCTATAAATTTATAAATAATTTATATTTAACATCAGTTTTACTTTCAGTATTCATAATCTTTGTTTATATTACCTTACATCATAGTATTAAAATTTTATATTTTAATAGTATATTTATATCGAACATTTTACTTATGCCACTGTGTACATATTTTATTTTACTTTAAAATCTTTAATTTTTTCTTAATATATAGAACTTCTTTTATTTATAATTTCATTAGCACATGAATCAATGCTAATTATTTTCAAAAATACTTAGCTATTTATTCATGCACTAATTTATGAATTTAATCATTATTGCCAATTTTCAATTATGGTAAGCGCGCGCGATTTATGCATAACTACTTTTGTACATTCAATAGGTACATATATATTTTCATTACCGTGTAATGATCACATTTAAAACGTTTGTTAATTTTGTTAGATTGTGTATCACTTAAGAGTTATATGCTTTTAATAAGTTATTATGGAATTTTTTCCTTTTCCCTTGATACAGATCACTGTTGTCACAGGACTTATTATCGAAAGGACTTCATAGGGTCCTACCCAGATTGGTGAAATTTTGTTTTTCCTATTCTGGTTTTTTAATAAAACTTTATTGCCTTCCTGGACTGGTGCTAACAACATCTTTTCATAGAAACATTTTTCTATACCGCGCTACCTCTCGGCAGTAAACGGCTAACCTAAGAGAGTAAAACATTGCCTATGCAAAGCTCTCACCGGCCGTTCGGATTCGGCAATAAACTGTAGGTCCCACCAATTTGAGTACAAATATAACACGCACAGCTCAAAATGGTGAGAAAGCTCGGCCGAAGTTCTAAACAGGACTGTAGCGCCAAACTATTATTATTATTATTATCGCCTTCCTTAAAAGCTACCGTATTTAATGTATTACGTAACTTCGTTTAGATCTTTCCTTAGCTTTTTCTTGATTTTGTCTAACGATCTCATGTGTGCGCTGTATTTGGTATTTTAATACCTTATTGTAATCTTCACTGTTATAAATTGGTGAATATTTTCGTTTTAGGTTAGTTGGCATGTCAAATTCAAATCCGTATAAAGTACGACAAGGCGTTTGCCCTGTTGACATATGCACTGTGTTATTATGCACATGCATTGCCGAATTCAACCATTGGTCCCAGTTGGACCCTTCCTCTTTTGCAAAACATCTCAAATACTCCGCTAAAGGTCTGTGACTTCGTTCTAACGAGCCATTCGCCTGCAGGTGATAAGGTGTTATGTGCATTTTTTTAATGTTTAATAACTTGCACGTGTCTGAAAATAATTTTGACACAAAATTTGACCCATTATCTGTAATTAAAATTCTCGGAATATTATAACGCGTGATAATTTCCTCGTAAAAAGCTTTAGCTACTGTTCTTGCTTCCGCGTCTGGGATAGCTACGCAGCACATGTATTTTGAAAAATCGTCTTGAAAAGTTAATATATATTTATTTCCCGATACTTTTTCGGGCAAAATTCCTACCAAGTCCATATAAACCTTATCGAATAGACGTGTTGGCGTATCTGTCAAAACCATTGGCATTTTTGTTAACTTTGAACTTTTGTTCATTTGGCATTTAGGACAGTTTCTAACATATTCTTTTATTTGTTTCTGCATTCCCCTCCATTTAAATTGTTTTTTAATCCTAAAGTATGTTTTAAGTGTGCCCTGATGGCATCCTAGTGCTGAATCATGAAAATCTTTCATCACGGTTTTAATTTCATCTGGATCAGTTAATATTTGAGCTGAATTCGTTTCATTATTTGTATCTATTATTGTTTCATCTACGACTGGTGTACTGATTTGTGGTTTTATTTTTGTGATATGCTGATCTAAAATATTTTGTGTAGTTTTGGATCGTGTTTGTACGGCTGTAATATCCAGTTCTATATATGAAATTCTGCTTAAAGCATCCGCATTTAAATTCTTTTTGCCTGGTTTGTATATTATTTTAAAATCATATTCCGATAATTTGTGTCGGAAACGAGCAAGGCGGGATGTCTGATCTTTTAAATTTGCAATACCTTTTAGAGGCTGATGATCTGTAAAAATTTTGAATGGTCGCCTTAATAGGTATGCTCTAAAATTCTTTGTTGCCCAAACAATTGCTAAAAATTCCTTTTCAATGGTAGAATATCGTTTTTCTGCTCCATTTAAAGTTCTACTTGCAAACGCGATCGGTCGGTCGCTTCCTACTTCACATTGAGATAGGACTGCACCTACTGCTTCGTTACTTGCGTCTGTTGTTAGTAAAAAAGTTTTTGTAAAATCTGGATAATTAGCATAATATTGGAGGTGAAATTATTGATTCTTTCAATTTAATAAATGAATTTTGACAATTGTCCGTCCATTTAAATTTAACGTCCTTTTTAAGTAAATTATTAATTGGTAAAGATAACCTTGCCATATTGCTTATGAACTTTCTGTAATAATTAATTAATCACAAGAATGCTTGTACTTCTTTTCTGTTTCTTGGAACTGGAATATTTTTTACGCATTCGACCTTAGCGGGGTCTGGCAGCGCACCAAGTTCTGAATATTTATGCCCTAAATATACAACTTTACGACGTAAAAACTTACATTTTTCAGTATATAATTTTAAATTATGGTCTCTTAGTTTCTGTAATACTTTACTTAATCTGTGTTCATGTTCGCTTATATTTTTCCCATACACAACTATTTCATCAAGATATACAAAACAATCGATACCCTGTAACCCTGTTAAGATGTGATTCATTATTCTCTGGAAAGTTGCTGGTGCCCCTGTTAAACCGAAAGGCATCCTATTGAATTCAAAATGTCCAAGTCCTGTACTGAAGGTAGTTTTTTCTTTATCACCTTCTTTTACTAAGACCTGATGATAGTCACTTGCTAAATCTAAAGTTGAAAAATACCGACTGTGACCTAATTGATCTAATATTTCATCTATTCGCGGAATAGGAAATACCTGTTTTACGGTTACGTCATTTAATTTACGGAAATCTATGAAAAGTCTCCATTTTTTGTTACCGTCTTTGTCGCTCCTCTTCGGTACCAATAGTAATGGTGAATTCCAGGGTGATATGCTTGGCGATATAATGCCAGCATCTAACATTTTGTTAACCTGTCTATTAATTTCCTCTCTATGTGTGTGCGGAAGTTTTTATTGCTTTTGGTTAATTGGTGGTTGATTCCATTGTGTTGTTATGTCGTGTTTAAGTATCGGCGTGTATGACAGTTCGTCAACTTCTAAGTGAAAAACATCGTGGTAAGAAATACAAAGATTTTGTAATGATGTGATTTCATCCTTATTTAAAGAATCATCGATGTTAATTTTTTCTAATAATCTATTAATCCTATTTTTTATATTCACTGAATTTATAGTATTTATTGTAGAATTGTTTGTATCTGATTCCCTATACTGATTAAAATTTGAAAATTTCAGTTTAAAATTGTTGTCTATTATAATGTCCTTTTCTGTAGCATTTAATACTGAGACATAAACTTTATTTTTGTTATTATTCGATAAGCTTTCTCCCAAATATTCTCCAGGATAAATTTCTTGTTTATACAATTGTAATTTTTGTTTTTAGTGTAATTTCTACTATTTTTGCGGTTCTCGGCATGATTTTTATTTCATGATTGTAATAAATATTTTCTATGTCGGCTCGCGTTTTCATTTGTAATCGGATAGTGTGATTCTTTCCTTTATCATTGAATGTTATGGTCTTATTAATTGCGTTTATTACGGATCTATTCCATATGTTATCCCGTCCTTTTATTCCGTCTGCTGGTATTCTTTGTTCAAGAGATACTACATGCATTATTAAATGTAAACACTTTATATTACTGTGTTGTATATTGGTCGTTCCTAAAGTCCTTACGCATCCACCAAAAGCCCCATTGAAATCTTTCTTACTATTTTTGTCAAATTCCGGTAGTTGTGTCATTGCACCTTCTTTTACTATGCTTGCATCTGCTCCTGAGTCTACTAGTAATATAAGTTTTCCGTTTTTAGCTGCCTCGCAAGGTACTTCAATGAACACATCATTTACATTAGACAATTTGAAGCAGTCCCCCATTCTATTGTTTATTTTGTTAATTCTCTTTTTATTTAATCCACTCAACTGTTGTCTGATTTTTTTATCATAACATTTTATAAAATTTTCAAACTTTTTCAACATTGCTGTAAACATATTGTTCACCTTTTGACCTATTTGCATTTCTTCCCATACACATCTTTGCCGATTAGTTTCATTTGCTACTAATTTAATTATTTTTGCCCCTATTGATATTATCATATATATAAAGAAATGTGTTAATGCAAAAATTACCATTGTCACTCCCTCACAATCAAACCACGGTGGATCAATATGTGTATCAACGGTCACTTCCGAAGTCTGATTTGCAATATTTTCCTCCACCGGTTTTCTCTCATTTTTAGGAGTTTGGGTAGTTAATGTGATCACAGACCCTTCAGCCTTATGATATACTATTTCTACCCTTTTTGACCTAATTTTGCTATTTTTAATGGGTCCCCAGCTTACTGGCCTTGGCTGGGCCCCTGGTAGTTTCCCTTGTTTTGATCATTATTCTCCCTCGCCAGATAATCCCTCTTGGCGTAGCAATTAGTTTCTACATGACCAAGTCTACGGCACCAATCACATTTTAAATTATTTCTAGGGGAATTCCCATTTCTATTGTTATTATTTCTATTATTATTATTATTGGTACGGTACGTAGTGTTATGTCCTGTTTGCAAATTGTTGTTTAAAAATTCCCTATTAACGACTGGATGGTTTTGTGTACGTCCAAACCCTTCCTTATTTTGAGCTTCTAATCTAATGGAAGCACACCTCCAACTAGATTCGTGCCCATATTTTTCACACTCTATACAAAACGGTGTGTTCTTCCGCGTAATACATTCGTCTCGTGTATGTCCTTTTTTCTTGTAAAAAGAGCACGTTGGTCGTATTTTTGATCCTTCTGTTTTATTTTGAGTTGCTATTTTGTGATTCAGTGAAGTAGTTTGAAAATGATTATTTTGAATACTATTCGTTTGACTGGTTACAGATCGTTGTTCGAAACTGTACACTTCCTCGGGGAATCTCGGACCCCCTTGAATTGTTATCTGGGCTTTAAATGCTTCATCTAATAAATCATTCAAATTTTCTGCTTTGCTACTTAATAATAGAACCTTTATTGTCGGATCTTTTACACCTACCTTGAATGCTGTCAGAACTGAGTTTACTAGTTCTGTATTAAAAACATCTGTAGGTAGATTTTTCTTTTCGTACCTTGAATCTGCTATTTCATTAGCGTTTGCCCATAATCTTTCTAATCTTCTTGCAAATGTCCTTAGACTCTCACCATCCGTCTGATATGCTTTTGTAATACTATCCTGAACTGAATCTAACGTAGTCATTTTTAAATATGTATTTTTTAGAACGTCAAATAACTGCTCTAAATCATTGAACTTTCTTGTGCGGACTAGATCATAAGCGTCACCAAGAAGATGCAGTTTGACACAGCTAATGAATTCTTCTTTGTTTTCTTCTGTAATTTTTAGACTTGTTAACGCACAACCGTCCATGAATCTATAAAGTTCAGTTTTAACGGACGGTGATTCCGATCCCATAACAAATGAAACCACACTTCCTACGTAATTCGATACAGTATCTAACGACATTTCTAATGTTGTCTCCGGTGCTGTTATTTTATCAAATTTTCCTTCAATCTGTAATGCCTCCTTATGAAATAATGATGTTTCGTGGGCTAGCTTTACTTCCGATTCTAAAAATCTGATTTTCGAATCTAATTCCCTTACTTTATTATTTGCTTCTTCATATGTTTCGAATTCTAGTCTGGGCTGTTGGCTCAGTGCTCGTTCAATTGATTCGTCCGAAATATCTTAATTTTTAGCAAAGTTCTCAATTTTTCGTTTTCTTCCTCTATTCTACTAGCCTGATCTAACAACTCCTGCCGTTCTTCTACAATATCGTTTAATTTTTAATTTAATGCTGTAAATTCCCCTTTCCAATCTTCTAATTCTTTTATTTTATGAGCACTTTTATGTTCCAAGAAGTATACTAATTTTTCAAAAACTACGTCAACTCTTTCGACTTCTGAGTATACCCGTGTGGAATTGACTTTATATTTTATTAATTCTAAAGTTTCTTTATTGTTAACTTCCGTACTAATGTGATTCCACAATTTCTCAGTAAATCTGCCAAGTTGTCCTAATATAATTCTATATGCTAATTCCAATTCCTCAAAGTTCGCCATATAATCATTAAAATTTTCAATTAAAATTTATAAATTTGTTGAATTTCATTCTTTCTATCATTTAATTTCACCATTTATTTACTGCTTTCACTCAAACTTACTAAAATTTATTCAATATTTATTTATACCTTCCTTTCCACTTCTGTGTTTCTTCATTTTTTTTAATGCTCCTCCAAATTCGTCCTTCAGTCCTTTTTGTAGATTCTTGAAAAACCGGCTGCGCCAAAATGTTGCGGGCTCCAGGGATCCTTTTGTACTTGCCCTTATTGATGAAACCGTCAGTGACAATTTTCCCTCGAAGTCCACAATTCTTTCCTAACATTTATTATTAAATAACAACGCAAGGATATTTTAAACTTGCTTTATACTTTTATTAATTATTTTTAAGTATTTTTACAAGCTTGAGTTTAAACTGAAAACACGTCTGCACTCTAAGGCAGTTAAAATCATAATGCTTAAAATCTAAACTTAACCTCTACTCATCACCTCGGTATCGTGCGACTCACGAACCCCTTGCTTATACTTATTTCTTAAAACACAAAATCCTGAACCCCACATCGGATATTACTAATATTGTGAAATCATTAACTGAGAAAATTCCAATGTGCTAAATTCTTAACTAGTTCCCATGCTGGCGTTAGTCTTGACTTAAATTACAACCAATGCTTTTGTTGTTGCTTTTAAACAGACGGCACACTTGCTAGCGTGTGTCTCGGATCAAATTGCAACCAGTGCATTTTTCGTTGCTTTTAAGCGGACTTAATTTTATATCCTGAAAGTATGCACTCAGAAACATTATGCACTTGTTCCAGTTAAGTCGTAGACGTTATGTTAAGTTAACATGCATCTGTTATTGTGCATTTAGATCTGAAATTTATGTGCATACCGGTTATGTGCAGGCTTTCTTAAATACAAAAAAAAAAACGTTTCTGATTCACAACAGAGCTCCATTTTGTGTTGTTGTCTAATATCGGCATGTGCAAACCTTCTTCATATCGAATATACTTTCTCAAAGATTTTACAATGATTATTGATGTTTTTGATCTTTTCGATCTTCTTGATTTTTTCGATCTTTCTGATCTTTTTGAATTTTTCGATCATTTTGATCTTTTCAATCTTTTTGATTTTTTCGATCTTTCTAATCTTTTTTATCTTTCTGATCTTTTTGATCTTTTCGATCTTTTCGATCTTTCTGATCTTTTTGATCTTTTGATCTTTTGATCTTTTTGATCTTTCTGATCTTTTGATCTTTTTGATCTTTTTGATCTTTTTGATCTTTTTGATCTTTTTGATCTTTTTGATCTTTTTGATCTTTTTGATCTTTTTGATCTTTTTGATCTTTTTGATCTTTTTGATCTTTTTGATCTTTTTGATCTTTTTGATCTTTTTGATCTTTTTGATCTTTTTGATCTTTTTGATCTTTTTGATCCTTTTGATCTTTTTGATCTTTTTGATCTTTTTGAACTTTATGATAGTTTTGATAGTTTTGATCTTTTTGATCTTTATGATAGTTTTGATCTTTTTGATCTTTTTGATCTTTTTGATCTTTTTGATCTTTTTGATCTTTTTGATCTTTTTGATCTTTTTGATCTTTTTGATCTTTTTGATCTTTTTGATCTTTTTGATCTTTTTGATCTTTTTGATCTTTTTGATCTTTTTGATCTTTTTGATCTTTTTGATCTTTTTGATCTTTTTGATCTTTTTGATCTTTTTGATCTTTTTGATCTTTTTGATCTTTTTGATCTTTTTGATCTTTTTGATCTTTTTGATCTTTTTGATCTTTTTGATCTTTTTGATCTTTTTGATCTTTTTGATCTTTTTGATCTTTTTGATCTTTTTGATCTTTTTGATCTTTTTGATCTTTTTGATCTTTTTGATCTTTTTGATCTTTTTGATCTTTTTGATCTTTTTGATCTTTTTGATCTTTTTGATCTTTTTGATCTTTTTGATCTTTTTGATCTTTTTGATCTTTTTGATCTTTTTGATCTTTTTGATCTTTTTGATCTTTTTGATCTTTTTGATCTTTTTTATTTTTGATCTTTTTGATCTTTTGATCTTTTTGATCTTTTTGATCTTTATGATAGTTTTGATTTTTCTGATTTTTCTGATCTTTTTGATCTCTTTGATCTTTTTGATTTTATCGATCTTTTTGATCTTTTTGATCTTTTTGATCTTTTTGATCTTTTTGATCTTTTTGATCTTTTTGATCTTTTTGATCTTTTTGATCTTTTTGATCTTTTTGATCTTTTTGATCTTTTTGATCTTTTTGATCTTTTTGATCTTTTTGATCTTTTTGATCTTTTTGATCTTTTTGATCTTTTTGATCTTTTTGATCTTTTTGATCTTTTTGATCTTTTTGATCTTTTTGATCTTTTTGATCTTTTTGATATTTTTGATATTTTTGATATTTTTGATCTTTTTGATCTTTTTGATCTTTTTGATCTTTTTGATCTTTTTGATCTCTTTGATCTTTTTGATCTTTTTGATCTTTTTGATCTTTTTGATCTTTTTGATCTTTTTGATCTTTTTGATCTTTTTGATCTTTTTGATCTTTTTGATCTTTTTGATCTTTTTGATCTTTTTGATCTTTTTGATCTTTTTGATCTTTTTGATCTTTTTGATCTTTTTGATCTTTTTGATCTTTTTGATCTTTTTGATCTTTTTGATCTTTTTGATCTTTTTGATCTTTTTGATCTTTTTGATCTTTTTGATCTTTTTGATCTTTTTGATCTTTTTGATCTTTTTGATCTTTTTGATCTTTTTGATCTTTTTGATCTTTTTGATCTTTTTGATCTTTTTGATCTTTTTGATCTTTTTGATCTTTTTGATCTTTTTGATCTTTTTGATCTTTTTGATCTTTTTGATCTTTTTGATCTTTTTGATCTTTTTGATCTTTTTGATCTTTTTGATCTTTTTGATCTTTTTGATCTTTTTGATCTTTTTGATCTTTTTTATCTTTTTGATCTTTTTGATCTTTTTGATCTTTTCGATCTTTTGAATTTTTTGAATTTTTTGAATTTTTTCGATCTTTTGATCTTTTTGATCTTTTTGATCTTTTTGATCTTTTTGATCTTTTTGATCTTTTTGATCTTTTTGATCTTTTTGATCTTTTTGATCTTTTTGATCTTTTTGATCTTTTTGATCTTTTTGATCTTTTTGATCTTTTTGATCTTTTTGATCTTTTTGATCTTTTTGATCTTTTTGATCTTTTTGATCTTTTTGATCTTTTTGATCTTTTTGATCTTTTTGATCTTTTTGATCTTTTTGATCTTTTTGATCTTTTTGATCTTTTTGATCTTTTTGATCTTTTTGATCTTTTTGATCTTTTTGATCTTTTTGATCTTTTTGATCTTTTTGATCTTTTTGATCTTTTTGATCTTTTTGATCTTTTTGATCTTTTTGATCTTTTTGATCTTTTTGATCTTTTTGATCTTTTTGATCTTTTTGATCTTTTTGATCTTTTTGATCTTTTTGATCTTTTTGATCTTTTTGATCTTTTTGATCTTTTTGATCTTTTTGATCTTTTTGATCTTTTTGATCTTTTTGATCTTTTTGATCTTTTTGATCTTTTTGATCTTTTTTATCTTTTTGATCTTTTTTATCTTTTTGATCTTTTAATCTTTTTGATCTTTTTGATCTTTTTGATCTTTTTGATCTTTTTAATTTTTTGAATTTTTTCGATCTTTTCGATCTTTTTGATCTTTTTGATCTTTTTAATTTTTTGAATTTTTTCGATCTTTTCGATCTTTTTGATCTTTTTGATCTTTTTGATCTTTTTGATCTTTTTGATCTTTTTGATCTTTTTGATCTTTTTGATCTTTTTGATCTTTTTGATCTTTTTGATCTTTTTGATCTTTTTGATCTTTTTGATCTTTTTGATCTTTTTGATCTTTTTGATCTTTTTGATCTTTTTGATCTTTTTGATCTTTTTGATCTTTTTGATCTTTTTGATCTTTTTGATCTTTTTGATCTTTTTGATCTTTTTGATCTTTTTGATCTTTTTGATCTTTTTGATCTTTTTGATCTTTTTTATCTTTTTGATCTTTTTTATCTTTTAATCTTTTTGATCTTTTTGATCTTTTTGATCTTTTTAATTTTTTGAATTTTTTCGATCTTTTCGATCTTTTCGATCTTTTTGATCTTTTTGATCTTTTTAATTTTTTGAATTTTTTGAATTTTTTCGATCTTTTTGATCTTTTTGATCTTTTTGATCTCTTTGATCTTTTTGATCTTTTTGATCTTTTTGATCTTTTTGATCTTTTTGATCTTTTTGATCTTTTTGATCTTTTTGATCTTTTTGATCTTTTTGATCTTTTTGATCTTTTTGATCTTTTTGATCTTTTTGATCTTTTTGATCTTTTTGATCTTTTTGATCTTTTTGATCTTTTTGATCTTTTTGATCTTTTTGATCTTTTTGATCTTTTTGATCTTTTTGATCTTTTTGATCTTTTTGATCTTTTTGATCTTTTTGATCTTTTTGATCTTTTTGATCTTTTTGATCTTTTTGATCTTTTTGATCTTTTTGATCTTTTTGATCTTTTTGATCTTTTTGATCTTTTTGATCTTTTTGATCTTTTTGATCTTTTTGATCTTTTTGATCTTTTTGATCTTTTTGATCTTTTTGATCTTTTTGATCTTTTTGATCTTTTTGATCTTTTTGATCTTTTTGATCTTTTTGATCTTTTTGATCTTTTTGATCTTTTTGATCTTTTTGATCTTTTTGATCTTTTTGATCTTTTTGATCTTTTTGATCTTTTTGATCTTTTTGATCTTTTTGATCTTTTTGATCTTTTTGATCTTTTTGATCTTTTTGATCTTTTTGATCTTTTTGATCTTTTTGATCTTTTTGATCTTTTTGATCTTTTTGATCTTTTTGATCTTTTTGATCTTTTTGATCTTTTTGATCTTTTTGATCTTTTTGATCTTTTTGATCTTTTTGATCTTTTTGATCTTTTTGATCTTTTTGATCTTTTTGATCTTTTTGATCTTTTTGATCTTTTTGATCTTTTTGATCTTTTTGATCTTTTTGATCTTTTTGATCTTTTTGATCTTTTTGATCTTTTTGATCTTTTTAATCTTTTTGATCTTTTTAATCTTTTTGATCTTTTTGATCTTTTTGATCTTTTTGATCTTTTTGATCTTTTTGATCTTTTTGATCTTTTTGATCTTTTTGATCTTTTTGATCTTTTTGATTATTTTTGATCTTTTTGATCTTTTTGATCTTTTTGATCTTTTTGATCTTTTTGATCTTTTTGATCTTTTTGATCTTTTTGATCTTTTTGATCTTTTTGATCTTTTTGATCTTTTTGATCTTTTTGATCTTTTTGATCTTTTTGATCTTTTTGATCTTTTTGATCTTTTTGATCTTTTTGATCTTTTTGATCTTTTTGATCTTTTTGATCTTTTTGATCTTTTTGATCTTTTTGATCTTTTTGATCTTTTTGATCTTTTTGATCTTTTTGATCTTTTTGATCTTTTTGATCTTTTTGATCTTTTTTATCTTTTTGATCTTTTTTATCTTTTTGATCTTTTAATCTTTTTGATCTTTTTGATATTTTTGATCTTTTTAATTTTTTGAATTTTTTCGATCTTTTCGATCTTTTCGATCTTTTTGATCTTTTTGATCTTTTTAATTTTTTGAATTTTTTCGATCTTTTCGATCTTTTTGATCTTTTTGATCTTTTCGATCTTTTCGATCTTTTTGATCTTTTTGATCTTTTTGATCTTTTTGATCTTTTTGATCTTTTTGATCTTTTTGATCTTTTTGATCTTTTTGATCTTTTTGATCTTTTTGATCTTTTTGATCTTTTTGATCTTTTTGATCTTTTTGATCTTTTTGATCTTTTTGATCTTTTTGATCTTTTTGATCTTTTTGATCTTTTTGATCTTTTTGATCTTTTTGATCTCTTTGATCTCTTTGATCTTTTTGATCTTTTTGATCTTTTTGATCTTTTTGATCTTTTTGATCTTTTTGATCTTTTTGATCTTTTTGATCTTTTTGATCTTTTTGATCTTTTTGATCTTTTTGATCTTTTTGATCTTTTTGATCTTTTTGATCTTTTTGATCTTTTTGATCTTTTTGATCTTTTTGATCTTTTTGATCTTTTTGATCTTTTTGATCTTTTTGATCTTTTTGATCTTTTTGATCTTTTTGATCTTTTTGATCTTTTTGATCTTTTTGATCTTTTTGATCTTTTTGATCTTTTTGATCTTTTTGATCTTTTTGATCTTTTTGATCTTTTTGATCTTTTTGATCTTTTTGATCTTTTTGATCTTTTTGATCTTTTTGATCTTTTTGATCTTTTTGATCTTTTTGATCTTTTTGATCTTTTTGATCTTTTTGATCTTTTTGATCTTTTTGATCTTTTTGATCTTTTTGATCTTTTTGATCTTTTTGATCTTTTTGATCTTTTTGATCTTTTTGATCTTTTTGATCTTTTTGATCTTTTTGATCTTTTTGATCTTTTTGATCTTTTTGATCTTTTTGATCTTTTTGATCTTTTTGATCTTTTTGATCTTTTTGATCTTTTTGATCTTTTTGATCTTTTTGATCTTTTTGATCTTTTTGATCTTTTTGATCTTTTTGATCTTTTTGATCTTTTTGATCTTTTTGATCTTTTTGATCTTTTTGATCTTTTTGATCTTTTTGATCTTTTTGATCTTTTTGATCTTTTTGATCTTTTTGATCTTTTTGATCTTTTTGATCTTTTTGATCTTTTTGATCTTTTTGATCTTTTTGATCTTTTTGATCTTTTTGATCTTTTTGATCTTTTTGATCTTTTTGATCTTTTTGATCTTTTTGATCTTTTTGATCTTTTTGATCTTTTTGATCTTTTTGATCTTTTTGATCTTTTTGATATTTTTGATCTTTTTGATATTTTTGATCTTTTTGATCTTTTTGATCTTTTTGATCTTTTTAATCTTTTTAATCTTTTTGATCTTTTTGATCTTTTGATCTTTTTGATCTTTTTGATCTTTTTGATCTTTTTGATCTTTTTGATCTTTTTGATCTTTTTGATTATTTTTGATCTTTTTGATCTTTTTGATCTTTTTGATCTTTTTGATCTTTTTGATCTTTTTGATCTTTTTGATCTTTTTGATCTTTTTGATCTTTTTGATCTTTTTGATCTTTTTGATCTTTTTGATCTTTTTGATCTTTTTGATCTTTTTGATCTTTTTGATCTCTTTGATCTCTTTGATCTCTTTGATCTCTTTGATCTTTTTGATCTTTTTGATCTTTTTGATCTTTTTGATCTTTTTGATCTTTTTGATCTTTTTGATCTTTTTGATCTTTTTGATCTTTTTGATCTTTTTGATATATTTGATCTTTTTGATCTTTTTGATCTTTTTGCTCTTTTTGCTCTTTTTGCTCTTTTTGCTCTTTTTGCTCTTTTTGCTCTTTTTGCTCTTTTTGCTCTTTTTGCTCTTTTGCTCTTTTTGCTCTTTTTGCTCTTTTTGCTCTTTTTGCTCTTTTTGATCTTTTTGATCTTTTTGATCTTTTTGCTCTTTTTGCTCTTTTTGCTCTTTTTGCTCTTTTTGCTCTTTTTGCTCTTTTTGATTTTATCGATTTTATCGATTTTATCGATCTTTTTGATCTTTTTGATCTTTTTGATCTTTTTGATCTTTTTGATCTTTTTGATCTTTTTGATCTCTTTGATCTTTTTGATTTTATCGATCTTTTTGATCTTTTTGATCTTTTTGATCTTTTTGATCTTTTTGATTTTATCGATTTTATCGATCTTTTTGATCTTTTTGATCTTTTTGATCTTTTTGATCTTTTTGATCTTTTTGATCTTTTTGATCTTTTTGATCTTTTTGATCTCTTTGATCTTTTTGATTTTATCGATTTTATCGATCTTTATGATCTTTTTGATCTTTTTGATATTTTTGATCTTTTTGATCTTTTTGATCTTTTTGATCTTTTTGATCTTTTTGATATTTTTGATCTTTTTGATCTTTTTGATCTTTTTGATCTTTTTGATCTTTTTGATCTTTTTGATCTTTTTGATCTTTTTGATCTTTTTGATCTTTTTGATCTTTTTGATCTTTTTGATCTTTTTGATCTTTTTGATCTTTTTGATCTTTTTGATCTTTTTGATCTTTTTGATCTTTTTGATCTTTTTGATCTTTTTGATCTTTTTGATCTTTTTGATCTTTTTGATCTTTTTGATCTTTTTGATCTTTTTGATCTTTTTGATCTTTTTGATCTTTTTGATCTTTTTGATCTTTTTGATCTTTTTGATCTTTTTGATCTTTTTGATCTTTTTGATCTTTTTGATCTTTTTGATCTTTTTGATCTTTTTGATATTTTTGATCTTTTTGATATTTTTGATCTTTTTGATCTTTTTGATCTTTTTGATCTTTTTAATCTTTTTAATCTTTTTGATCTTTTTGATCTTTTGATCTTTTTGATCTTTTTGATCTTTTTGATCTTTTTGATCTTTTTGATCTTTTTGATCTTTTTGATTATTTTTGATCTTTTTGATCTTTTTGATCTTTTTGATCTTTTTGATCTTTTTGATCTTTTTGATCTTTTTGATCTTTTTGATCTTTTTGATCTTTTTGATCTTTTTGATCTTTTTGATCTTTTTGATCTTTTTGATCTTTTTGATCTTTTTGATCTCTTTGATCTCTTTGATCTCTTTGATCTCTTTGATCTTTTTGATCTTTTTGATCTTTTTGATCTTTTTGATCTTTTTGATCTTTTTGATCTTTTTGATCTTTTTGATCTTTTTGATCTTTTTGATCTTTTTGATATATTTGATCTTTTTGATCTTTTTGATCTTTTTGCTCTTTTTGCTCTTTTTGCTCTTTTTGCTCTTTTTGCTCTTTTTGCTCTTTTTGCTCTTTTTGCTCTTTTTGCTCTTTTGCTCTTTTTGCTCTTTTTGCTCTTTTTGCTCTTTTTGCTCTTTTTGATCTTTTTGATCTTTTTGATCTTTTTGCTCTTTTTGCTCTTTTTGCTCTTTTTGCTCTTTTTGCTCTTTTTGCTCTTTTTGATTTTATCGATTTTATCGATTTTATCGATCTTTTTGATCTTTTTGATCTTTTTGATCTTTTTGATCTTTTTGATCTTTTTGATCTTTTTGATCTCTTTGATCTTTTTGATTTTATCGATCTTTTTGATCTTTTTGATCTTTTTGATCTTTTTGATCTTTTTGATTTTATCGATTTTATCGATCTTTTTGATCTTTTTGATCTTTTTGATCTTTTTGATCTTTTTGATCTTTTTGATCTTTTTGATCTTTTTGATCTTTTTGATCTTTTTGATCTCTTTGATCTTTTTGATTTTATCGATTTTATCGATCTTTATGATCTTTTTGATCTTTTTGATATTTTTGATCTTTTTGATCTTTTTGATCTTTTTGATCTTTTTGATCTTTTTGATATTTTTGATCTTTTTGATCTTTTTGATCTTTTTGATCTTTTTGATCTTTTTGATCTTTTTGATCTTTTTGATCTTTTTGATCTTTTTGATCTTTTTGATCTTTTTGATCTTTTTGATCTTTTTGATCTTTTTGATCTTTTTGATCTTTTTGATCTTTTTGATCTTTTTGATCTTTTTGATCTTTTTGATCTTTTTGATCTTTTTGATCTTTTTGATCTTTTTGATCTTTTTGATCTTTTTGATCTTTTTGATCTTTTTGATCTTTTTGATCTTTTTGATCTTTTTGATCTTTTTGATCTTTTTGATCTTTTTGATCTTTTTGATCTTTTTGATCTTTTTGATCTTTTTGATCTTTTTGATCTTTTTGATCTTTTTGATCTTTTTGATCTTTTTGATCTTTTTGATCTTTTTGATCTTTTTGATCTTTTTGATCTTTTTGATCTTTTTGATCTTTTTGATCTTTTTGATCTTTTTGATCTTTTTGATCTTTTTGATCTTTTTGATCTTTTTGATCTTTTTGATCTTTTTGATCTTTTTGATCTTTTTGATCTTTTTGATCTTTTTGATCTTTTTGATCTTTTTGATCTTTTTGATCTTTTAGATCTTTTAGATCTTTTTGATCTTTTAGATCTTTTTGATCTGTTTGATCTTTTTGATCTCTTTTTTTGATCTTTTTGATCTTTTTGATCTTTTTGATCTTTTTGATCTTTTTGATCTTTTTGATCTTTTTGATCTTTTTGATCTTTTTGATATTTTAGATCTTTTAGATCTTTTAGATCTTTTAGATCTTTTAGATCTTTTAGATCTTTTTGATCTTTTTGATCTTTTAGATCTTTTTGCTCTTTTTGCTCTTTTTGCTCTTTTTGCTCTTTTTGATCTTTTTGATCTTTTTGATCTTTTTGATCTTTTTGATCTTTTTGATCTTTTTGATCTTTTTGATCTTTTTGATCTTTTTGATCTTTTTGATCTTTTTGATCTTTTTGATCTTTTTGATCTTTTTGATCTTTTAGATCTTTTAGATCTTTTTGATCTTTTTGATCTTTTTGATCTTTTAGATCTTTTAGATCTTTTTGCTCTTTTTGCTCTTTTTGCTCTTTTTGCTCTTTTTGCTCTTTTTGATTTTTTTGATCTTTTTGATCTTTTTGATCTTTTTGATCTTTTTGATCTTTTTTATTTTTTTGCTCTTTTTGCTCTTTTTGCTCTTTTTGCTCTTTTTGCTCTTTTTGCTCTTTTTGCTCTTTTTGATCTTTTTGATATTTTTGATCTCTTTGATCTTTTTGATCTTTTTGATCTTTTTGATCTTTTTGATCTTTTAGATCTTTTAGATCTTTTAGATCTTTTAGATCTTTTAGATCTTTTTGATCTTTTTGATCTTTTTGATCTTTTAGATCTTTTTGCTCTTTTTGCTCTTTTTGATCTTTTTGATCTTTTTGATCTTTTTGATCTTTTTGATCTTTTTGATCTTTTTGATCTTTTTGATCTTTTTGATCTTTTTGATCTTTTTGATCTTTTTGATCTTTTTGATCTTTTTGATCTTTTAGATCTTTTAGATCTTTTTGATCTTTTTGATCTTTTTGATCTTTTAGATCTTTTAGATCTTTTAGATCTTTTAGATCTTTTTGCTCTTTTTGCTCTTTTTGCTCTTTTTGATTTTTTTGATCTTTTTGATCTTTTTGATCTTTTTGATCTTTTTGATATTTTTGATCTTTTTGATCTTTTTGATTTTTTTGCTCTTTTTGCTCTTTTTGCTCTTTTTGCTCTTTTTGCTCTTTTTGATTTTTTTGATCTTCTTGATCTTCTTGATCTTTTTGATCTTTTTGATCTTTTTGATCTTTTTGATCTTTTTGATCTTTTTGATCTTTTTGATCTTTTTGATCTTTTTGATCTTTTTGATCTTTTTGATCTTTTTGATCTTTTTGATCTTTTTGATCTTTTTGATCTTTTTGATCTTTTTGATCTTTTTGATCTTTTTGATCTTTTTGATCTTTTTGATCTTTTTGATCTTTTTGATCTTTTTGATCTTTTTGATCTTTTTGATCTTTTTGATCTTTTTGATCTTTTTGATCTTTTTGATCTTTTTGATCTTTTTGATCTTTTTGATCTTTTTGATCTTTTTGATCTTTTTGATCTTTTTGATCTTTTTGATCTTTTTGATCTTTTTGATCTCTTTGATCTCTTTGATCTCTTTGATCTCTTTGATCTCTTTGATCTCTTTGATCTTTTTGATCTTTTTGATCTTTTTGATCTTTTTGATCTTTTTGATCTTTTTGATCTTTTTGATCTTTTTGATCTTTTTGATCTTTTTGATCTTTTTGATCTTTTTGATCTTTTTGATCTTTTTGATATTTTTGATCTTTTTGATCTTTTTGCTCTTTTTGCTCTTTTTGCTCTTTTTGCTCTTTTTGCTCTTTTTGCTCTTTTTGCTCTTTTGCTCTTTTTGCTCTTTTTGCTCTTTTTGCTCTTTTTGCTCTTTTTGATCTTTTTGATCTTTTTGATCTTTTTGCTCTTTTTGCTCTTTTTGCTCTTTTTGCTCTTTTTGCTCTTTTTGCTCTTTTTGCTCTTTTTGATTTTATCGATTTTATCGATTTTATCGATCTTTTTGATCTTTTTGATCTTTTTGATCTTTTTGATCTTTTTGATCTTTTTGATCTTTTTGATCTTTTTGATCTCTTTGATCTTTTTGATTTTATCGATCTTTTTGATCTTTTTGATCTTTTTGATCTTTTTGATTTTATCGATTTTATCGATCTTTTTGATCTTTTTGATCTTTTTGATCTTTTTGATCTTTTTGATCTTTTTGATCTTTCTGATCTTTTTGATCTTTTTGATCTTTTTGATCTCTTTGATCTTTTTGATTTTATCGATTTTATCGATCTTTATGATCTTTTTGATCTTTTTGATCTTTCTGATCTTTTTGATCTTTTTGATCTTTTTGATCTCTTTGATCTTTTTGATTTTATCAATCTTTTTGATCTTTTTGATCTTTTTGAACTTTTTGATCTTTTTGATCTTTTTGATTTTTTTGATCTTTTTGATATTTTTGATCTTTTTGATCTTTTTGATCTTTTTGATCTTTTTGATCTTTTTGATCTTTTTGATCTTTTTGATCTTTTTGATCTTTTTGATCTTTTTGATCTTTTTGATCTTTTTGATCTTTTTGATCTTTTTGATCTTTTTGATCTTTTTGATCTTTTTGATCTTTTTGATCTTTTTGATCTTTTTGATCTTTTTGATCTTTTTGATCTTTTTGATCTTTTTGATCTTTTTGATCTTTTTGATCTTTTTGATCTTTTTGATCTTTTTGATCTTTTTGATCTTTTTGATCTTTTTGATCTTTTTGATCTTTTTGATCTTTTTGATCTTTTTGATCTTTTTGATCTTTTTGATCTTTTTGATCTTTTTGATCTTTTTGATCTTTTTGATCTTTTAGATCTTTTAGATCTTTTTGATCTTTTAGATCTTTTTGATCTGTTTGATCTTTTTGATCTCTTTTTTTGATCTTTTTGATCTTTTTGATCTTTTTGATCTTTTTGATCTTTTTGATCTTTTTGATCTTTTTGATCTTTTTGATCTTTTTGATCTTTTTGATCTTTTTGATATTTTAGATCTTTTAGATCTTTTAGATCTTTTAGATCTTTTAGATCTTTTAGATCTTTTAGATCTTTTTGATCTTTTTGATCTTTTAGATCTTTTTGCTCTTTTTGCTCTTTTTGCTCTTTTTGCTCTTTTTGATCTTTTTGATCTTTTTGATCTTTTTGATCTTTTTGATCTTTTTGATCTTTTTGATCTTTTTGATCTTTTTGATCTTTTTGATCTTTTTGATCTTTTAGATCTTTTAGATCTTTTTGATCTTTTTGATCTTTTTGATCTTTTAGATCTTTTAGATCTTTTAGATCTTTTTGCTCTTTTTGCTCTTTTTGCTCTTTTTGATTTTTTTGATCTTTTTGATCTTTTTGATCTTTTTGATCTTTTTGATCTTTTTTATTTTTTTGATCTTTTTGCTCTTTTTGCTCTTTTTGCTCTTTTTGCTCTTTTTGATCTTTTTGATATTTTTGATCTCTTTGATCTTTTTGATCTTTTTGATCTTTTTGATCTTTTTGATCTTTTAGATCTTTTAGATCTTTTAGATCTTTTTGATCTTTTTGATCTTTTTGATCTTTTTGATCTTTTAGATCTTTTTGCTCTTTTTGCTCTTTTTGATCTTTTTGATCTTTTTGATCTTTTTGATCTTTTTGATCTTTTTGATCTTTTTGATCTTTTTGATCTTTTTGATCTTTTTGATCTTTTTGATCTTTTTGATCTTTTTGATCTTTTAGATCTTTTAGATCTTTTTGATCTTTTTGATCTTTTAGATCTTTTAGATCTTTTAGATCTTTTTGCTCTTTTTGCTCTTTTTGCTCTTTTTGATTTTTTTGATCTTTTTGATCTTTTTGTTCTTTTTGATCTTTTTGATCTTTTTGATCTTTTTGATCTTTTTGATCTTTTTGATCTTTTTGATCTTTTTGATCTTTTTGATCTTTTTGATCTTTTTGATCTTTTTGATCTTTTTGATCTTTTTGATCTTTTTGATCTTTTTGATCTTTTTGATCTTTTTGATCTTTTTGATCTTTTTGATCTTTTTGATCTTTTTGATCTTTTTGATCTTTTTGATCTTTTTGATCTTTTTGATCTTTTTGATCTTTTTGATCTTTTTGATCTTTTTGATCTTTTTGATCTTTTTGATCTTTTTGATCTTTTTGATCTTTTTGATCTTTTTGATCTTTTTGATCTTTTTGATCTTTTTGATCTTTTTGATCTTTTTGATCTTTTTGATCTTTTTGATCTTTTTGATCTTTTTGATCTTTTTGATCTTTTTGATCTTTTTGATCTTTTTGATCTTTTTGATCTTTTTGATCTTTTTGATCTTTTTGATCTTTTTGATCTTTTTGATCTTTTTGATCTTTTTGATCTTTTTGATCTTTTTGATCTTTTTGATCTTTTTGATCTTTTTGATCTTTTTGATCTTTTTGATCTTTTTGATCTTTTTGATCTTTTTGATCTTTTTGATCTTTTTGATCTTTTTGATCTTTTTGATCTTTTTGATCTTTTTGATCTTTTTGATCTTTTTGATCTTTTTGATCTTTTTGATATTTTTGATCTTTTTGATCTTTTTGATCTTTTTGATCTTTTTGATCTTTTTGATCTTTTTGATCTTTTTGATCTTTTTGATCTTTTTGATCTTTTTGATCTTTTTGATCTTTTTGATCTTTTTGATCTTTTTGATCTTTTTGATCTTTTTGATCTTTTTGATCTTTTTGATCTTTTTGATCTTTTTGATCTTTTTGATCTTTTTGATCTTTTTGATCTTTTTGATCTTTTTGATCTTTTTGATCTTTTTGATCTTTTTGATCTTTTTGATCTTTTTGATCTTTTTGATCTTTTTGATCTTTTTGATCTTTTTGATCTTTTTGATCTTTTTGATCTTTTTGATCTTTTTGATCTGTTTGATCTGTTTGATCTGTTTGATCTTTTTGATCTTTTTGATCTTTTTGATCTTTTTGATCTTTTTGATCTTTTTGATCTTTTTGATCTTTTTGATCTTTTTGATCTTTTTGATCTTTTTGATCTTTTTGATCTTTTTGATCTTTTTGATCTTTTTGATCTTTTTGATCTTTTTGATCTTTTTGATCTTTTTGATCTTTTTGATCTTTTTGATCTTTTTGATCTTTTTGATCTTTTTGATCTTTTTGATCTTTTTGATCTTTTTGATCTTTTTGATCTTTTTGATCTTTTTGATCTTTTTGATCTTTTTGATATTTTTGATATTTTTGATATTTTTGATCTTTTTGATCTTTTTGATCTTTTTGATCTTTTTGATCTTTTTGATCTTTTTGATCTTTTTGATCTTTTTGATCTTTTTGATCTTTTTGATCTTTTTGATCTTTTAGATCTTTTTGCTCTTTTTGCTCTTTTTGCTCTTTTTGATTTTTTTGATCTTTTTGATCTTTTTGATCTTTTTGATCTTTTTGATCTTTTTGATCTTTTTGATCTTTTTGATCTTTTTGATCTTTTTGATCTTTTTGATCTTTTTGATCTTTTTGATCTTTTAGATCTTTTAGATCTTTTAGATCTTTTTGATCTTTTTGATCTTTTTGATCTTTTTGATCTTTTTGATCTTTTTGATCTTTTTGATCTTTTTGATCTTTTTGATCTTTTTGATCTTTTTGATCTTTTTGATCTTTTTGATCTTTTTGATCTTTTTGATCTTTTTGATCTTTTTGATCTTTTTGATCTTTTTGATCTTTTTGATCTTTTTGATCTTTTTGATCTTTTTGATCTTTTTGATCTTTTTGATCTTTTTGATCTTTTTGATCTTTTTGATCTTTTTGATCTTTTTGATCTTTTTGATCTTTTTGATCTTTTTGATCTTTTTGATCTGTTTGATCTGTTTGATCTTTTTGATCTTTTTGATCTTTTTGATCTTTTTGATCTTTTTGATCTTTTTGATCTTTTTGATCTTTTTGATCTTTTTGATCTTTTTGATCTTTTTGATCTTTTTGATCTTTTTGATCTTTTTGATCTTTTTGATCTTTTTGATCTTTTTGATCTTTTTGATCTTTTTGATCTTTTTGATCTTTTTGATCTTTTTGATCTTTTTGATCTTTTTGATCTTTTTGATCTTTTTGATCTTTTTGATCTTTTTGATATTTTTGATATTTTTGATATTTTTGATCTTTTTGATCTTTTTGATCTTTTTGATCTTTTTGATCTTTTTGATCTTTTTGATCTTTTTGATCTTTTTGATCTTTTTGATCTTTTTGATCATTTTGATCTTTTTGATCTTTTAGATCTTTTAGATCTTTTTGCTCTTTTTGCTCTTTTTGCTCTTTTTGCTCTTTTTGATTTTTTTGATCTTTTTGATCTTTTTGATCTTTTTGATCTTTTTGATCTTTTTGATCTTTTTGATTTTTTTGCTCTTTTTGCTCTTTTTGCTCTTTTTGCTCTTTTTGCTCTTTTTGCTCTTTTTGATTTTTTTGATCTTCTTGATCTTCTTGATCTTTTTGATCTTTTTGATCTTTTTGATCTTTTTGATCTTTTTGATCTTTTTGATCTTTTTGATCTTTTTGATCTTTTTGATCTTTTTGATCTTTTAGATCTTTTAGATCTTTTTGATCTTTTTGATCTTTTTGATCTTTTTGATCTTTTTGATCTTTTTGATCTTTTTGATCTTTTTGATCTTTTTGATCTTTTTGATCTTTTTGATCTTTTTGATCTTTTTGATCTTTTTGATCTTTTTGATCTCTTTGATCTCTTTGATCTCTTTGATCTCTTTGATCTCTTTGATCTTTTTGATCTTTTTGATCTTTTTGATCTTTTTGATCTTTTTGATCTTTTTGATCTTTTTGATCTTTTTGATCTTTTTGATCTTTTTGATCTTTTTGATCTTTTTGATCTTTTTGATATTTTTGATCTTTTTGATCTTTTTGCTCTTTTTGCTCTTTTTGCTCTTTTTGCTCTTTTTGCTCTTTTTGCTCTTTTTGCTCTTTTGCTCTTTTTGCTCTTTTTGCTCTTTTTGCTCTTTTTGATCTTTTTGATCTTTTTGATCTTTTTGCTCTTTTTGCTCTTTTTGCTCTTTTTGCTCTTTTTGCTCTTTTTGCTCTTTTTGCTCTTTTTGATTTTATCGATTTTATCGATTTTATCGATCTTTTTGATCTTTTTGATCTTTTTGATCTTTTTGATCTTTTTGATCTTTTTGATCTTTTTGATCTCTTTGATCTTTTTGATTTTATCGATCTTTTTGATCTTTTTGATCTTTTTGATTTTATCGATTTTATCGATCTTTTTGATCTTTTTGATCTTTTTGATCTTTTTGATCTTTTTGATCTTTTTGATCTTTCTGATCTTTTTGATCTTTTTGATCTTTTTGATCTCTTTGATCTTTTTGATTTTATCGATTTTATCGATCTTTATGATCTTTTTGATCTTTTTGATCTTTCTGATCTTTTTGATCTTTTTGATCTTTTTGATCTCTTTGATCTTTTTGATTTTATCAATCTTTTTGATCTTTTTGATCTTTTTGAACTTTTTGATCTTTTTGATCTTTTTGATTTTTTTGATCTTTTTGATATTTTTGATCTTTTTGATCTTTTTGATCTTTTTGATCTTTTTGATCTTTTTGATCTTTTTGATCTTTTTGATCTTTTTGATCTTTTTGATCTTTTTGATCTTTTTGATCTTTTTGATCTTTTTGATCTTTTTGATCTTTTTGATCTTTTTGATCTTTTTGATCTTTTTGATCTTTTTGATCTTTTTGATCTTTTTGATCTTTTTGATCTTTTTGATCTTTTTGATCTTTTTGATCTTTTTGATCTTTTTGATCTTTTTGATCTTTTTGATCTTTTTGATCTTTTTGATCTTTTTGATCTTTTTGATCTTTTTGATCTTTTTGATCTTTTTGATCTTTTTGATCTTTTTGATCTTTTTGATCTTTTTGATCTTTTTGATCTTTTTGATCTTTTTGATCTTTTTGATCTTTTAGATCTTTTAGATCTTTTTGATCTTTTAGATCTTTTTGATCTGTTTGATCTTTTTGATCTCTTTTTTTGATCTTTTTGATCTTTTTGATCTTTTTGATCTTTTTGATCTTTTTGATCTTTTTGATCTTTTTGATCTTTTTGATCTTTTTGATCTTTTTGATCTTTTTGATATTTTAGATCTTTTAGATCTTTTAGATCTTTTAGATCTTTTAGATCTTTTAGATCTTTTTGATCTTTTTGATCTTTTAGATCTTTTTGCTCTTTTTGCTCTTTTTGCTCTTTTTGCTCTTTTTGATCTTTTTGATCTTTTTGATCTTTTTGATCTTTTTGATCTTTTTGATCTTTTTGATCTTTTTGATCTTTTTGATCTTTTTGATCTTTTTGATCTTTTTGATCTTTTAGATCTTTTAGATCTTTTTGATCTTTTTGATCTTTTTGATCTTTTAGATCTTTTAGATCTTTTAGATCTTTTTGCTCTTTTTGCTCTTTTTGCTCTTTTTGATTTTTTTGATCTTTTTGATCTTTTTGATCTTTTTGATCTTTTTGATCTTTTTTATTTTTTTGCTCTTTTTGCTCTTTTTGCTCTTTTTGCTCTTTTTGCTCTTTTTGATCTTTTTGATATTTTTGATCTCTTTGATCTTTTTGATCTTTTTGATCTTTTTGATCTTTTTGATCTTTTAGATCTTTTAGATCTTTTAGATCTTTTTGATCTTTTTGATCTTTTTGATCTTTTTGATCTTTTTGATCTTTTAGATCTTTTTGCTCTTTTTGCTCTTTTTGATCTTTTTGATCTTTTTGATCTTTTTGATCTTTTTGATCTTTTTGATCTTTTTGATCTTTTTGATCTTTTTGATCTTTTTGATCTTTTTGATCTTTTTGATCTTTTAGATCTTTTAGATCTTTTTGATCTTTTTGATCTTTTTGATCTTTTAGATCTTTTAGATCTTTTAGATCTTTTTGCTCTTTTTGCTCTTTTTGCTCTTTTTGATTTTTTTGATCTTTTTGATCTTTTTGTTCTTTTTGATCTTTTTGATCTTTTTGATCTTTTTGATCTTTTTGATCTTTTTGATCTTTTTGATCTTTTTGATCTTTTTGATCTTTTTGATCTTTTTGATCTTTTTGATCTTTTTGATCTTTTTGATCTTTTTGATCTTTTTGATCTTTTTGATCTTTTTGATCTTTTTGATCTTTTTGATCTTTTTGATCTTTTTGATCTTTTTGATCTTTTTGATCTTTTTGATCTTTTTGATCTTTTTGATCTTTTTGATCTTTTTGATCTTTTTGATCTTTTTGATCTTTTTGATCTTTTTGATCTTTTTGATCTTTTTGATCTTTTTGATCTTTTTGATCTTTTTGATCTTTTTGATCTTTTTGATCTTTTTGATCTTTTTGATCTTTTTGATCTTTTTGATCTTTTTGATCTTTTTGATCTTTTTGATCTTTTTGATCTTTTTGATCTTTTTGATCTTTTTGATCTTTTTGATCTTTTTGATCTTTTTGATCTTTTTGATCTTTTTGATCTTTTTGATCTTTTTGATCTTTTTGATCTTTTTGATCTTTTTGATCTTTTTGATCTTTTTGATCTTTTTGATCTTTTTGATCTTTTTGATCTTTTTGATCTTTTTGATCTTTTTGATCTTTTTGATCTTTTTGATCTTTTTGATCTTTTTGATCTTTTTGATCTTTTTGATCTTTTTGATCTTTTTGATCTTTTTGATCTTTTTGATCTTTTTGATCTTTTTGATCTTTTTGATCTTTTTGATCTTTTTGATCTTTTTGATCTTTTTGATCTTTTTGATCTTTTTGATCTTTTTGATCTTTTTGATCTTTTTGATCTTTTTGATCTTTTTGATCTTTTTGATCTTTTTGATCTTTTTGATCTTTTTGATCTTTTTGATCTTTTTGATCTTTTTGATCTTTTTGATCTTTTTGATCTTTTTGATCTTTTTGATCTTTTTGATCTTTTTGATATTTTTGATATTTTTGATATTTTTGATATTTTTGATATTTTTGATCTTTTTGATCTTTTTGATCTTTTTGATCTTTTTGATCTTTTTGATCTTTTTGATCTTTTTGATCTTTTTGATCTTTTTGATCTTTTTGATCTTTTTGATCTTTTTGATCTTTTTGATCTTTTTGATCTTTTTGATCTTTTTGATCTTTTTGATCTTTTTGATCTTTTTGATCTTTTTGATCTTTTTGATCTTTTTGATCTTTTTGATCTTTTTGATCTTTTTGATCTTTTTGATCTTTTTGATCTTTTTGATCTGTTTGATCTGTTTGATCTTTTTGATCTTTTTGATCTTTTTGATCTTTTTGATCTTTTTGATCTTTTTGATCTTTTTGATCTTTTTGATCTTTTTGATCTTTTTGATCTTTTTGATCTTTTTGATCTTTTTGATCTTTTTGATCTTTTTGATCTTTTTGATCTTTTTGATCTTTTTGATCTTTTTGATCTTTTTGATCTTTTTGATCTTTTTGATCTTTTTGATCTTTTTGATATTTTTGATATTTTTGATATTTTTGATCTTTTTGATCTTTTTGATCTTTTTGATCTTTTTGATCTTTTTGATCTTTTTGATCTTTTTGATCTTTTTGATCTTTTTGATCTTTTTGATCTTTTAGATCTTTTAGATCTTTTTGCTCTTTTTGCTCTTTTTGCTCTTTTTGCTCTTTTTGATTTTTTTGATCTTTTTGATCTTTTTGATCTTTTTGATCTTTTTGATCTTTTTGATCTTTTTGATTTTTTTGCTCTTTTTGCTCTTTTTGCTCTTTTTGCTCTTTTTGCTCTTTTTGCTCTTTTTGATTTTTTTGATCTTCTTGATCTTCTTGATCTTTTTGATCTTTTTGATCTTTTTGATCTTTTTGATCTTTTTGATCTTTTTGATCTTTTTGATCTTTTTGATCTTTTTGATCTTTTTGATCTTTTTGATCTTTTTGATCTTTTTGATCTTTTTGATCTTTTTGATCTTTTTGATCTTTTTGATCTTTTTGATCTTTTTGATCTTTTTGATCTTTTTGATCTTTTTGATCTTTTTGATCTTTTTGATCTTTTTGATCTTTTTGATCTTTTTGATCTTTTTGATCTTTTTGATCTTTTTGATCTTTTTCATCTTTTTCATCTTTTTCATCTTTTTCATCTTTTTCATCTTTTTCATCTTTTTCATCTTTTTGATCTTTTTGATCTTTTTGATCTTTTTGATCTTTTTGATCTTTTTGATCTTTTTGATCTTTTTGATCTTTTTGATCTTTTTGATCTTTTTGATCTTTTTGATCTTTTTGATCTTTTTGATCTTTTTGATCTTTTTGATCTTTTTGATCTTTTTGATCTTTTTGATCTTTTTGATCTTTTTGATCTTTTTGATCTTTTTGATCTTTTTGATCTTTTTGATCTTTTTGATCTTTTTGATCTTTTTGATCTTTTTGATCTTTTTGATCTTTTTGATCTTTTTGATCTTTTTGATCTTTTTGATCTTTTTGATCTTTTTGATCTTTTTGATCTTTTTGATCTTTTTGATCTTTTTGATCTTTTTGATCTTTTTGATCTTTTTGATCTTTTTGATCTTTTTGATCTTTTTGATCTTTTTGATCTTTTTGATCTTTTTGATCTTTTTGATCTTTTTGATCTTTTTGATCTTTTTGATCTTTTTGATCTTTTTGATCTTTTTGATCTTTTTGATCTTTTTGATCTTTTTGATCTTTTTGATCTTTTTGATCTTTTTGATCTTTTTGATCTTTTTGATCTTTTTGATCTTTTTGATCTTTTTGATCTTTTTGATCTTTTTGATCTTTTTGATCTTTTTGATCTTTTTGATCTTTTTGATCTTTTTGATCTTTTTGATCTTTTTGATCTTTTTGATCTTTTTGATCTTTTTGATCTTTTTGATCTTTTTGATCTGTTTGATCTTTTTGATCTTTTTGATCTTTTTGATCTTTTTGATCTTTTTGATCTTTTTGATCTTTTTGATCTTTTTGATCTTTTTGATCTTTTTGATCTTTTTGATCTTTTTGATCTTTTTGATCTTTTTGATCTTTTTGATCTTTTTGATCTTTTTGATCTTTTTGATCTTTTTGATCTTTTTGATCTTTTTGATCTTTTTGATCTTTTTGATCTTTTTGATCTTTTTGATCTTTTTGATCTTTTTGATATTTTTGATATTTTTGGTATTTTTGATCTTTTTGATCTTTTTGATCTTTTTGATATTTTTGATATTTTTGATATTTTTGATCTTTTTGATCTTTTTGATCTTTTTGATCTTTTTGATCTTTTTGATCTTTTTGATCTTTTTGATCTTTTTGATCTTTTTGATCTTTTTGATCTTTTTGATCTTTTTGATCTTTTTGATCTTTTTGATCTTTTTGATCTTTTTGATCTTTTTGATCTTTTTGATCTTTTTGATCTTTTTGATCTTTTTGATCTTTTTGATCTTTTTGATCTTTTAGATCTTTTTGATCTTTTTGATCTTTTTGATCTTTTAGATCTTTTAGATCTTTTAGATCTTTTTGCTCTTTTTGCTCTTTTTGCTCTTTTTGCTCTTTTTGATTTTTTTGATCTTTTTGATCTTTTTGATCTTTTTGATCTTTTTTATTTTTTTGCTCTTTTTGCTCTTTTTGCTCTTTTTGCTCTTTTTGCTCTTTTTGCTCTTTTTGATCTTTTTGATATTTTTGATCTCTTTGATCTTTTAGATCTTTTAAATAATTCCGATCTTTTTGATCTTTTTGATCTTTTTGATCTTTTTGATCTTTTTGATATTTTAGATCTTTTAGATCTTTTAGATCTTTTAGATCTTTTAGATCTTTTAGATCTTTTTGATCTTTTTGATCTTTTTGATCTTTTAGATCTTTTTGCTCTTTTTGCTCTTTTTGCTCTTTTTGATCTTTTTGATCTTTTTGATCTTTTTGATCTTTTTGATCTTTTTGATCTTTTTGATCTTTTTGATCTTTTTGATCTTTTAGATCTTTTAGATCTTTTTGATCTTTTTGATCTTTTTGATCTTTTAGATCTTTTAGATCTTTTAGATCTTTTAGATCTTTTTGCTCTTTTTGCTCTTTTTGCTCTTTTTGCTCTTTTTGCTCTTTTTGATTTTTTTGATCTTTTTGATCTTTTTGATCTTTTTGATCTTTTTGATTTTTTTGCTCTTTTTGCTCTTTTTGCTCTTTTTGCTCTTTTTGCTCTTTTTGATTTTTTTGATCTTCTTGATCTTCTTGATCTTTTTGATCTTTTTGATCTTTTTGATCTTTTTGATCTTTTTGATCTTTTTGATCTTTTTGATCTTTTTGATCTTTTTGATCTTTTTGATCTTTTTGATCTTTTTGATCTTTTTGATCTTTTTGATCTTTTTGATCTTTTTGATCTTTTTGATCTTTTTGATCTTTTTGATCTTTTTGATCTTTTTGATCTTTTTGATCTTTTTGATCTTTTTGATCTTTTTGATCTTTTTGATCTTTTTGATCTTTTTGATCTTTTTGATCTTTTTGATCTTTTTGATCTTTTTGATCTTTTTGATCTTTTTGATCTTTTTGATCTTTTTGATCTTTTTGATCTTTTTGATCTTTTTGATCTTTTTGATCTTTTTGATCTTTTTGATCTTTTTGATCTTTTTGATCTTTTTGATCTTTTTGATCTTTTTGATCTTTTTGATCTTTTTGATCTTTTTGATCTTTTTGATCTTTTTGATCTTTTTGATCTTTTTGATCTTTTTGATCTTTTTGATCTGTTTGATCTGTTTGATCTGTTTGATCTGTTTGATCTGTTTGATCTTTTTGATCTTTTTGATCTTTTTGATCTTTTTGATCTTTTTGATCTTTTTGATCTTTTTGATCTTTTTGATCTTTTTGATCTTTTTGATCTTTTTGATCTTTTTGATCTTTTTGATATTTTTGATCTTTTTGATATTTTTGATATTTTTGATATTTTTGATATTTTTGATATTTTTGATATTTTTGATCTTTTTGATCTTTTTGATCTTTTTGATCTTTTTGATCTTTTTGATCTTTTTGATCTTTTTGATCTTTTTGATCTTTTTGATCTTTTTGATCTTTTTGATCTTTTTGATCTTTTTGATCTTTTTGATCTTTTTGATCTTTTTGATCTTTTTGATCTTTTTGATCTTTTTGATCTTTTTGATCTTTTTGATATTTTTGATATTTTTGATATTTTTGATATTTTTGATATTTTTGATATTTTTGATCTTTTTGATCTTTTTGATCTTTTTGATGTTTGTTATTTTTGATATTTTTGATCTTTTTGATCTTTTTGATCTTTTTGATCTTTTTGATCTTTTTGATCTTTTTGATCTTTTTGATCTTTTTGATCTTTTTGATCTTTTTGATCTTTTTGATCTTTTTGATCTTTTTGATCTTTTTGATCTTTTTGATCTTTTTGATCTTTTTGATCTTTTTGATCTTTTTGATCTTTTTGATCTTTTTGATCTTTTTGATCTTTTTGATCTTTTTGATCTTTTTGATCTTTTTGATCTTTTTGATCTTTTTGATCTTTTTGATCTTTTTGATCTTTTTGATCTTTTTGATCTTTTTGATCTTTTTGATCTTTTTGATCTTTTTGATCTTTTTGATCTTTTTGATCTTTTTGATCTTTTTGATCTTTTTGATCTTTTTGATCTTTTTGATCTTTTTGATCTTTTTGATCTTTTTGATCTTTTTGATCTTTTTGATCTTTTTGATTTTTTTGATCTTTTTGATCTTTTTGATCTTTTTGATCTTTTTGATCTTTTTGATCTTTTTGATCTTTTTGATCTTTTTGATCTTTTTGATCTTTTTGATCTTTTTGATCTTTTTGATCTTTTTGATCTTTTTGATCTTTTTGATCTTTTTGATCTTTTTGATCTTTTTGATCTTTTTGATCTTTTTGATCTTTTTGATCTTTTTGATCTTTTTGATCTTTTTGATCTTTTTGATCTTTTTGATCTTTTTGATCTTTTTGATCTTTTTGATCTTTTTGATCTTTTTGATCTTTTTGATCTTTTTGATCTTTTTGATCTTTTTGATCTTTTTGATCTTTTTGATCTTTTTGATCTTTTTGATCTTTTTGATCTTTTTGATCTTTTTGATCTTTTTGATCATTTTGATCATTTTGATCATTTTGATCTTTTTGATCTTTTTGATCTTTTTGATCTTTTTGATCTTTTTGATCATTTTGATCATTTTGATCATTTTGATCATTTTGATCTTTTTGATCTTTTTGATCTTTTTGATCTTTTTGATCTTTTTGATCTTTTTGATCTTTTTGATCTTTTTGATCTTTTTGATCTTTTTGATCTTTTTGATCTTTTTGATCTTTTTGATCTTTTTGATCTTTTTGATCTTTTTGATCTTTTTGATCTTTTTGATCTTTTTGATCTTTTTGATCTTTTTGATCTTTTTGATCTTTTTGATCTTTTTGATCTTTTTGATCTTTTTGATCTTTTTGATCTTTTTGATCTTTTTGATCTTTTTGATCTTTTTGATCTTTTTGATCTTTTTGATCTTTTTGATCTTTTTGATCTTTTTGATCTTTTTGATCTTTTTGATCTTTTTGATCTTTTTGATCTTTTTGATCTTTTTGATCTTTTTGATCTTTTTGATCTTTTTGATCTTTTTGATCTTTTTGATCTTTTTGATCTTTTTGATCTTTTTGATCTTTTTGATCTTTTTGATCTTTTTGATCTTTTTGATCTTTTTGATCTTTTTGATCTTTTTGATCTTTTTGATCTTTTTGATCTTTTTGATCTTTTTGATCTTTTTGATCTTTTTGATCTTTTTGATCTTTTTGATCTTTTTGATCTTTTTGATCTTTTTGATCTTTTTGATCTTTTTGATCTTTTTGATCTTTTTGATCTTTTTGATCTTTTTGATCTTTTTGATCTTTTTGATCTTTTTGATCTTTTTGATCTTTTTGATCTTTTTGATCTTTTTGATCTTTTTGATCTTTTTGATCTTTTTGATCTTTTTGATCTTTTTGATCTTTTTGATCTTTTTGATCTTTTTGATCTTTTTGATCTTTTTGATCTTTTTGATCTTTTTGATCTTTTTGATCTTTTTGATCTTTTTGATCTTTTTGATCTTTTTGATCTTTTTGATCTTTTTGATCTTTTTGATCTTTTTGATCTTTTTGATCTTTTTGATCTTTTTGATCTTTTTGATCTTTTTGATCTTTTTGATCTTTTTGATCTTTTTGATCTTTTTGATCTTTTTGATCTTTTTGATCTTTTTGATCTTTTTGATCTTTTTGATCTTTTTGATCTTTTTGATCTTTTTGATCTTTTTGATCTTTTTGATCTTTTTGATCTTTTTGATCTTTTTGATCTTTTTGATCTTTTTGATCTTTTTGATCTTTTTGATCTTTTTGATCTTTTTGATCTTTTTGATCTTTTTGATCTTTTTGATCTTTTTGATCTTTTTGATCTTTTTGATCTTTTTGATCTTTTTGATCTTTTTGATCTTTTTGATCTTTTTGATCATTTTGATCATTTTGATCTTTTTGATCTTTTTGATCATTTTGATCATTTTGATCATTTTGATCTTTTTGATCTTTTTGATCTTTTTGATCTTTTTGATCTTTTTGATCTTTTTGATCTTTTTGATCTTTTTGATCTTTTTGATCTTTTTGATCTTTTTGATCTTTTTGATCTTTTTGATCTTTTTGATCTTTTTGATCTTTTTGATCTTTTTGATCTTTTTGATCTTTTTGATCTTTTTGATCTTTTTGATCTTTTTGATCTTTTTGATCTTTTTGATCTTTTTGATCTTTTTGATCTTTTTGATCTTTTTGATCTTTTTGATCTTTTTGATCTTTTTGATCTTTTTGATCTTTTTGATCTTTTTGATCTTTTTGATCTTTTTGATCTTTTTGATCTTTTTGATCTTTTTGATCTTTTTGATCTTTTTGATCTTTTTGATCTTTTTGATCTTTTTGATCTTTTTGATCTTTTTGATCTTTTTGATCTTTTTGATCTTTTTGATCTTTTTGATCTTTTTGATCTTTTTGATCTTTTTGATCTTTTTGATCTTTTTGATCTTTTTGATCTTTTTGATCATTTTGATCATTTTGATCTTTTTGATCTTTTTGATCTTTTTGATCTTTTTGATCTTTTTGATCTTTTTGATCTTTTTGATCTTTTTGATCTTTTTGATCTTTTTGATCTTTTTGATCTTTTTGATCTTTTTGATCTTTTTGATCTTTTTGATCTTTTTGATCTTTTTGATCTTTTTGATCTTTTTGATCTTTTTGATCTTTTTGATCTTTTTGATCTTTTTGATCTTTTTGATCTTTTTGATCTTTTTGATCTTTTTGATCTTTTTGATCTTTTTGATCTTTTTGATCTTTTTGATCTTTTTGATCTTTTTGATCTTTTTGATCTTTTTGATCTTTTTGATCTTTTTGATCTTTTTGATCTTTTTGATCTTTTTGATCTTTTTGATCTTTTTGATCTTTTTGATCTTTTTGATCTTTTTGATCTTTTTGATCTTTTTGATCTTTTTGATCTTTTTGATCTTTTTGATCTTTTTGATCTTTTTGATCTTTTTGATCTTTTTGATCTTTTTGATCTTTTTGATCTTTTTGATCTTTTTGATCTTTTTGATCTTTTTGATCTTTTTGATCTTTTTGATCTTTTTAATCTTTTTAATCTTTTTGATCTTTTTGATCTTTTTGATCTTTTTGATCTTTTTGATCTTTTTGATCTTTTTAATCTTTTTGATCTTTTTGATCTTTTTGATCTTTTTGATCTTTTTGATCTTTTGGATCTTTTTGATCTTTTTGATCTTTTTGATCTTTTTGATCTTTTTGATCTTTTTGATCTTTTTGATCTTTTAAATATTTTCGATCTTTTGAAGGCTATTCCGCCCACATGAAGTTGTCATCCTGGACATGTCCAAAATCATTTTTATAATATTTCAAATAATAATGAAAAAAAAAATTGTCCAAGGTCATCATGGACATGTCCAGGAGCACCTCATTTTCCAGTGGACATGTCTAAAATTATTTTTATAATATTTCAAAAAATAATGAAAAGAAAAATGTTGTCCAAGGTCATCATGGACATGTCCAGGAGCACCTCATCCTCCAGTGGACATGTCCAAAATCATTTTTATAATATTTCAAAAAATAATGAAAAAAAAAATTTTGTCCGTGGTCATCATGGACATGTCCAAAATCATATATTGAAAAAAAAAAATGTTTGTCCGAGGTCATCATGGACATGTCCAGGAGCACCTCATCCTCCAGTGAACATGTCCAAAATAATTTTTATAACTTTTAAAAAAATAATAAAAAAAAAATTGTCCGTGGTCATCATGGACATGTCCAGGAACACCACATCTTTCAATGGACATTTCGAAACCATTGCTTACATATAATTGAGCAGCAATCGCATGTGTCCATTATCTCATTTGTTCTCATATTTTTGTAATCATTTTATCATCATATGTCTCATCATTTTTATCATAATTTTTTTCATCTTTTCTCATCTTTTTTCTCATCATCTTTTCTCATCATTTATTTTCATCTTCAAATGATGAGAATTCGCTACGTTCTGCTTTTTTCTCATCATTCTGTGATGAGAAAAATTGAACATACAAATTATTTTTATCATCAGCACGAGTCGAGTACTTTTGAAGATGAGAATTATTTCGATCATTGAGCGATATATTTATTTTCATCAATGATGAAAAATATATTTATCAGTAGTGAGCAAAAAATTGTCATCTTTAGTGAAGGATATAAATTGAGCGATGAGAAAAAAAAAACATCTTCGAACCCTGGTTTCTGCTTGTTTTTCGTATTTTTTTTGTCGCTGTATTTGCGTGATCAGCTGCGTTATTGTTGAGCGGTGTAGCGCGGGACGTCGCTTGCTGGTGCGCTTGGCACGTTCTCCTCCTTTGGTGCCTCAGTGGGCATAAAAATTGACAAATAAAAATGTAGAATAAAATATAGAATAAAATATAGTGATGTACATTGGGTACCCTACAGGCCAATGAGGAAATTTTTTGATTGGATTTTGAACGTTATTCTTTTACACATATCGTTTGAATAGATTGAAATTATTAAATTGAATTATGTCCTTTTATTTCCTAAATAAAATGACATAATCCCCGTGGGGCTTATGACCTCCTGTTAAGCGGTCATAATTCCCATTTTTTAGTTTCGAAAAAAAGGGGTTTATATCCGAAAATCAAAACAGACATAATCCCCATTTCGAAAATGGGGATTATGTGCATGGGGGCTGAGTCCGGGCACCGTTGCGTGCAACTAATTAGAAACGCATCAAGTACAAACACAGAATATTATATCAGGACATACACATTTGTAGATACCTTTTTTAGCTTCCAAATGTTAACTTTAAGTTGCAATCTTTTTTTAGTGTCAATCAAAGGTTTACTTAAACTAAAAACAACCCGTGCACCTAATTTTTGCATTAAACCTATTTTATTTCTATAAAATCACTAAATATTTGATGACAAATCATTATTTTCAATGACTAAGTATCATTTGTGTGGTATATTTGCAATTAATTTATTGCCAACTTATTTTAGAATTGCTCCCGATTCCAAATTAGTCATTTTGTTAAGATTAGCAAAATTACCCATTTTATTCTGGCTAAACTTCATTTTTAAATGCTCCCACACATTTTATATAGAATTAAGGTCCGGACTACATATACATCTGCCAGTCCAATAAGTTAACCATTATGATCTTAAACACTTTTTGAACCACGTACCGCATTTTTAGAATAGTTGTCATCTTTAAAAAATCATGTAACAAGCATGTTTTCGTCAGTCAAAGGTTTATATTACGTCGTTTAGTGTTCAAATATACGGAAAATGATCCATACAACTGTCAATTTTAATAATGTGTCAAATGCCGGACCATCACTTAGAACCCCAAAGTATAATGTTTCCGTCACCATATTACAAGAGTATGGTGGGTATACTGGGGCTAAACTCTTTTGGAAAGAGTACTGTTTTTTTGATGAAACTATAACAGGTGGCTATAGGTGGAAAATTATATTTTCGACGACCATGGTCAAAAGCGTTTGAGTGCAGGTTACCCGCTCTTCACTTTAATATGGTGGTGGAACCATTATGTTTTGGGTGCTATGTCGTGATCTCGTATTAAACCCATTCATAAAATTGAAGGTCGCATGGACCATTTCCTATATATTTCCATATTAAACGATGTAATGTAACCATTCGCTGACGAAAACCTGTCTGTTACATGAATTTAGGATAACGATTTTAAACTTATGGGGCGAGGTACAAAAAAGTGGTTTCAGTTCATAATGGCTGACTTATTGGACTGACTTTCATGTAGTCGACACCTAAATTATATAAAAATTTGTGGGATGAGTTAAAAATAAAGATTATCGAGAATAAAGTGTGAATTTTAGCAGATCTTGACGAAATGGCAAAATTAGAATCGGGAGAGATTCCAAAATAAGTTAGCAATAAATTAATTTCAAATATGCCACGCAGATGGCACGTAGTCATATAAAATACCGGTTTTGAATCAAATATTTAGTGATTTCGTAGATATAAAATGTGTGTAATGCAAAAAGTTAATTCGTTTCTAATTAGTTGCACGGATTGTTTTTAGGTTGGGGGCCATAGTCATCGACCATTAAGTAAATCTTTGATTGACACTAATAAAAAAGGTTGCATTTTAAAGTTAACATCTAGATATACAAATATATATATAAATACAAATATATATATAAAAGTAGTTATAACCTGTGATAATATTGGAGTTATAGCGATGGTAATGTTTGTACTTGATGCGTTTCTAATTAGTTGTTCGCAACTGTGCATATATATGTATATATATGTTTATATATATATATATATATATATATATATATATATATATATATATATATATATATATATATATATATATATATATATATAAACATATATATACATATATATGCACAGTTGCGAACAACTAATTAGAAACGCATCAAGTACAAACATTACCATCGCTATAAAATAAACCCCCTTCATATTTTAATATGATGTTATTATTGGTCAATGAAGTTTTAATTTAAATTTTCAGACTTCTATCACAACCCCTTCACCCCATTTTCAATCTCTAAAAACACGATTTTTGCTGTTTTGCACCATTCTGAAAAAAAAGTTGCCATATAACATTTATAGTAAACACGCTATAAATCTGAATATAGAAAACAAAATGAACCACTGAAAATTGTTGTGATCGCCCCACAACGACGCCTACATGTCATATAAATTTAACATATAAAGTGATACATCTTTGGTCTTATATGGGTTAAAATCATGATATTTTGCTCGTATTCCTCTTTTGTATGTAGTAATATTAATTCCAAGTATATGGTATAGTTCAGTGAACTGCCACGCTTACCTGCCATATAAACATGACATTTTATCAGCCATACCCTCGTTTCTATATAACATATCTGGTTGAAATTTTGAATGTTTTAATTTTTTCTAAGGATCAATACTTTTACGAAATTATATTGTGAACGGCTACACCTAACTACCATATAAATTCCACATATAATTGGCCATAACTCCATTACAATGCGAGATATGACGATGACCTTTATAGACATATAATATACCCTGCTCTTCCTCTTTTCATAGGGACCAAATTAAATACATATTGTAGCACTTTATATGACATGTTTATACCCTACACTAAGAGTAAAAGGGTATATTCAGTTTGGTACGCCGTTTGTAACACCCAGAAGGAAGCATTTCTGGTATGGAAAAGTATATAAATTCTTGATCCGCATGATCTCTTGAGTCGATTTAGCAAAGTATGTCCGTCTGTCTGCCTGTCTGTTGAAATCCCTATTATTTAAAAAATTGAAGAGTTAAATGAATGAAACTGATAATTTAGATTACTTATATACCTACGCTGTATGTGATCGGTTCATTGTGACCTGTGATCTGTCCATATATATTAAAATACTTTATATAAAATTTACATCTACAGCTCAATTTTACTGTTTACGTGCTTAGGTAAACTTTTTTGGTGAAATATATATTGACTTCATGCTTAGACCGACTATAATTTTGATAATCCTAACTATCATAATAACACCTACTTTAAAATTTCCCATGTGATCTAACCTTTCCAACTGGTTTTATGGTAGGTTGACGTTGAGATAGGCCGATCACCACAATTTTTAGTAAAACGTTTTGTTTTTATATTATATGTTGTTAGACAAAATTTCAATTATATACGACTTATATCGTCAGAGTTATAGCGCGTTTACTATAAATGTTATTTGGAAACTAGGCGTGGCAGTTCTGTTTTTAGCCCATCTGTTTTTAGCCCATTTAAAATCGTTAGTAGGTAGGCAAACTTTTTATTTTTGGTTGGATTTTGATGAAATTTTGGAATCTTGAACATAATTCACTACAGATTACAATTCATCAGAATTTGTATCCGACCATCAATAATTTATTCGCCGATTTTTACATACACTTTTCTTTGATAGTTCACACCCATTTTCGCCATCTTGCTACCGATTTAAAATGTGTCGATAACTTCTCTTAATGAACATATCCAATAAACATAATTAACATAAAAAGAAATTGAACACGTGGCATACTTCATTGTAATTCAATTTTTAAGCCGTGAAATGTACGTTTTGGTAATTATTTGCGTACTATAAAATACATATTGGTATTATATGATACATTAAGGCTAATACTTGTAAAAATAATTAAAGTGTAAATTTCATTTTTTTAACGTTTTTACTGCTAAGAATGTCGATAAGCTTGGGAAGATTATAAATAATATGTGGTTTTATATATACAGGGTGGTTCATGAAATGAATCAAGGAATCAGTGCACAAAATATTTGCATCTAGAAGCGGACCACCCTGTATATATAAAACTATGTATTATTTATAATCTGTAGTGAAATTTCATCAAAATCCAACCAAAAATGAAAAAGTTATTCAACTGTAATCGGACCTACCTACTACTAACTAAAACAGAAATTGAGATATTGGAGAAGTTTCACCTTCCCAAATGGTGTGGTTTCAGAAATTTGGTGGTTTACAATTTGAATAAACTGTATAAAAATCATAAAGGTGGTGCAAATCAATTGAACGTAACTTAAGTTATAGTGAATTAAAATGAAACACAAAGGCCTCACCAAAAAGATAGCATACAATATCCATACCATGTTGCTTTAATAGTGGTCAGTTTTAAACAAAGTATATTTCAAAAGATTATATCTCAAAAAGCAATCTTTTTAAAATTTTTAAACGAGTATATGTTGAAGGATGACTTTTTATTTACTATTTAAGATTTGAACTAGTGTGGTAAAATCATGGGTTCAGAAGTTATGTATAAAAATGTTGTAGAATGTTGAAAATTTTTTATGAGAAATATGTTATTTTTATATTTCAATTTTTTTTGTTATTTTATATAATACATGCTCAATAACAAATTATTCTGCCCTACACTTATTTTGGTCTAGTTAAACTTGCAACATTTAAAAGATGTATTTTTGTTGCTGATTCTGAAAATGTTATCAGTTTTGTCAAATCCAATCCCGTTTTTGAGATATTGCCCATATCTAAAATTCTAGAAAAATTGTCTATATCCCACAAACTAGAGTACATTTGACAAATCTATTGCCATTTTCTGAATCAGCGCCTTAAATGTATTTAAAAAATATTACAACTTTAACAACACCAAAATGATGGTAGCGCAGAATCATTTTTTACTGAGCATGTATGTTATAAAATAACAAAAAAAATATTGAAATATAAAAAAAAAATTCATGCAAAATTTTCAACATTCTACAACATTTTTATATAAAACTTCTAGAGCCGTGATTTTACCACTCTAATTAAAATCTTAAATAATAGATAAAAAGTCAACCTTGAACATATATTAATTCAAAATTTTTAAAAAGATTTATTTTTGAGATATGTCCTATTGAAGTGTACTTTGTTTAAAACTGACCACTATTAAATAAACGTGGTATAGACATTGTAAGACATCTTTTTGGCAATTTTATTATCTTTAAAATGAAGGCTTTGTATTTTATTTTGGTTGACTACAACTTAAGTTACGCTTTATTGGTTAGCACCACCTTTGAGATTTTTACACAGTTTTTTCTTATTTTAAACCACCAAATCTCTGAAACTACACCATCTGGTAAGCTGAAATTTCCACTTCCAAATTTCATAAAATTCTGCCATAATTTGAATTTTTTCGATTGATTTGAAATGACTCATATATATATATATATATATATATATATATATATATATATATATATATATATATATATATATATATATATATATATATATATATATATATATATATATATATATATATATCAATAAAATTTGGGCAACTGATAAAAGGTATCCAGATATGTACTGATCAATTTTTTTTTTATTTTCGCCCACTACTTCCAGAGATTCAGTGGCTCAAAGTTACAAAAAATGGGCCAAAATTCACTTTTGTATGGTTGTTTATATTTAAATATCTCTTAAACTAGAAATGCTAGAAGAATTTAACAGGCTAATAGAACAGGCTTTCAGAAAAATTAAGTTGTAACTTCTGAACATGAACATGTGGTCCGTGGTATTTATCCATGCACTTAAAAATTGATGTCCTTAAAAAGGACCCTTTTTAAAATTCTGAAAAAAAACCTAAGTTTTCGCCAATTTATTATAAATGTTCAAGCAAAATTTCAAGATGGTATATTTACGACATCATATTATTACGAAAATTCAGTCAACGAAAAACTGTTCTGCGAGTTCGTTTCGCTGGATTGTGTACAAAATAAAAACACACTAATATTTGGTTTTAAATAGTATTATTTCAACTAGTATTAATTAACTTTATTTATTTAAATAACAACTTAAAGAATAATCACTTGTATCCAAGCGCGGATCCAGGGGGGGGGTCGATGGGGGCGATCGCCACCCCCCAAAAAAAGGCGCACTTTTGAATTTTTCTAGCAAATTTTCAAAAAAACACAATATGAAAAAATGCGCCTAATATTCAGAATTTTGCGCCTTTTTAAATGAGCGGAAACTATAGAGAAAGGCGAAAAATTTCCAAAGAATCATAAAATTGCTAATTTTGCACTTCTACAGAAGGGCGTAAAATATACAGAAAGGCGCAAAATTTTCTAAAAAGCATAAAATACCAAATGCGCCTAATTTACAAAATGTTTGCGCCTCTATAGAAGGGCGCAAAATATAGAGAAAGGCGCAAAATTTTCAAAAAAGCATAAAATTGCAAATGCGTCTTATTTACAAAATGTTTGCGCCTCTATAGAAGGGCGCAAAATTTTCAAAAAAGCATAAAATTGCAAATGCGCTTAATTTACAAAATTTTTGCGCCTCTTTAGAAGGGCGCAAAATATAGAGAAGGCGCAAAATTCTCAAAAAAGCATAAAATTGCAAATGCGCCTAATTTACAAATTTTTTGCGCCTCTATAGAAGGGCGTAAAATATAGAGAAAGGCGCAAAATTTTCAAAAAAGCATAAAATTGCAAATGCGTCTTATTTTCAAAATGTTTGCGCCTCTATAGAAGGGCGCAAAATATACAGAAAGGCGCAAAATGTTCTAAAAAGCATAAATTTTCAAATGCGCCGTATTTACAAAATGTTTGCGCCTCTGTAGAAGGGCGCAAAATATACAGAAAGACGCAAAATTTTCTAAAAAGTACAAAATTTCAAATGCGCCTTATTTACAAAATGTTTGCACCTCTATAGAAGGGCGAAAAATGTACAGAAAGACGCAAAATTTTCTAAAAAGTATAAAATTTGAAATGCGCCTTATTTACAAAATGTTTGCACCTCTATAGAAGGGCGCAAAATGTACAGAAAGGCGCAAAAGGCGTTAAATTTTCAAAAAAATAAAAACAAAATGGAAAAAGCGCTTAAAATGAAGAATATTTGCGGCTTTTAAAAAGATCGTAATATAGAAAAAGGCGCCAAAGTTTCAAAAAAGAAAATACAATTAATTTACAGAGTAAATATGCGTCTTATTCATTTTTTTGATAATTTTGCGTTTGTAAAGACGATAAAATACTGTAAGTTATGCGCTGTTTTTATTTTGAATGTTATTTGAATAGTTTACGCCTTTTTGAGCTTTTCTCTCTACATTGCGCCTTTGTGTAAAAATTACTAACTATTTCCAGATTACTAATATTCTGTAAATTACCTTTTAATTGTTCGCTTTTTTTTAAATTTTACGACTTAAAAAAAACTTTTTGACATTTTAATCTTCGTTAAAATTGCCCAAAATATCGGGTAACTTTTATTTTAAAGTTTACTTTAAATTGTCTACGAATATGCGCCATTGTATTTTGACAAAGATTCTGAAGATTACACAATTCGAGTTTTAAGTGTTTTGAGATCTATATCAAAATGTCCCAAGACAAAAATTTTAGGCAATGTCGAGACAGTTTAGAAACATTTTTTCGACATATTTTAAAAACAGATAGGCGGAGTTTGTATCACAAGCTGTCTGCCCGAACTGTCCGATCCCAAAATATGCCGTGAATCTGTCATTAAAATTCCGCAAAATTTTACAACTATATTCCATTTACACTTATTCCATTTATCTGTGTGTTGGCCGGAAATATTCCTGAAAAATGACATACATTTTGTCTCGGGGTATCAATATTAAATCGAATTTAAACATTATAGGCGCATAACCATAGACAATTTTAAACAACTTTAATAATTCGACTTAAAAAAAATTCGACTTTTTTAGAATTTTTGTATTTTTGCCAAATAAATGATTTTGAATTTAGTTTCTTCGTTGTGATTTATGAAAGTTTGATAAAAGTTGGACAATTCATAGTTTAAGATGTGTTTGTGAATTTTTTATAATTAAAAATCAATTATTCACAAAATATAGTTTTTAAGTATGTCCATTCGGCACTGCGCTAAAAGGTTATGATTCATTCAAATTATAATTGAAGAAGTTCGTAGCCGCGGTAGATCAGTGGTTAGTGCGTTGGACTGCGAGCCGAAAGGTCCTCGGTTCAAGCCTGAACTGGGGCTAACAACATCTTTTCATAGAAACATTTTTCTATACCGCGCTACCTCTCGTCAGTAAATGGCAAACCTACGAGGGTAAAACCAATGCCTATGAAAAGCTCTCACCCGCCGTTCGGATTCGGCAATAAACTGTAGGTCCCACCACTTTGAGTACAAATATAACACGCACAGCTCAAAATGGTGAGAGAGCTCGGCCGAAGTTCTATACAGGACTGTAGCGCCAAACTATTATTTATTATTATTAGTTCTATAACGACGATTTATAATCCGATTTTTACGTTTTTAGTATTTTTGAAATTAAAAAAAAACTGTTGTAAATTAATTTAATAATTGGTGAAATAACTATTACCTTTTAATTCTTGAATAAATGGTACAAAATACTAGGTTAAATATCAAACTTAAGATTGGTACAAATGGTACAATTGGTACAAATGTTATACTTAAAAAAAAATCAAATTCAAATATTTTTGGTTTTCGAAATATGCTGACTTGTTATGTGAAAATAATCATTAAAAATACATTGTGTATATCTGAAGTAGTTTTCCAACGAGATGTCGGTATTGATCACCTTTAATATAATACACAAATTGAATTTTGTTTCCAAAGGATACTGAGATATGTACAGCTACGTAAAATCAGAGACCAACATTTTTTTTTTTTCAAATTTATATGTAAAAAGTCATTGTAAGAAATAATGGCACTGTAAAACAAAGGGTACCATTAGATAACATTCGATGAACATATGGTCTTATCTTTATTATAGGATATTGAGAAATATAAATAAAAGTTCATATTATTAAAGTTAAAAATAATTATTTTTGATATATACTTTCAAAATTCAAATATAATTTTTATTTTAGATACATATTTATTAAAATCAAAATTCGTTATTATTTTTGATATATATATGGAAAAAAAGTAGTTACTCCTACCAAAAAATCTCCAAACAAACAAACAAATTGGCTGAACTTTAGATAACCGGAGGAAGTGAAATATTTGTTCTTCAAACTATCGAAACCTTATACACCTACCTATATGAACATGTAGGTACTGAAATGAAAGATATTGATCTCACGATTAATATGTTATTGTTCATGATCCGATAACCCCAGTAACCTCAGGACCCTTTTTAGTTTTAACAACTGAGTTCATTTTATACACGAATTATATATAGATACAAGTTTGGGTACCCAAACGAAAAGAAATTTAATCAGGACACTTTTGTATTTATGTTTTAAAAAATATATAATTTAATATTTAATAAAAAAATTTCGCCTGCGGCGCTTCTTCGATATAACTTGCAAACTAAATATTATAATTTACTGTTGGTCCACCTCTAGAAAATTTGAAAAAAGCGTTTCAGCGTTACCTATTCATTTCAAAATTTTCTTCGTCATTTTGATAAATAATTAAATATTTTTCTCAACAATCACCATTTCATTTTAATTTTATTTTTTACATACTTACAAATCCTAATCGCTATGGTTATTAGATCATAAAAATAACCATATAATTACAAATGTGGCATTATTACCTTTCATTTGAGTACCTATATGATCAAATATGTAGATGCACCGGATATCGTTTTTTCTGGGGTACCACAGATCCGACCGCACCCTATATTTTTTTCTTTTTTAAGCAAATAAAACGGTTGATTTAAAGAAATAAAGTTGCTTTAAAGAAGTACAGTTGTATTGGATATAAGGTACAAAAAATATAAACCAGTTGGGAAGGTTAGATCACATGGGAAATTTTAAAGTAGGTGTAATTATGATAGTTAGGATTATCAAAATTATAGTCGGTCTAAGCCGACTATAAATACCCTACACATATGTGTGGTTACCATTCAAAGTGATATATAGGTCACCAGGGTATACGAATCCTGAAAATAACTACAAACATTCAATCGCTGAAGAATTTCCATTCATTTGATACCCATATTTACAAATGGGTAGGTGTACCGAATTTCGATTTTTTTTTTTGTGAACCACAAGTCTTTTCGCCGGAAAACATTATTATCATGTATTTGAGCATGATGTCAATATATATTTGACCAACAAAGTTTACCTAAGCACGTATACATAAAAATTGATCTTTATATGTACATTTTATATGTGGTATTTGAACATAAGTGGTCGGATCATAGGTCACCATGGACCGATCTCGCCAATTTTTTCGCACATACAGCGTAGGTATATTAGTAATCTAAGTTATAAGTTTCATTTATCTAGCTCTTCAATTTTAAAAGTCTTAGGGATTTCAACAGACAGACAGACAGACGGACAGACAGACGGACAGACGGACAGACAGACAGACAGACGGACAGACGGACATCGCTAAATCGACTCAGGAGGTCATGCTGATCAAGAATATATATACTTTTCCATACCGGAGATGCTTTCTTCTGGGTGTTACAAACGGCGTACCAAACTGAATATACCCTTTCACTCTTAGTGTAGGGTATAAAAAGGGCGCAAAATACATTTTTGGGGCGCATTTTAGAAAAAAATTGGAAAAAAGGCGAAAAAAATCAATCGAACATTAGGTTCCACCAAAGTCCAACATAGGGACATATGGCGCTTAAGTTTAATGCTACATGTAGTGTCACTTAAACAAGGCTGATGGAATAATCGGACGTGACAATTTATGGAATCGGTCTGTAATAAATGCGATAGACAAAACAATAACATTCTTTGATAAACATCAAAACCATATTATAAAAGTACCACTGAAATCGCAGACAGAACTACAAAATATTTTTTACAATCAACAAATTAAAATTCAAGCGAGAACCGCAAAGATAGTATCATTACGTTTAAAAACAAAAATTCCAATAGTGTTAATACATAAACAAGAAATTTTTCCAGGAGTATATTTGGGCGAAAGCATATCGAATGTTAGCAAAAATAGAGTTTATGTTTCAGTTTTAAATGCTACGGAAACAGAAATTTTAATAGACAGTACTTTTAAACCAAAATTTTCGAATCTTAATCAGTATAAAGAATCGGATACCAATAATTCTACAATAAATAGCATAAATTCAGTAACATTACAAACAGAATTAATAAATTATTGGAAGAAATGAAAATTGATGAGATTTTAAATAAAGACGAAATCACATCTTTACAAAATATGTGTATTTCGTATCATGATGTTTTTCATTTAGACGACGATGAATTAACATACACGCCAGCGCTTAAACATGAAATAGCAACACAGTGGAACCAGCCACCGATAAACCAAAAGCAATACAAATTGCCACACACTCATAGAGATGAAATCAACAGACAGGTTAATAAAATGTTGGATGACGGCATTATATCGCCAAGCATATCACCCTGGAATTCACCGATGTTGTTGGTTCCTAAAAAGAGCGGCAAGGACGGTAACAAAAATTGGAGGCTAGTAATAGATTTCCGTAAATTGAACGACTTGCCAATAAAACAAGTATTTCCGATTCCTCGAATCGACGAAATATTAGACCAATTAGGTCACAGTCGCTATTTTTATACACTACACTAAGAGTGAAAGGGTATATTCAGTTTGGTACGCCGTTTGTAACACCCAGAAGGAAGCATCTCCGGTATGGAAAAGTATATATATTCTTGATCAGCATGACCTCCTGAGTCGATTTAGCGATGTCCGTCTGTCCGTCTGTCTGTCCGTCTGTCTGTCTGTTTGTCCGTCTGTCTGTTGAAATCCCTACTACTTTTAAAATTGAAGAGCTAGATAAATGAAACTTATAACTTCGATTACTAATATACCTACGCTGTATGTGCGAAAAAATTGGCGAGATCGGTCCATTGTGACCTATGATCCGACCACTTATGTTCAAATACCTCATATAAAATGTACATAAAATGATCAATTCTTACGTATACGTGCTTAGGTAAACTTTTTTGGTCAAATATATATTGATGTCATGCTTAAATACATGATAATAATGTTTTCCGGCGAAAAGACTTGTGGTTCACAAAAAAAAAATCGGAATTCGGTACACCTACCCATTTGTAAATATGGGTATCAAATGAATGGAAATTCTTCAGCGATTGAATGTTTGTAGTTATTTTCAGGATTCGTATACCCTGGTGACCTATATATCACTTTGAATGGTAACCACACATATGTGTAGGGTATTTATAGTCGGCTTATACCGACTATAATTTTGATAATCCTAACTATCATAATTACACCTACTTTAAAATTTCCCATGTGATCTAACCTTCCCAACTGGTTTAACTTTAGACTTGGCAAGTGGTTATCATCAGGTACTAGTTGAAGATGGGGATAAGGAAAAAACAGCTTTTAGTACAGGACTGGGTCATTTCGAATTTACAGAATGCCATTTGGCTTAACAGGTGCACCAGCTACCTTCCAAAGAATAATGAACCACATATTAACAGGTTTAGCTGAACATGAGCTTAGGCTGAGTAGAGTATTGCAGAAATTAGGGGAACACAATCTAAAATTAAATACAGAAAAATGTCAGTTTTTTCGTCGCGAAGTTGTCTATTTAGGACATAAATGTACGGAGCTAGGTGCCCTGCCAGACCCCTCAAAGGTTGAATGCGTGAACAATATTCCGGTACCAAGAAATAAAAAAGAAGTACAAGCGTTTTTGGGATTAATTAATTATTACAGAAAATGTATAAACAATATGGCAAAATTATCATTACCAATTAATAAGTTACTTAGAAAGGATGTTAAATTACTTGGACCGACGATTGTCAAAATTCATTTATTAAACTAAAAGAATCAATAATTTCACCACCTATTCTCGCATATACAGATTTTACAAACCCTTTTTTACTTACAACAGATGCAAGTAACGAAGAAATAGGTGCGGTACTGTCACAAGGCAAATTAGGGAGCGACCGACCAATAGCATTTGCTAGTAGGGCATTAAATGAAGCAGAAAAAAATTACTCCACCATTGAAAAGGAATTTTTAGCTATAGTCTGGGCAACGAAAAATTTTAGAGCTTATCTTCTATGCCGACATTTTCAAATTTATACAGATCATCAACCATTACGTAGCACAGCAAATCTCAAAGATCAGACATCAAAGTTAGCCCGTTTCAGGCATAAATTATCAGAATATGATTACGAAATATCTTACAAACCAGGTAAACAGAATTTGAACGCAGATGCTTTAAGTAGAATTCCACATCCAGAACCAGATATTACTGCGGTCCAAACACGGTCTAAGACTACACAGAATAAATTAGATAATCAAATTTCAAAAACCAAAAAACAAGTGAGCACGTCAGTACTGGATGAAATAACAACAGACACCAAGAACGAATTAAACTCAAGTCTACTATTAACTGACCCAGAGGAAATTAAAACTGTTATAAAAGACTTTCATGACTCAGCATTAGGGGGTCACCAGGGCGCAGTGAAAACATATTTTAGAATCAGAAAACAATTTAAGTGGAAAGGTATGCAGAAACAAATAAAAGATTACGTTAAGAATTGTCAAAAATGCCAAGTAAATAAAAGTTCTAGGCTTATTAAAATGCCAATGGTTTTAACTGATACGCCTGTACGACCATTCGATAAAGTATACATGGATCTTGTAGGTATTTTACCGGAAATTATATCTGGAAATAAATATATATTAACTTTTCAAGATGATTTTTCAAAATATATGTGCTGCGTAGCTATCCCAGACGCAGAAGCAAGCACTGTAGCAAAAGCATTTTACGACGAAATTATTACAAGACATAACATACCAAAAGTATTGATAACCGACAATGGTTCGAATTTTGTTTCAAAATTATTTTCGGACACGTGTAAATTGTTAGGAATTAAAAAGTTACATATTACGCCATATCATCCACAGGCCAACGGCTCTTTGGAACGAAGCCACCGACCAGTATATAATACCGATGATAGCAACAAGCTATTAAAATACCAAATTCAACGCACAGACGAAATCGTACGACAAAATCAAGCCAGAGCCAAAGAAAAATCTAAGCAAAGCTATGATAGCTCATTACACCCAATAACATTCAAAGTAGGCGATAAAATTTTACTAAAAAATCAAAATAGGAAAAATTAATTTTCACCAGTTTGGGTGGGACCCTATGAGGTTCTTTCAATAAAAAGCCCTGTAACGACTGAGATTTGTATCAAGGGTAAAGCGAAAAAATTTCATAATAATTTGTTAAAAGCATACAACAGTATAGTTTAAATAAACACTGTAGAATTAAATAAACACTGTCTGCAACAATAACCAATAATTTTTAACATCATTGAAATAAAGTCAAATAGTTGTGCAGGACAGAATAGCTAAGTACATATTGAGAATGACTGGTATTGCTTCGTGTACTAACGAATTTGAAACTACAAAAGAAAAGAATAGAGAAAAACTATAATTTTTTTTAAATGTAGATATTAAATAAATTAATTTTAAATAATTTATAAAATCCAAAAAATTTAATGTAATATTGCCAAAATACAAATCGCAGAGAAAATAGCTATGTATTAATTGAAGATGACTAGCATTGAATATAAACAAATAACAAAATCAAGTTATTATTTGAGGTACGAATGTGCAAGGTATAAAAATTACGTTGTCATTAAAATTGCGATAGGTCAGTACCTACCTCAATGGCATTTTAAACATACATGTTCATTGTGCATAGAGCGCAATGCTCCCAGCTCATATTAATATAGAAGGCTTGAACATATTCATATGCCAACCGATTAAATGCACTTCAGCACTTTACAGGCAGAAGCCACTAACGTACTGGAACTGAAACGAGATACAGTAGTACAGCGACAAAACTGCGTAATATTTTTTATCATTAACAGAATTTTCATTCATGAAACTAAATATATTAATGCAGATATGCATTAATAAAGCAAACTAACAAACTAACAAACGTTTTACATTCATCATTGCACGGTAATGAAAATAAATAAGTACAATTCAGATGTACAAAACTAAATATTTAACAACTTAATATAGCAAATACATTTATGTAATGCTAAGAGTTCAGCGCTCGCGAATACTTAAAAAAAAAATATATTAGTTAGTGCATGAGTAAATAGCTAAGTATTTTTGAATATGACTAGCATTTAACCATGTACTACTGGGACTCTAAATAAAACAATTTGTATTGCAAAAATGCAGAAACATATTCAAACATATATGTTTCTAAATAAAATCATATAGTACATGTTGACTCATATGTAAATTAACTATTATAACTAATTAAGGTATAATTATGGCCATAGGCTTAACAGGATGTATTAAGGTGAAATAAGAAATATTTATAAGAAAACTATATGATATGATCAAGGATTCCATTAAATATGTAAAAAAAATTGACTTTTTCTCTTTCTCTTTACGATAGGCAATAAAGAGCGAAACCAATATAATGTTTAAAATTGTCACACTGGTCCTGATGCTGGCAGCCAACGAAGCAGTCAACATCACACAGACATCAATTAATGATACAAGATTATTCTTTGAGAAGACAACTGATGCTTTGTTTTACAATGATGAATGGACGATAGTAGCCAAGTTTAAACCGCTACAACTGAACGATTTCCTGGAGCTGACAAACAAATACATAATCACGGCAAACACAATGTGCGAACAAATGAGCACCGGACCCAGCATAAAAAGATCATGTATAGCAGCAACACGGGAAACCCCGGCAATAATAGCCACACTACAGAAAAATGAAGAAATAATTAAGCGCACAATAAAGAGTAACCGACATAAGGGATCACTCAATTTCATTGGCGAAGGACTCAACTGGGCTTTTGGACTGATGGACAATAAAGAAAGAGAGACTATCTATAAACATCTCAATGACATTGAAGATAATGAACATAAAACATACGAAATTATGAAAAGACAAATTACGGTGATTTCATCAAATTATAACAAGATAGCAGAACCCTTACTGAATTCCTTGAAGGAAGTCGAAAATCTGCAAAATGTGTTAAACATAACAATAAGAACACTAAAACAAATACCTTGGAAATTCAATCTACAATTAATGCAAACCTAATCGAAATTCAAGGACAACAGCTGATGGAAATGGCAATTATAGATGATCTATACAAGGGACGATTACACCCGACAATTATAGACCAGAGCGAGTTAAATGAAATGCTGACTAGCCTCACGTTAAGAGGAAAGGCGAAGTGGTTCATACAAAAATCATACGAGTTTTCCCAGACACAGACGGCCTAATAATAGTCATCAAGATGATTTGTTGTTCACATTACATAGAATTTACCCAATACCCACAAATATTAATGAAGAATGGGATGCATTGGTTAAAACAACATATGACTACATATCAGAAGCAGAAGACCGGAGCAAATACATAGGTCTAACGAATAAAGATCACAGCAAATGCGTATGTTGGTTAGCCAACATACGGACAAAGAAATTACACTATGCAAACGTCCAGGAACCATACTAACAACTAGCAACACACTATGTGAAGTCGCGCTGATTCAACACAGAACAGATATTAAAGATACCTGTGAACATGTTGCAATCTGGAGTTCTGGCCTAGTAGTTAAACTATGGACACCAAACAAATGGTTGTATAAATTCAATACACCAGCCTTTTTCGAAGCAGTTTGTGGGTCAAATATAGCCACATGGACACTATCCGGCCTGGGTTGGATGTCCATAAATGAAGCTTGCAACTTACACAACAAAGAAATGATACTGCCATACGAGTTTACACATCAACGCATTAGGAATATAACATACAAGAAGGAAGAACATACGGTTATAATAGAAAATTTACAAGGCAATTGGTCATCATTACCATATTCAAATATATCACAAACTTCGTTACCGATCTTGGTGTCAGATCACAGCAAAATAAGATCAGCATTAAGAGATGGGCATCGTGATTTCGACGAAATATTACTACAATTAACTGATAACCAGGAACGTAAAGAATTACTTAATCGTCAAAATGAAATAACGAAAACCGGTATGTCTTACGGCATATTAATGCTGATATTAATAATAATAATAGCAGCATATGTATTATACATACATTACTACTCGACAATTAAAAATAAAGCAACAATAAAAGCCGATGAATTTAATACAAACAAATCACCAATAGCAACAATAGATGTAGAAGCGGCTAAGGAAAACCTTGAAATGGTGTCAAATTCATTTCCCAGCAAGAAATCCCCACTCGAAAAAATCGGTTCATTGCGGAAATCAACAACGCAGAAACCAAACACCACAACACCCATAGCAAGTCAACGAACGAAGTCACATGAAATAGAAGCCAATACGTCAGAAACAATAACAACGCATCGAACTACTACCGCAGAACAGCAGCATTCAGCAACGAAAACATCGGGACCAGGTTTTTATTATATATAATTGGAAATTACAACCCTTAATTTACTAATATCCATTAAATATTATATAAGTAAAGATCATAACTTCATAACTAATAGAACTTAACGTAATTTATACCACATAAAACAATGTAAAAAGAAAAAAACTATTATTCTTTTTAATACTAATTTTCTCTTCAGAAACAATTAAAATAATACAAAAGAAAAAAATCTATTATTCTTCTTAATAATAATAATTTTTTTTCTTTCAATAAGGGGGGAGGTATGTTGTGTATCATAATCGTAGTGTTCACAACTTACATATGATCCACTGTTATGTATCATAATCGTGGAACTTACAGCGTGCTTATGGTCCACATCATAACATAACCAGTATATTTTTCTTTATGGCATGCTTTTAGGGTTAAGCATTATGCATGTTAAACACAAACAGCATTTAATTGTCTTGGCGCACACCGCTTAACATAGCACAGGTATACACGCCCACGTTAAATAGGTCACTCAGATCACACAAATAAATGCTGACTTAGTTATTTTAGAATGATGAAAGTACTCAATTTATTGTTAAATTATAAATACGCTGACTAAGTTATTTTAGAATGATGAAAGTACTCAATTTATTGTGAAATTATAAATACGCTGACTAAGTTATTTTAGCATGATGAAATTACTCAATTCCTACCGGCTGCGCCAAAATGTTGTATGTTAACGTCCTTCTACTAGGACTTTAACTTCCTTGGTTCTTTTTATACTTACTGAGTCCTTTTTATATCATAATCGTGGAACTTACAGCGTGCTTATGATCCACAACAGCAGTACGTTCGCAATGTGCTCCTACGTTGTATTGATTTATCTTATCGCAACTTCTGACGGGTTTTCTTTTTGCGGATACACATTGCTTACATCTGTGAATCCAATAGGCGACTGACTTCTGATATCTGACCCAATAGAAATGTTTTCTGACTTCTTCAATCGTTTTATTAATGCTCAAGTGACATCTATTGGATCCGCAATGGCATTTCAGTACTATCGCTTTTATTTTTGACTTATGAACAACAATTAAATTTCGTGCATATCTGCCATTTTCAGTTTCTTTCACACGGTACAAACAACCATTTTGTAACTTCAGGCTTTGCCACTGCGCCCAATAAGCCCTGCTTATTGGACTGTTAGATGCTAACTCTTTCCATAATGGCTTCCTTTGTTGTTCCTTGAACGTCCTAATTTTTGCGATGTCGGGGTCCTTCTTTTGGTCATTTCGTATTTGCTCTAGAGTCCATTGATCATCGGACATGACATTTAACGAACGAATGTGAATTATGTTCGTCTTTTCTTCTTCCGTAGAGCATTCTCTGGATTCCAATTTACGTTTTTCACGACAGTCGCGTGCCATATGCCCATATTTTCCGCAATTATAGCATTTACCTTTCAATTGTGTGTTTCCATTGGCAGCATAATGTTCGGATTTAACACTGGCTTTGGACGCTTTACTTACTCCTTGACATAAACTTTCTCTCTCCTCATCTAGGACACGTTTCTCCATCGCTGGTCGGCACAATGTAGACGCTATCTCCTGCGTAAGCGCTGTGGTGATTGTTTCCATAAATGTCACCTTCGACATGGTCATTGCTGCCCGTTTTGTCTCAGGATCACTTATGCCATCAACGAACGCATTTATCTTGCACATTTCCAAGAAATCACACGCTGAATCGGAATACGCCAAATGTGCAAGTCTCTCAACATCCGTAGCATATTCCTGCAACGATTCGCCATTATTTTGCCTTCGGAACTTCAGCTGTATTCTATAAATCGGTGTCATGTGGTCACTGCCATATTTTCGTTGTAGTGCACCCATGACCGCTGAATAACTGTTAATGTCACTTTTCGTAACTGTTAGCAAAACTTCGGCTGCGCCTTCTTTTAGCACCACGATTAGTGCGGCTACGCTTTCCACATTGTTCCATCGATTACATACAGCCGTGGTCTCAAATTGCAGCTTGAAAATGTTGAACGCTGTGGTTCCTCGTACCAGTAACAACATGCTGTGTAGGTCCATTTATCTGCAACACGTGCAAATCTTTTTTTTTATTTCCTGGATTTCTTTGTCTATACCGTTTTCTAATCTTTGAATTTTTTCATCAATGTTCACTTCCATGTCATTTACATGCTCCGTCACTTTGCTATGGAGTGTATTAGAAACTTCCAAAAGCTGCTTAGAATGCTCCTGCATCTGCTGCTTAATTTCATTTTGCAGTTGATTATAACTTTCTAGTTGCTGTTTCGAATTTTCTTGAAGTTTCTGTTCCATTTTGTTGAAATTTTTTTGTAGTTATTGCTTCATGTCTAATTTGAGCCGATTGGAATTTTCTTGAAATTGTTTTGAATTTTTTAGAAGTTCTTGCTTCATGTCTAATTTGAGCAGATTAGAATTTTCTTGAAATTTTTTTGAATTTTCTAGAAACTGTCTGGAATTTTCTTGAGCCATTATCTGAAATTGTTGTTGCATAGCTCCAATCAACTGGCTCATATCAAAAACTTGGGCCTGTACTTTCTCCTTTGTGTCCAGATTTTTCGATGACGGTGCTGCAACTTCCACTTCAAAATTGTGCATCGTAAGATCAATGCCCTGCGCCTCTAATTCGTCCATTAGGCGCTTTTGCAGCTCTACTTTCGTTCCAGCAGTTGGAAGATCACGATTCGCCAGCTCCTTCTATAGCTGGTCGACTTTAAGTTGTTCTAATTTAACCATTTTGTATCACAATCCCACTTCTGATACCAATGTTACGAAAAACTGTTCTACGGGTTCGTATCGCTGGATTGTGCACAAAATAAAAACACACTAATATTTGGTTTTAACTAGTATTATTTCAACTAGTATTAATTAACTTTATTTATTTAAATAACAACTTAAAGAATAATCACTTGTATCAATTGCTGAATTTATACAATTTAGCTTAGCAATGTTCACTCACGAGACGCACTAGTTCACTATCAAATCACAACTGAAGTGCTGTACCTCAGATGCGGCTCCCTTATATACTGCATGCATCAGTTCGACACGTTTCGACAAGCATCGACGTGTTTCGAGAACCTTCTACTCGTTTCGTGAATGACGCATGCTATTGGCATCTCATTCGCACTCATGCGTTTTAATGCGCTGATCTTCCATCTCTTTCTCGCACACTGCCTCAGTGCGCTGAATGATCTTCCGTCTCTTTCTAACACATGCTGAGAACGCTGAATTGTCTTGCGTCTCATTAATTATTGTTGATTGCTTGCACTATGGGGCAAATTACATCTTTTCGTAACAATATTTTAAAAAATAAATTTCTAAATTTTTATTTATTTTTTGTATAGAAAAAAGTAAATGTTGTAATCTAAATTATTGGTTATTTACTATGTTAAAAATTACTTTTGAAATATTTAATTAAAAATAATGTTTTGTTTTGGATTTATAATTCACAATTGAAAATTTGTATTTGAAATATAAAATATATACTGAAGCGTAAGCACGTACATTCAATTATATTTCAACTCAGATGTGGGGTGACCACTCGCCAATTGTATGTTAAATAATTGGAAAGAATAATTGGAATAATAATGGAAAGAACTACCAAGCAGAAATTAGCAGAATATTTAACAATCTTTGGTGTCGATTTTCCGCCAACTGCAACTGCAGCACAGCTTAAACGATTGTATGCTGAACATCTTGCTGCTGTTCCCGATTATGTTCTTCCTATTGCTACTGCTGTTCCTGATAATGATCCTCCTATTGTTACTGCTGTTTCCGATTATGTTCCTCCTGTTTTATCTGCCGTTTGTGGTGATATTCCTCCTATTGTATCTGCCGTTGCCGGTTATATTCCTCCTGTCGCTGCTGTTGTTGCCGATAATGTTGCTGTTGTTGCCGATTCTGTTGCCGCTGCTGTTTCAAATAATGTGAATTCAGAGGCTGATTATCCCCTTTCTGTTCCCACTGCTGTTTCCAATCATGCTGTTACTGATTATGCTCCTGCTGCAGCTGCTGTCAGAAATGCTGCCGTGGCTCCTGTGAACGGTTACCATGCCAATGCTGTTATGCCAATGTCTTTTGATGCTGACGAAATGAGAACCAGCGAATACTCAACTGATAATGTTGAGCGTGAGTTGCAAATGCTCAGAAAAAAAAGAGAAATCTTGAAGTTGAAAGGTATTATTAATAAATTAGAAAGAGATGTCGTTCATAATGAGCGAAAATGTGATTATGGTGATATTGAACACAGTATCCATAAAATTCATGGTGACGATCCGGCTCATTCAGTTCGTCATTTTTTGAGAGATTTTGAGGATATCATGATCACCATAAATGCCGATAATCGCTTCAAATTAATAAGCCTGCGACGATCTCTGGCGGGCACTGCTCGAGTTTTTCTTTCAACGACATTAACTCTAAGTTACGAAGATTTAAAGCATGTACTCATCGCTGAGTTTGATGTTGCAGTTAGTCGCCAAGATGTATATCGAATGATGAATCAAAGACGATGGAATAAACGAGACGAATCGTTGCATTGCTACGTTCTTACAATGCAATCGATTGCGAAACGTTCTGATATAACTGAAATAGAATTGATTGATTTTATCATTGAAGGAATTGGAAATAACGTTTCGAATATTCAGTTATTACTTGGTGCTCGTTCTATTCAGGAATTAAAAACGCTGATTAATCGTTATCAAGAAAAATATTTAAAGCCGAATTCGGATCATCGTGTGAACACAATATCGATCATTTCAAATAAATCTTCAGTGCCGATGACAACAAATGCGGAAATAGGGAACGGAAAAGGCATCACAAATTGTTTTAATTGCTCGCAAACAGGACATATAAAGCTTCATTGTCCTTTTCCACTGCGACCACAAGGATCCTGTTTTCGCTGCTGGTAAATGGGACATCATCATCGCTCATGTTCAAACCCTAAAAAGAATTTACAAGCAATCGACAAACCAGTCTCTGTGATTGGCGACCTAAAATTAGATGAAAGTGATGTAGTTGGTGCTTTTAATTATGTGAGTATTGCCTTCGGAATACATTCGGAAAAAAGTGCAAAATTTTACAAATATGTTTCTCTTTTCGATACGGGCAGTCCATGTAGTTTTGTTAAAGAGTCGTGTGTTCCTGATGATTTGTTGAGAGCATCAAGATCGCCAAAATTGTCAAATTTTTGTGGGATTGGTGGTCGAAAATTGCAAATTTTAGATGAAATTGATTGCATCGTTAAATTTGGAAGTCAATTTAAGAAAATTCATTTTATAATTTTGCTAGACAATGCTATGTTAACACCTGTAATTTTGGGTAGAGACTTTTTAAATACATTTAATATTAAATACTCGAATACGATTGCAATACGCAAAAGATAAATTGTTATTACTAAATAATAAAAATTGCAGTCTTAATCCGAATTATTCTAAACTTCTGAAACATTATAGCCTTTTGACATGCGACACATCAACTGTTGTAAAAAACCTTAGTAAACCTATTTCCTATGATGTGTCAACTGAAGTAGTCAAATGTAATGTACCCAATATATTTAGTATTGATATTGCATCTGAAGAGATTGAACTAGATATTGACTGTAAATTGCATAAACCTCTTCGTGAGGAATTGAATTCATTGATTGCAGATTCATATTTAAAGCCCAAAAATATACCGGTAGAGCCGTTAGAGTATGAAATGAATATTCGCTTGACCACAGATGTATCTTTTTACTGTGCTCCTCGACGCCTTTCATTTATGGAGCGTACCGAGGTACAAAGTATTGTGAGTGAACTTCTTAAAGATGGTACTATTCGCCCAAGTAATTCACCGTATGCTTCGGCTCTTGTCTTAGTCAAAAAGAAAAATGGACAGACGCGGATGTGCGTTGACTATCGCGGTTTAAATAAAATCACTGTTAGGGATAACTACCCATTGCCCTTAATTGAGGATTGCATTGAGTATTTAGAAGGCAAACAATTCTTTACCGCGCTGGACTTAAAAAACGGATTTCATCAAGTTCAACTTTCTTCCGATTCAGTCCCATACACAGCATTTGTTACTCCCAATGGTCATTATGAATATTTGAAAATGCCATTTGGTCTCAAAAATGCTCCAGCTGTATTTCAACGGTTCATTAATAATATTTTTCGTGATTTAGTAGAAACTAGGAAAATAATTATTTATATGGATGACATATTAATTGCTACTGCTAATTTTGAAGACCATGTAAATTTATTGAATACTGTGTTACACCGTATTACTAGTCGAGATTTAAAATTGAATTTGTCTAAATGTAAATATTGTTATAATAAAATTGAATATTTAGGATATTCAGTATCTTCTTCAGGTATTTCCCCAAGTGAATCACATATTGCTGCTATTAAAAAATATCCAATTCCAACTAATCAGAGGGAGTTACATTCATGTATTGGACTCTTTTCATATTTTAGGCGATTTGTGCCATCATTCTGTCGAATTGCAAAACCGTTGCAGGATTTATTGAAAAAGAACGCCGATTTTAGGTTAGATGAAAAATGCATTGAGTCTTTTAATGATTTTAAAGACCGATTAGTTAAATCCCCAATCCTTTCTATTTATAATCCTATTAAGGAGACTCAATTGCATTGTGATGCTAGTTCAATTGGTTTCGGTGCCGTTTTATTGCAACGAGAAAGTGATGGTAAATTGCATCCAATATCGTATTTTTCAAAAACTACTTCTGCTGCCGAAGCGAAGTATCACAGTTTCGAACTAGAGACGCTTGCTATAATTTACGCGTTAAGACGATTTAGAGTATATTTGGAGGGTATAAAATTTAAAATAGTTACTGATTGTAATTCATTGACAATGACTTTAGGAAAGAAGCAAATTAATTCTAGAATAGCCAGATGGGCTTTAGAACTTGAAAATTATAATTAAGTCATTGAGCATCGAAATGGTGTGTCTATGGGGCATGTAGATGCTTTGAGTAGATGTCAAATTGCATCTGTAATGAATGCAAATGACGTTGATTTTCAAATTCAAGTCACACAAGAGCGCGATGAAATAATTAAAAATTTACGTATTCGTTTGGAAACTGAAGAAGTAAAAGATTTTGAATTAAGGGATGGACTGGTTTTTAGAATAAAAAGGGACGGATCAAAGTTAATGCATGAAAAATTAGGTCATCAATCAACTGATAAATGTAATGATAAGATATCAATGTATTATTGGTTCCCATCAATGCCCCCGAAGATTGAAAAATTTATAGCAAATTGCATTAAATGTATTATGTATGCTGTACCTTTTAGAGTGCGGGAAAGAAACTTGCATAACATTCCAAAAATAGAAGTGCCCTTTGATACAATTCATGTCGATCATTTTGGTCCGTTACCATCGATTAATTCCAAAAGAAAACATATTTTGGTGATAATAGATGCCTTCACGAAATTTGTAAAATTATATCCAACTAACTCTACTAGTTCTCGAGAAGTAAACGCTGCACTTGATAAATATTTTAATTATTATAGTCGCCCGAGGCGATTAATAACCGATAGAGGAACTTGTTTTACTTCTTTAGAATTTGAGGAGTTTTTATTAAAAAATAACATTGCGCATGTTAAAGTTGCGGTTGCCTCTCCACAAGCAAATGGTCAGGCGGAAAGAGTCAATAGGGTGATTAAAATGATGTTAGGAAAATTAAGCGATCCAATAAATCACTCTGACTGGTCACAAAAATTGCTTCAAGTTGAATATGCAATCAACAATTCAATTCACAGCACTACTAAAAATACGCCAAGTATACTGTTATTTGGTGTTGAACAAAGAGGAAATATAGTAGATGAATTTACAGAATACTTAAATGAGAAAAATGTATGTGAGTTTAGACGCAATTTACATCAAGTACGTTCAGATGCAACAAAAGCCATAAGCAAGTCAATAGAATATAATTTGAGTTATTTTCTGAAGCATTGTACAGTTCCCAAAGAGTATCAAATTGGTGATTTTGTTGTTATAAGAAATATAGCTACCGTGGTTGGTACGAATAAAAAGTTTGTTCCTAAATACAAAGGACCATATGTAGTTCACAAAATATTGGATAAAGATCGCTATGTAATTCGAGACATAGAAAACTGTCAATTAACTCAGTTGTCATATGATGGTGTTATTGAAGCTAATAGGATGCGAAAATGGTTGTTGAAGTGTGGTAAAGAGGCTATACATGTCATAGAATGAGGCAATAACTCTTAATTATAATTTTTGTTGTTTTTTTTGTCAATATTTGATTTTTGTTGAATCGAGGCCGATTAGTTATTAGTTTGGCCGAGAATAAATTATTTTACAATAATATAATTTTTATAATGTTAATTAAATATATTATTTTTTTATATATGTATATTTGTTTTTGATCGAGGACGATCATTGTCAGTTTGGCCGAGTTGTAATCTAAATTGGTTATTTACTTTGTTAAAAATTACTTTTGAAATATTTAATTAAAAATAATGTTTTGTTTTAAATTTATAATTCACAATTGAAAATTTGTATTTGAAATATAAAATATATACTGAAGCGTAAGCACGTACATTCAATTATATTTCAAAGTTGTAATAATTTATGAATATATATATTTAACTCTGATTTCTAAAATGAAGTCAGTTTTATCCTATTCAATCTAGTTTTTGACATATTGATTTTGGCACATAGTTTTTACGATTTCCGAAAAATGGTATATATCTCAATAACTAAAGACAATTTGATGAAACTGACACCATTTTGAAATCAGAGTTACAAAATCATTGAAAAATTATTGCAAATTTTACTTTTGAAAAAAATATTTTTTTTTCAATACAAAAAATAAATAAAAATTTTAAAAATTAATTTTTAAAATATGATGTCATCAAAATACCATCTTGAAATTTGGCATGAACATTTGTATTAAATCAACCAAAATATGTGATTTTTTTCAGAATTTTAAAAAGGGTCCTTTTTAAGGACATCCATTTTGAAGTGCATGGGTTATTACTACGGGCCACATGTTCAAGTTTAGAAGTTACAACTTAATTGGTATAAAAGCTTGTTCTATTAGCTTTAAAACGAGCCATTAACGTAGTTTCTAGTATTTCTACTTTATATTGAAATTTGAACAACCATATAAAAGTGATTTTTGGCCCATTTTTTGTAAATTTGCACCACTGTACCTGTGGAAGTAGTGGGCGAAAAACATATCTCGATGGCCTCTATCAGTTGTGCAAATTTCATAGAAATCGAAGAAGATGAGTTTCAACCGCTGGTCGATATATATATATATATATATATATATATATATATATATATATATATATATATATATATATATATATGTATATATATATATATATATATATATATATATATATATATATATATATTTATATATATATATATATATATATATATATATATATATATATATATATCTACTATATATTTGCGAATGTAAGTATGTATGTCTGTATGTTCCGAATAGGCGTCAAAACGGCTGAACCGAATTGAATCAAATTTTGACACAACATGTATGTTGGGTCTGGGCAGAGTATAGGCTATATCTCGGTGAGATTGGTGGACTGGGCGTGGCACCTCCCATATAACCCAAAAATTAAAAACAAATTATGTCAGCAATTAGCATAGCAAATTTAATGAAATTCTGGTCAGCGTTATATATAACCATTCTAAACGGTCTCGCGGAATGTGGGCAGTATTAGACCACTGGGCGTGGCACCCCCCATAGAAGGTACATTTTCCAGATGGTGTATTTCAACAGATGTTATAGTGATCTTATGATATTTCACACCTGGGTATACCAACCATCCCAAATTCTTTAAACTCACCACACCGAAATTCACCAAACTAAAACTCACCAAACTATAACTCACCACTCTAAAATTCACCACACTCAAACTCACCACACTAAAACACACCACACTAAAACTCACCACTCTAAAATTCACCACAACGAAACTTACCACACCAAAACTCACCACACTAACATTCATCACTCTAAAAACCACCACACTAAAACTCGCCACACTAAAACTTCTACTGGGGAAAACTCTACGGGGGAGAATTCTACGGGAAAGAATTCTACCCGAAGAATTTAACGGGAAAGCGTTCTACAGGGAAGAATTTTACGGGGAAGATATGAATAATAAATATGTTCTTTATATTAATAAAATCACTCCATATCCTTGCATTCACTAAATCTTGGCAAGAGTCGTGCACGGGTCCAGCTAGTATATATATATAAATAACAACAAATAAATAGGTAATCTTAAAGGTATTAAGTTTTTCATTACAAAAGTATTTGAATATAAAAAAAAAAATTTAATACTATTTTTTCGGCGTATATGATTAAAAATCTAAAATTTCTGTCCTGATATACAACCTCTAATTAGGTTTATTTCATAAATAAAATAATTTAGACTCCAATTTTTAGCAATATATGAAATTGCAGGACTACTTACTATCTATATTTTACTATTTGAATACATGTATATATGTAGGGTGTGCCGAAAAAACCAAAAGAATTTATTTTTGAAAACCGGAACACAGTTTTAGCATTCTCGCATCGAGGAACTTTTTCTTAATTTTTTTCAGATTTTTTAGATTGTCTATAAAAAGCTCCCACCTGTCGATTCCAAATATGATCAAACACTTATAACATTTAGAATCGATGTCCTCCCAACAACTTTTCCGAAATATTTGTGGGAGTATTTATTTAGATATGAGATGAATGTTTACAATCGTAGGTACGCCATTGACTGCCGAAAGGTAGCGCGGTATAAAAAAAAAGTGTTTGCAGATATTTGCAACAATATCATATTAATATAAACATCGCGTTTGAATTTTAAAGGGACGTTAACACAAAGAATAATTAAAATAAATTAAGTATAATCTGTAGACCTTAAAAGTCAAAATTTTGTGACAACATTTTTCAGTGTACTTTAAATTTCAAAGACGAATTAAACAAAAAATGAAAAAGTATCTTAACAAATATTTGCAACAATAGCATATTAATATAAATATCGCGTTTGACTTTCAAAGGGACGTTAACACAAAACCATTAAAATAATCACTGTTGTTCCCAACAATTAACAGTATCGACAAAAAAAAAAATAGATTTTAACTTTTCGATTTCAATGAAATTTGGGAACAGATAAAGATTATTGAGATTGGCTAATTTATTTTCGACCACGGTAGTGTACGCACATACCGACAGTGCCCTCACTCACTCGCCGATATATTCATGACAAAATGCAACTCTATCGAAGCATTGCAGCTCTCTCGTAACACACTGCTCATAACAATATACTGATAACGCAAGTGCATGGCGCGTGTGAACCTAGAGCGTGTGAAAAGTTTGGGGTGCATTTTTTCATGAATATATGCCAGGTCAGCTTGTATTGAGCTTAATTACACAGTGCGACACTAAATTTAGTGACGGAGATTTGACAATTTTTTTAGAATCCTTGAGTAACCTGACGAAATTTCACCAAACAAACTTATGTCCTATCACGATATATACCAGAGATATATGAATTATAAAGGCCCTATAGTGACCACAATATTACCGTTGGTTTATTGAGAAAACTGTTAATGATTTTCAAAGAACCAATCTACATAATCGACTAATTTCATATTACTTACTTATTTGGCCATTACAACCCATGCTGGGTTTCGGCCGCAGCAATCACCCTTCGCCTGTCGCTTCCGCATTGCGCGCGCTTGCGCCAGTTTTGCACTCCAAGTGTTGTCAGGTTGATTCGCACTTGGTCGCTCCACCGGAGATTCGGACGCCCTCTCCTACGTTGACCACCACTGGGTACAGAATTGAACACCTTTTTTTGCTGGAGCGCTTTCATCCATACGCTCGACATGTCCAAGCCAGCGTAGGCGATGGATCTTAATGCGCCTGACTATGTCAATGTCGGCGTAGAGCTCATACAGCTCGACGTTCCATCAGATTCTGTACTCGTTTTCAACGCATAACGGCATTTCCTGGATTGCGGTGATGTCAGCCTTGTATCTTTCGAGGACATCAACCAGCTGGATGGTGGCACCTTCCCTATAAAGGGTTCGGATATTCCAGGTGCATATCCGTAAATCATGGTCCTGTATACGTTTGCGTAGGTTGTCATCGTGTTTTCGGGTCGATATCCGAGGCAATTTTTCTGTTTTCGTTGAATCAGCTTTTTTATATGGCGGGTCTCAAGCCCAACGCACAACCCCCATTTTGGAGGGCCAATATCCCTGTCTCGTCCACGACCAGACCTCCCACCGGGGTTGAAAAACGATCTTCAGCTGGTTGCTCGGGTTAACGGGGGTTCATATTAAGGAGTTGCAAATGTATCATATTGTCCATGAAAAAAATATTCAGCATAAAAAAACATAAAAAGTGGCCAAATATGTCAAAGTCGTACGAGCTATAGTTTCTCTAATACTGAGAACTGCAAAGTATTTTTTTTATTTTATATGAAACTGCAAAATACTAAAGTTTTTCATAGCTTTAAATCGAATGATCCTTTATCGGTGCCAAAGATTTGACTTTATTTTTAATATACTGAATGTGTGAAAAATTTTATGATATTATAAAATTATTTTCTATCGGGTCAGGATTTCGAGGTATTGACCCCCAAATATCTGGTAAATCCTTAATTTTCATAGTAAAATTTCTTGAAAACATAAGTTTCGTCAGATTACTCAAGGATTCTAAAAAAATTGTCGAATCTCTGGCACCAAAAATAGTGGAGTTTTGCTGTGTTATTAGAACTAAGTTTATGAGTAAGATTGTAACATTTGAATATTTCAGTGGCTTCCAAAAATAATACAAATAGTTGGGCAAGCCGTTAATAAAATTTACTTTTGATCCAGAAACCAAATGAAGTAATTCTTTTAGGCTTAAGTCCTCATGCCATATTCGGCTAAATAAATAGTAAAAAATCTTGCGCCATATTCGGCATCACAATATAAAGCTAATGACAACCAGCCGGCTCAATAATAAAAATATAAAATTAGATTTACCACATGGCGATCCCATTTTTTTTTAACTTCATACCATTTAAACAACTGATCGAGAACATTAACTAAAAAGAATTTTGGACAATTATACATGAGTACCCCAAATTCCATAATTGGCCCTAAGGCTATAACGATACAGGAGCACAACAAAATAAAGGAGTTATCGAAAGAAAAAGAAGCCACGAGGATTCCCACATTGGAAACAAAAATAAAGAAGAAAAGAGGAGGAAAGCTAGCTAGAAAAAGAGAGGGAAACAAAAAGTGGGTGGGCAACAAAGTAAGGACCAAACAATAGTCAACGAAAACTTTAGCACATGCGTATCAATCAACAATAACATCAATATTTTTACGATAATAACTACAATAATAATAATTTTAATAATTTTATACTTAATATTCACATCCGAGAGTAAAAACATTGCCTATGAAAAGCTCTCACCCGCCGTTCGGATTCAGCAATAAACTGTAGGTCCCACCACTTTGAGTACAAATATAACACGCACAGCTCAAAATGGTGAGAGAGCTCGGCCGAAGTTCTATACAGGACTGTAGCGCCAAACTATTCTTATTATTATTCAAAATCAATAAGTATTATAAGACATACATTCACAAACATTATTATTAATGTTTAAGTAAACAAAATACTGAACAATTTTTTTTCTTAACATTATGCAACTATTTCAACTATACAGTAAAATTTAAAAAAAACTGGAAGTAGAAGATATAAACAAGAAACAGTGGAATCAAAGTTAGACGACGTAGAGAACATTAAGGAAAGAGTAGAGGAATTAAAGAAGACACATGATTTAAATCAAATAGACATAGGTGAAGTAATTACTGTTTTCAAAAACGGATATTTAAAAATAAAAGAACAACTAGAAATTATGTTGTTCAGAATATTAGTAAAAAGTGATTCAAAAAGGACAAATAAGATGGGAGATTTTAAAATTGAAATTGTGTCTTAATAGCAATTTCAATTTTAAAATCTCCCATCTTATTTGTCATTTTTGAAATTATTAAATTCAGTAAGTTAGATATGGCCATTATGTCCTGAGTTTGTATATGAAGGACATTAAAGAAATGACAATATGAAATACGCAAGTAAGCAAATTGAAGCTAATAAAGCTATTTTGGAGAGGTGTATCAAAACATATACATTTTTTTTGTTTCTTGTTTATTATATATTGGAAGGTCCTTAATGTCCTTCATATACAAACTCAGGACATAATGATCATATGTAACTTACTGAATTTATTTAAGCTATCATTACAAATAGTTAGAATCGCGATGACAATACAAATTTTGAAGATTTGTTGGAAGATCACTAACACATATGACCGTGTAGCCCCGTCTTCCAATAATCGTAAGGTGTTGAAATTTGGCAAAGAGGTTACGAAGGGAACTCCCTCACATAATTTGAGGTATGTTGACTAGGGTGTCACGTATTTTTGAACACCCATGTCTCACCTCCTAGGATTGTTTATTAGGACTCAAAAATATGGTGTGCAAAATTTTTTTGATTTTGAACAACGGGAACACGTGTCGCAATTACTTTGAAAATTGTACTAGGAGGTGCATATGTACTAGGAGTCGAAATTTAGAATATTTCAAAACAATATTTCGACTATGCTATTATGTAGAACTGTGAGAGAACTAAAAATCAAAAAAAACGTGTGAAATAAGTGACGCCCTAATGTTGACTTGTAGTTCAAAAAAAGGGAATTTGAACCACCCTACTGCACATCCATCTCCGACGTCAAGGGGTTAATGAAATTGAAATTATTAGAAATATTAGAAGAGAATAGAACTGGTACCAGGGTTGAAATTAATAGGAATGAGGTTATTATTCGATATAACGATAATCCAACCAATTACGGTTCGATTACGTAGAAACTATTATCTGAAATGGATAAATGTAAAATTAAAGAACTAGCGATAGAATGTAATGAAATTATATTTAAATGTAAATTTAAAGAAGATTTTAAAGAAAAATTTAATATGCTACAAAATGAAAGAATAGAAGAAAATCGCTCACAATTGAAAATAATTAAATATAAAACCCCACAATGAATACTTGACGAAGTTATTCAGTATAAGCTAATAGATGAATATCACAACTCACCACACGGATGCCACCTAGGAGTTAGAAAAACAACATTAAAATTAAAATAACTATACATTTGGAAAAACATGAAAAAGATGATTAAACGTTTCGTTTCAAATTGTAAATCATGTGCTCTAAATAAACAAATCAGGCATACAAAATAACCTCTAATAATAACAAATACTCGAAGTACAAGTTTCGAGACAGTATCAATAGACACAGTTGAACCATTAAGAATATCAAATGATTATAGATACATTTTGACTATACAATGTGAATTAACTAAATTCGTAGTTGCATACCCGATGATGACAAAAGACGCACGAACGGTAGCTGAAATAATAGTTGAACAAGTTATTTTAAAAAAAGGAACATTTAAAATCCTTAAATCAGACAGAGGTACAGAATTTATTAACGAATTATAAGATAATATTTGTAATTTATTAAAAATAAAGCAACTATTTTCTAGTCCTTATCATCATCAAACATTAGGTTATGTAGAACGTAAAAATGTTTTTTTTTTTTATCTTTTGTTGAGAATAATGAATGGGACAATGGATTCCATTCTACACTTTTGCATACAACACAACACCACATGTTGATACTAACTATACACCGTATGAACTAATATTTGGAAAATTACCATATTTACCATATGATATATTGGAAAAAAGAAAATCCATATACAACATTGATGATTACGTAAACGAATTAAGGTTAAGGTTGTACACAGCAATAGGAAAAGCTAGGAAATTTCTTGATATAATGAAAAATAAAAGAACAGTATTACAAAATAAGAAATATAATAATCCATTAGAATTTAGTATTAGTAAAAGTAGAGAATAGAAGGAAGAATCAGAGTCCTTATAGCGCACCTTATGAAATAATAGAAAGAAAAGGTGTCAATTCCATAATTTATATAAATGGTAAATTTAAAGAATTGCATTATAATACCCTAAAAAAGCGGAAATTATAAAAAAAATAATAATAATAAAATATAATTAGATAAATTTAATTACAAAAATAAAAAAATATATATACTTTTAAAAAACATACGATAAGAAAAAGAAAATAATATTTTAAAAATTACATACTTAATTTTCCGACAGAAATAAAAATATCCAATTTTAAACCATTTTTATTTACGTAAATACCATTTTAAGAACTATATACTTAAGTTTCATACAAAATTTTAAATATACACTTTTAAACCATTTTTCTATCATTTTAAAAAATATACACTTAATTTTTTAAACAAAAACTAATTATATATTTTAAAATCAATAATTCTTAACAAAACAGTACATATTAATATTTGTTACATATAAATTTTATTTTAAAAATCATTTATTTTTAATTAAATGATATTTTATGTAACAGAAATAAATTTCATCTTAAGGGTGAGGGGTAGTGTACGCACATACCGACAGTGCCCTAAACTCACACGCCGATATATTCATGACAAAATGCAACTCTCTCGAAGCGTTGCAGCTCTCTCGTAACACACTGTTCATAATAATATGCTGATAACGCAATTGCATGGCGCGTGTGAACATAGAGCGTGTGAAAATGTTGGAGTAAATTAATATTTGAGACTTCAAAATTCATTATAATATGTACATTGATGATTTCACTTACACATAGTATGCTATACTTAGAACTATTTTGTATTTTTCTATTAATTCAATTTATGTGGATAAATCAGCTTCATGCTTATATTTTCTTAATAATATGATTATGATACGTTTATCGTTTTATAATATTATGAGATAAAATATCTGCTCTTGGCATTTACTTTTACATTAGACATTTGTCAATTCTTAAAATTAAATTCTTAAACTAATATATACACGTTAGAAATTTACAAAATATACAACGTAACATAAATGTTACAAAAGCCTAATTACTATGAAAAATAAATAATATTAAATAGGAAAACTAAATATATACATATTAAGGACTAAATTAGTTTGTACATTATATATCACATAGTTTCAGCTAGCCTCGCCTCTATGAGTGCCCGAATAAGTCTTTAAGTAGAAATCTGGTACGAGTGGGGCGGTGAAAGTCCATTTCGGTATATTCGGTATATTTACTTTTTCGAAGTCTTCGGTGACTATATGATTAGTATGGGACATTTTTTCTCAGAACTTACCGCCTTTTTCCCTATCATATTGTAAATTTGTTTATAAGCAAACGGACCTGGTTTAATATTCTCTAATATTTCTCCGAAATCTCGTGCTTGAAAAATACTAACTTGTTCTTTTATAATAATCTTTAAAAGCGATATTTGTTTTGAGAGTAATTTATATTCATCTGTTTTTCTATTGAAGTTACCATGATAAGTTTGTTTGAGAGATTTTTGCCAGCTTTATTTTATTCGAAAAAGTCGTTTAATTGAATTAGGAAGAATAACAAAATTGGAACGTTTCATTTCTAATGTTTCGGAATGTAAATCTACTGTTGAGTTTATAGTTGAAATTAAAAAATCTATATGAAAATCAATATCAAAATTAAATAGGTTACAATTAGTTGGAGGAAGATAATTTTCTAAAAGATGTGATAAATCATTTTTTAAGTTTTTCCAATTTGTATTTTTGAATGATTTATAATATCGTGGTTGTTTAATTGTAAAATCTGAATTAGTTGAATTAAATTAATTAATTGAATTTCAGATAAAGTGGAAAATGATCTGAAAAAGTAGATATACTGGATATTTGAAAATTAGGATTAAAGTTATCAATTAAATTGAATGAACATAAGAAATGATCCAAAAAAGACGAACCAATCTAAAGGAAAATTCTGGAGCCAATTATACAGGGTGTTTCCATTTGAATTGCAATCTGTATCATTCCAGGCATAATGTTTTGAATAACTGCACCATTTTCAATTAAACTAAGCTGGATAAATATATTTGGAAATTTTAAACCTGGAACCGAAACAGTGAAATATTTTAAATTATTTTTTAATACAACAACAACACCAAGTGAACTATTCTCTCTAATACAATTATAGTTATTGAAAATAAACTATTTTTGAAGCTACTAAATGCGTTTCTTGAATAAATCCAATATCTATTTTATTGTGATTTAAAATTTTATTAAGTTCAATTTTTCTGCTGTTTTCTATTAATGACCTGACATTAAAAGTTAAAAAATTAAAAGTTTTATGGACCATATTCTTTTACTACTTCTTTAAAAGAAGTTAGACATGCTGCCTTAACTTCTTCTTTTGAAATTTTTTTGAAATTTGCTATTCTATTTTCTAATGACACTAAACACTAAACCAAGCCTTGGCTGTCCAGGCTTGGCCCAGTCGTGGGCGAAGACTTATATACCGAGATTTAAAAACCCAATATTGGCTATGTCTTGGGCAAACAACGGTCAACCAAGTCTTAGCAGGTCAAATTTGGGACAGTCGTGGGCGAGATCTCATTAACCATTCCTTTGTGTGGCAGTTCTGGCTGAGACTTGGGCGAGAACTATTTTGCCAGGCCTTCATTTGTCAGTTCTGGCTGAGTCTTGGGCGAAGGTTTATTGACCAAGCATTGGTCTGCCAGTGCTGGTTATGTCTTCAGCCCGTCATCAGACCTGGCATTTCCTACATGGGAAGGCGTAAATTTAAACAGATAGTTGCAGCAAGACTTTCATAAACATCTTGTTTTCCTAGTGTAGATTTAATACAAGTAAATTGCTTAATAAATAAACTGAACCGTATTTTAGACCTTATGTTTTTATCCAGTAATGTGAAGTTTAAATTATACGAATGTTTATTGCTAATTTCGCGTTCGAGCATACACTATATTCCAATTCTAATAGAACTTGAGCTATATGAATTTTTAAAGTGTTCTGCAACAGAAACTGATAAGTTTAACTTTAATATTTGTAATTTTAATCAGTTGAATTTTATTATTTCTAATTTAGATTGGCACATTATTTTTTGATGTCATGATACTTAGTCATAGCATGATGTTTTTGTAGAAAAAATATTAAAGAATTTGTTCCGTTAATGCAAAAGAAACCGCATAAATTGCCAAGATACACAAAAGGGCTAAAAAAAACTTAAAAATCTTATAATTAACTTTTATAACAATGTTAACATTATACATTGCCACGAAAAAAGTGGTTGACCAGCAAAAGTATATATATAGTATTATATATTATTATATATATTATCAGTGGAAATTTCATTGTTTAAATAAATTCTTATATAAACAATTTAATCTGTCATCTGAAAATAATATTAAGAGTAATCCAAAAAGGTTTTGGAATTTTATTAAGTCGAAGGATGGTGTATCTACTATATTTTCATCTGTAGTGTATAACTCCACTGTATCGCGTTCGGTGTTTGAGATGGTTACCTTATTTGCATCTTTTTTTAAATCCAACTTTGAATCAAATATAGTATTAAATACTAATAATGCTTCGAACAATGTGGAAATACTATATGTCATAAGTAAGCTTAAAAATTCAGTAAAATAAGACGTTGATGGATTTTCTCCGTTTTTTCTTAAAAATATCTCTGTTGCGATTGCTAAGGCGCTTCTAATAATTTTCAATAAATCTTTCTATGATTGTGTTTTAAAGACAAATGGAAATCTGCGTAAATAACGCCAGTTTTTAAAAATGAACGTATAAATAATGTTATAAATTATAGAGCCATTTCAAACATAAGTTCAATTTCAAAAATTTTCGAGCACATCATTTTTGAAAAATTATTTTTAATATCCAAATCTATTATTTGTGATTGGCAACATGGGTTTTTTTACAGGTTGATCCGCAGTAACAAATTTATCCTGTATTCACAGTGTATCCACCACAGTGGCAAATTTTAATTTTAGTTGATGCTGTTTATACAGATATTGCAAAGGTTTTGACAAGATTTATCATACAATATTAATAGCTAAATTAGATCGGATTTCATTCTAGTTTTTTGTATTGGATAAAATCTTATCTATCAGATCATAATTGTGTTGTTTGTATTGAAAATACTAAGTCCTTGCCATATTTTCAGATATCTAGATTCCACAAGGTAGTGCGCGTATTCTCTGCTGGCATTTATTAAGAGAAATAGTTCTGAGTTTTCCGATCCCTCTATTAGAAAATTACTGTATTCATCATTTTGCTGTAAAGTTGTTTCCTGATATATTTAACCTGTGTTTATGACTTTTCACTTTTTAAATGCAAACACTTTTTAATTTCAATATAATAGCACTTTTATTATTTTACTACCTCCACATGAGGTTGGTAAAACTACAATCTTTAAATTGCAACCAAAGGTATTAACAATACCTTCGTGCAAGCTTTTCTTGAATTCTATTTTCACTATATTCTATTAAGTTTTCACTTTCACTCAATTTTGGTGTACGTCACTTTTGAAAAAAATCCGATTTGCAGTTTTTGGCTGACACCAATTGCAAAATATAAGAATTGTTGGCTAACGCTGCTCTGCTTATTTTAACATAGCTCCCTAATCATGCAATGATAAATTATATTGCAAGAGTTGAGGTCTAAGTAAAGCTTTAGCGCTTTGCCAAATTATTGCAAGCTTCTGTTAACTGTGCAAGCTAACTTGAAAGAGGTGTGGTCTAAGCATAGCTTTAGCGCTTTGCCAAATTATTATCATTGTTGCCAACGTGAAGCGTTGGGACAATACTATGAACATGTTGCTGTACAACATGAGTTCAACATGATATAAAAACATGATGCGCTCAACATGTGTACAACAACATCCAAAACTGAATGAGTAGTGAAGAACCATAAAGAAAAGAAAAATATGTGAACTAATTCACAACATTCCTCCCCCCTTTTGGAAAAAAAATTATTATTAATATTAAGAATAATAATAATTTTTTACTAGATATTTTAGGAAAATTTTTGAATTTATGGAAATGATGTTTCTTAGAATTAATATTAGAATAATATTAAGAATAATAACGATAATATGTATATTTTAATGATAATATAATATAATAATGATAATAAGTTATTTTAACAATTATAATATTTTTAAATTTTCTCAAGTTATCTATACAAATATTTTTGAATATTTGAATATGTTGCAGTAATAATAATGATAATAATAATCATATTTTATTTGTTGTTTTTTTTATTTTTATTTTTTATTTTTTTGTTATGTAAATTAAAAAAAAAAAAAAAAAATCCGGAGCCTCTTCTTGTAAAGATGAGAACGGGAATCTAATGACAGATATCCAGAGCACACTGAAGATATGGAGGGATCACTTCTCTAAACTGCTGACCGGTGACCGCAATTCCACCGATAGAGCAGTACACCCGGCAACCCTAGTACTTGATGAATACGTTGAGATTCCGCCACGCGACCATGACGAGGTCAGAACTCCGATAAGGGAACGATTATACGCCGCAATGTCTGAGTTCGGTATACCTGCGAAACTTATAAGGCTTTGCAGGATGACCCTGAGCAACACACGTTGCTCAGTTAGAATAGGAAAAGACCTTTCCGAGCCATTTCATACCGAACGAGGTTTCAGACAGGGTGACTTCCTATCGTGCGACTTTTTTAATTTATTGATGGAGAAAATAGTTCGAGCTGCCGAACTCCGTCAAAGCGGCACTATCCTCAACAAAAGTGTCATGCTGCTCGCATATGCCGACGATATTGATATCATTGGCAGGAGCACACGAGCTGCCAGCATTCTCCAGATTGGAGAAAGAGTCGTGTCGAATAGGTCTAGCGGTGAACAAGGACAAGAGTCCGTGCGTCTTGGACAATAAGCTGATTTTGACACCCACAAGTTCGACATTGTGAAGGACTTCATCTATCTGGGATCCAGCGTAAACAGCAACAACGACGTTAGCTTGGAGATAAAACGGAGAATAACTCTTGCCAACAGGTGCTACTTTGGGCTCACTAGGCAATTGAGAAGCAGAACTCTCTCTCTCTCGCCGTACAAAAATAACTCTCTACAAGTCACTCATCATGCCCGTCCTACTTTATGGTGCAGAAACATGGACGTCGGCCTCCACCGATGAGAGAGTACTGGGAGCGTTCGAGAGAAAGATTCTCCGTAAAATCTTTGGCTCTATCTGCTTTGCTAACGAGTATCGAATCAGGATGAACCACAGGCTGTATGAGTTATTCGACGACATTGACATAGTCAAGCGCATCAAGATCCAGCGGCTTCGCTGGCTAGGTCATGTCGAACGAATGGATGAAAACACTTCAGCCAAGAAGGTGCTTGAATCGAAACTCGAAGGTGGACAGCGTAGAAGAGGGCGTCCAAATCTGCGTTGGAAAGACCAAGTTGAGGACAAACTGGCAACGCTTGGTATTTCCAACTGGCGTCAGCGCGCTCAAAGCAGATCCGACTGGCGCGGCTTCATTTCAGCGGCCAAAACCGACCCACGGTTGTAAAGGCCATTTCAGTAAGTAAGTATAAATTTTTAATATCTTTTATACTTTTTATATTTGTAATATCTGTTGTTTAATTTGTTAATACTTATAATGATAATCTAACCAAATTAATACATGTGATTGAATTTATATATATATATATATATATATATATATATATATATATATATATATATATATATATATATATATATATATATATCTATATATATATATATATATATATATATATATATATATATATATATATATATATAGATATAGATATAGATATAGATATAGATATAGATATAGATA